>OZ038446.1:26823063-26880563 GCA_964036265.1 Daptonema setosum
TGGGCGTTGACTTTGTTCAATACCAGCGGAACAGTACGTTTTTTTTGCTTGGTATGTTTCCGGTAAAATGATCAGTAAATAAACAAGAATGTTTCGTCAAATTTACTATCACTGACCACCAAAGGTAGGTAAAATGCAGTCAATGATGATTCATACACGTTATGTTTTGTGAATTTAAACTGCGCGCCAAAATCTTCCAGAGTATCAAGAAACTCCGAATGAGCTTTATTGAGCGAGATTTTGTTATCAGTTCTTTTTGACCTACTTTACAAAGATTTTGTTTAAGATTTTGTTAAAGATTTTGTTTAAGATTTTGTTTTACAAAGATTTTGTTTAAGATTTTATTTAAGATTTTGTTATCAGTCCTTTTTGACCCACTTTACAAGAAGTTTCTGAAACGTTCTATCACGCACTACTGTCTGTATATATACTCCGTTGATGGGGTTAACGTTTTTTTCAAGCTGAAAACTGCGTTATCTTTTCAGAACTCTCTTAAGAGTAGGCAAAGAATCGTATAATGATAAACATCAATATTGAATAGCAAATGGAAAAATAATACTCAGTGCCAAGAGGCCCGCCTATAGTGCGCAACAATAGAGGTTCGAGTCTTGAAGTGCTGTGGTGAAAAAGTTGGACCCCTTCCTAAAAATAAGTGTTCTGCGCGGAGTATTCTTGCGATCTCCGTTGGAATAGAGACCATGCAGGTCGCGGACTCAATTACGCGTATTGGTATTTCCTGCGGCCGGATTCCGCATACTTGAACGTTTACGTATAACTGCATGTCTGCATGAAACAAAAAAATTCAGATAATTTGATATAAATAGAGGTTTACAATTGGCTCAAAAAATTCAGCAAATTTTTTTCATACTAGGTTTTCTAGTACAATGCAATACGAATGGTAACCGTTGAATGAAATATGTATGTATGTCCAGTCAGAATGACCACTAGCAGACGAGAAGGGGAAGGAAAAGTGGAATTTCCCCATCTTTGGCGAAATCAAAAAGTAGAGTTTGTTCCCTAAGATGTTAATAAAATGACCGGAAAACTGCCAATTCCTCCCTCTTTGGGAAATTCCCCCTATAGAGGTTTCACTAGTCCGCCATTGAGTATGAATGGCAAGACGACTAAAACGTGGTTTACATAACCAATCTTCCAAAGAGATGGGATTTTCCATCGGAAAACAGTGAATGCACCATCGGACAAGCTAATTCTTCAAAGAGAGGGGAGTTTAGTCAAAGAGGGGTAATTGGCAGTTTTCAGGTCATTCTACCTACACCTTAAAGAAAAAAGTCCACTTTTTGAAAAGGTCAAAGAGGGGGGGGATTCCAATTTTCCCACCCCTGCTCGTTCGCTAGTTGGTGAATATGAAGTTAAACAAATGTGACAGTATAATAGAATAACGAAAAACGTGTGAAATGCCCTTGATATTTTCTGAACTGAAGGGGTTCATTTTACGAAATGGATTAATGAGCTTCATTATGTACAGATACACACATTCAGAACAAAGCCTCGAGTTAGAAGATCACATTTTGATCATCTTTTTTGTTCATCATTGATCACTGGTAGAGTGTAATGATTTCAGATAATTCAAACACAAAGCTTCGCAAATGTTACTCACAAACCACTCACTCACTCACTCACTCACTCACTCACTCACTCACTCACTCACTCACTCACTCACTCACTCACTCACTCACTCACTCACACACTCACTCACTCACTGACTCACTCACTCACTCACTGACTCACTCACTCACTCACTCACTCACTCACTCACTCACTTACTCACTCACTCACTCACTCATTCACTCACTCACTCACTCACTCACTCACTCACTCACTCACTCACTCACTCACTCACTCACTCACTCACTCACTCACTCACTCACTCACTCACTCACTCACTCACTCACTCACTCACTCACTCACTCACTCACTCACTCACTCACTCACTCACTCACTCACTCACTCACTCACTCACTCACTCACTCACTCACTCACTCACTCACTCACTCACTAACTCACCCACTCACTCACTCACTCACTCACTCACTCACTCACTCACTCACTCACTCACTCACTCACTCACTCACTCACTCACTCACTCACTCACTCACTCACTCACTCACTCACTCACTCACTCACTCACTCACTCACTCACTCATTAATTCATACATTCATTCACCCATAAATTTATAATTTTTGTTCGTAGGGAAAACTTTAACTTACGCCACAAAAATGAATCTAGAATAAGAAAAGACGAATTATGGATTCAAGTCAATTTTGACTTTTCCGACTTTTTTGGCGAGCTCCCAAAGTAAATTTTATTTTTTTTGTACTGATAAACAATATATATTTTTATTTGTTTTATATATTATGAAATTCGCTGGTGTATATAAAGAGGAAAACGTTATGCCGAAAACTTTATTGTTCATTCGTTTCGTTGTTGAGATACATATTTTCTTCTTCAGAATAACTCAAATTTCGGCCACTAATTTTTGAATCATGGCAGTTCAGCCGGCCTCCGGTGCGGAGGAAAGCGACGATTCGTTGTATCCCATTGCCGTACTCATTGATGAACTCAGAAACGAAGATGTTCAGGTTTGTGGAGAGGTATTCTTGGAGGTATTCTTGGAGCCTAAATTTTTTAAAGCTTGGTGTTAGGGTACAATTCCAGTTAAGCGGTCCTTTCGAAAAAAATGGTGACAACATATATGGTGACAAAAAATAAGATGACAACCTATATGTGGTGACAATAAAAAATTTGAGGTGACAAAAAACAGTTTTTTGTCACCACAAAAAGTACTGACAACGGCCGTTGTCAGTACAAAAAGTACTGACATCAGGATGAAAAATGTGGTGACTATACAGGTTGTCATCACATTTTTTTTCTGATGTCAGTACTTTTTGTACTGACAATGGTCGTTGTCAGTACTTTTTGTACTGACAATGGTCGTTGTCAGTACTTTTTGTACTGACAACGGCCGTTGTCAGTACTTTTTGTGGTGACAAAACCGCCGAAAATATGTGGTGACTAAAATAAATAAAAGGTGACTAAGTAGTCACCATATTTTTTGTCACCATTTTTTTCGAAAGGACCGCTAAAGTGGAATCGTACCGGTGTAAGTATATATGGGTTTTTGGCTGGATTGCGCTTTTGGGATCCGAACACCATAATCGGACGCCCTATTTGAACGGCGCCTATCTGACCGAGACCTAATTGAACATGTTCATATAGAGGTCCGACTCCTAATTAAACGTTTCATTGGGGTCTGTTCAATTATAGGCTCGAATCCCGAAAGTTCAGCCGGTTTTTTATATATGATCTGTTCCAACTTTTTTTCATGTGAACTTCTACGACTTGTTATTGTCTACCGATAATCAGTTATCTTTACTCTGTCGAGGCGGGAGCGTTAGGCTCTTGCAACGGGGTGTTTTAGTGAATCTACGCTCGGCGGCGTAACCGCCCGCCCGATTAAATTTTCCTTCTTGTTGGACGAAGACTGAGAGTTCCCGTCAAAACTTTTATAGTGCTTCGAAGTTTTTGAAAACGAGTGAATTTTCTGATTTCTTTATTTCATTTCAGTTGCGCCTGAACAGCATTCGTAAACTCTCCACAATTGCGCTCGCGCTGGGCGTTGAGCGAACACGCACCGAACTCATTCCGTTCCTCACAGGTTATAATTATTTTAATTTGTTTAATCATTTGATCGCACCAGCTCAAATCTTTGATCTAATGCGAGGAAAAGAAAAATCGTCAATGATGGCTTATACATGTTAGACTTCTGAAGACTATTGATGAAGCTATAAAAATAAAGCTGAGACGTTGTCATCCAAACGTGGCAAGAGATTCTTATAAAATGAATCCATTTCCGAGATAAAAAATAGGGAGGTTATGGATAACCCAATCTATCAGAGAATGATAACTTTTTATCGTTTTGGTATACTTATTTTTGCAATCTGTCATTAAAACGAGGTTTCTGTCACCAGTTTGGAAAGGTTTTATGAAGACGAATTTTTTTACTATGCAGTGTAAATGGATAACAAATTTCTATTTGTGTAGCGTATTCTTGTTCCAGACACGATCTATGATGAAGACGAAGTTTTACTGGCTCTTGCCGAACAGCTCGGCAACTTTTGCCCGCTTGTTGGCGGTCCCGAATATGTACATTGCTTATTAGTTAGTTCAACGTACTCGCCATTTATTATCTTTAGTTTTGCTCTTTTGGTTTTTTGTTTCCTTTAATTCCGTACGGTGTGTCGATCCGATCCGATCGACTATTATAATTTTTCTTTCTATTTTAGTTAGTGTTATATTTTATTTCATCATAATTATAACTGAGTGTTACTCTTCCAGCCACCCCTGGAAAATCTGGCCACCGTAGAAGAGACGGTCGTGCGCGACAAATCCGTGGAGTCCTTGCGCACCATTGCTGATAAACATAGGTATGTTTTAATCACTAGCGGACGAGAAGGGGAGGGCAAAGTGAAATTCCCCCTTTTTGGTAATTTTAAAAAGTAAATTTTTTTCTTTAAGGCACTGACGGATTAGCTAATCCTCCAAAAGGAGGGGATTCAGCAGTTATCCGGCCATTTTTACCTACACCGTGGCTTGAAGAACATATTATACTTTTTGAAAACGCCACAGAAGAGGGAATTCCACTTTCCCCTCCCCTTCTCGTCCGCTGTTGCCTTAAGTTTTCACCAGTGCATCGTTTGTAGTAAAATCAGAACACCCATTTCGTATTTTTGAACTTAATTTTTGTTTTCCATAACTCAAAATATTTTTAAACTCGTGTTTGATTCCAGTGCCGCCGCCCTGGAGGAGCACTTCATCCCGATGCTGCGTCGACTGGCCACCGGCGACTGGTTCACGTCACGCACGAGTTCGTGCGGCATCTTTGCCGTCTGCTATCCGAGGGTATCGCCCGCCATCAAGGAGGAACTGCGCGGGTAGGTCATTCATTTTCACGATATTTTCCTTTATATTTAATTGTTGTTGATTTTACATGGATTCTGTTGTTTTGTTGATGATCTTAATGATGTTTATATGATAAACTAATATTATATCTGAGAGTTTTAACATTGTTTTTTTCGGGTGCCATTATAGTTCGTTGCAACACTTGTGTTATAAAGCGAAAGCAGCATCCACTGCGGGTCCAGTAATTTTGCACGTTGGGTATAGCGGTTGCAGTAGAGGCTTCTTGTAACAAAATGTTGCACTGGACCTTGAACGCACCATAAGGCCCTCAGTTTACTTCACAACATTAGGGTGCCTTCATAGTCAGTTGCAGAACGGATTGTTATAAGCAGCATCCACTGCAACTACCGTAACTTAACACGCAGGGTATATGGGTTGCAGTGGATGCTGCTTATAGCAATCCGTTCTGCAACTTTTCTGCAACTGACTATGAAGGCACCCTTAGTGAACCCCATACATGAGAGAAGCTCCAGTATCAGAGTCGGCTCCAAACTTCGAGCACGATTATCAGTGGTTCTGAAAGTTTTTCGAAACATGCTTGTCGAGTAGAAATAATTATCCCAACCTTACATTGCTTAACGTATTGAAAAATGCTTACCAAATATGAAAAATGCTGCCAATTTTTTATTTATTTTATCATCAATTTATTCCAAGCCGGAAACGGTTGGTTGGTTGTGGGATTAATCGCCTATATATTATGATCTTTATGAATAAAAATTTCTATAATATTTATCGCATATACTTTTTTCAGTTTGTTCCGATCACTGGCCCGCGACGACACTCCGATGGTGCGACGCGCAGCCGCCAGCAAACTCGGCGAATTCGCCAAGGTGATCGAGATTGACCATCTGACGGTCAAGGGTAGCGCCGAGCTGCCGCCGTTCATGCAGATCTTCCAGGATCTGGCCATCGATGAACAGGTTGGTCGTCTGTTTAGTCTAGTCCGTAGGCGTGTCAGCCTCGGAAACTGGTGGTCCTGGGTTTGAAACCTGACTTGCACGTGCACCTGTAACGTGGTATACAATATCAACAATAAATGCTCTTTTCGGTCACCTCGGTCGTTTGTTGAGTCCAGTGCAGTCAGTCTGAAAAAACTGGTGGTTCTAAGTTTGAAACCTGACTTGAGACACAGATCCTGAAGCGTTGCTCGTGTTGCTACGGGACGCGTTGCTACGAAAACATCATTCTGAATTGAATGGTAATGCGTCTTGTTGGCTTCAGTAATGAAGAAGTCCCAGTGAAAAATAAAATATTTCGTTGTTGTAATTGTATTAGTATTAGGGCGCGTTTAGAGTCGTTTGAGACATTTTTTCCACATGACATTTCGCATCATCTTGACCAAGTTATATACATACAATAATCCTGATTTTTTGCCCGCAGGACTCGGTACGTTCTAAGTATGTGTGAAAGCGTGGTCTATATTAAATGAAGTTTGAATGAATCCCATCAAGATGAAATTCGCTTTTTAAATTAGCGCAAAGAGAAAACTCACAGCGGTTAACTTATTCTTGTTTGCAACTTCTAAGCTTCCGGGCCGTCTAGTTGCATATGGGTTTGAAGTTTGGTAGTGCAAAGGAAATATGCATCCTTTGACTCCGTGACACATTGAACGATTAGGCGTTGGGTTTAGCCGTGTTAGGAAGAATGAAAAAATCAGTTTTTCTCCATTTATAAATTCCGACTGTATGAAGTCATTCAAAAAAATTTACCTGAAGTTTAAAAAAACGATTTGTGATCGCTTCATGAAAAATATAAATAAAAAATATTTAAATTTATGGAATTATTATTTTTTCCAGGACAGCGTGCGTCTGCTGGCCGTGGAGGCATGTGTTGGCATTGCGGGTCTGCTCAAGCCGGATGAAGTCCGCAAGCTCATCAAGCCGACCATGATGCTGCTGATTGAGGATCGCAGCTGGCGGGTGCGCTACATGTGCGCCGAGAAGTTCATTGAGGTTTGTTCAAAGTTCATTGAGGTTTGTTCAAAGTTCATTGAGGTTTGTTCAAAGTTCAATCGTCGCTGAACTCTCAGTCCCCGGCACTAGCGGACGAGGGAGTGGAATTCCCCTTTCTTTGGCAGTTCCAAAAAGTGAAATGTGTTCCCTGAGGTGTAGATAAAATGGCTTGAAAACTGCCAATTCCCCATCTTTGGAAAAACTCTCCTCCCTTTGGAGTTTTGGCTCGTCCGCCAGTGATTGTTATGACAAGTCATTCATTAAGTTAACATACGCCAAAAGGCATCGTCGAAACGAAAGAAGATGACGCTTGAAGCGAGTGTTTGCGTATCAATTGGACTGCATTTAACTTTTTGAGTATATTTGTGTGACAAAGTATTGTGTGTGTGTCACGACATTTTAAACGCAATTATGTTTTTTTTTATAATTATCAAAATCAAATTTATTCAGTTGTTATGCCATAATTAGCAAAGTAGAATACCAAGTCACAAATAGTGAAATAATGGTCATCCGATTTACAAATGACAATTACTGATCATCAATCGTCGATGATGGCTTTACATGTTAAACTTCTGAAACAACCAATGACGACATCATACTCTATACTGAGCAGTGGTGGGCAGCGAATTTGGCCAAAATGGCGTTACGGTCATACACTTTTTCAAAAATCGGTCTTACGGTCAGGCACCCTCCCGGGTTTCGATTTTGGGGGGGGGGCATGACGGTCAACATTAAATGAAGTCGAATTTTTAACTCAAAAACATCAGTAATGGCTCGAAATAATGACCGAAATTTCGGCATTTTGAAAGCCGCTGATTTGTATAAGAAACATAACAGAAAATTGACAGACTGAGTGCGCGCGGCGCCGAAATTTTGGCATTTTGAAGCCCGCTGATTTGTATTAGAAACATATCTGAAACCTGACAGGCTGAATAGCGCGTAGCGCTGAATTTTTTTGCATTTTGAAGTCCGTTGAATAGTATTAGAAACGTATCTGAAAACTGACAGGCTGAGTGGCGCACAGCGTCAAAACTTAAGCATTTTGAAGCCCGCCGATTTGTATAAGAAACATATCTGAAAACTGACAGGCTGACTGGCGCGCAGCGCCGAAATTTAGGCATTTGAAGCGCGCTGATTTGTATTAGAAACATATCTGGAAACTGACAGGTTGACTGGCGCGCAGCGCCGAAATTTTGGCATTTTGAAGCCCGCTGATTTGTATTAGAAACTTATTTGAAACCTGACAAACTGAGTGGCGCGTAGCGCCGAAATTTTGGCATTTGAAGCGCGCTGATTTGTATTGGAAACATATCTGAAAACTGACAGGCTGAGTGGTGCACAGCGTCGAGACTTAAGCATTTTGAAGCCCGCTGATTCGTATAGGAAACATATCTGAAAACTGCCAGGCTGACTGGCGCGCAGCGCCGAAATTTTAACATTTGAAGTGCGCTGATTTGTATTAGAAACATATCTGAAAACTGGCAGGCTGAGTGGTGCACAGCTCCGAAATCTTAGCATCTGAAGCCCGTTGATTAGTATTGGAAACATAGCTGAAAAGTGACAGGCTGAGTTGCGCCCAGCGCCGAAATTTTTGCATTTTGAAGCCCGCAGATTTGTATCAGAAAGATCTGAAAACTGACAAGTTGAGTGCACAGCATCGAAACTTCAGCATTTAGCCCACTGATTTGTATTAGAAACGTATCTAGTGGCGCGCAGTGTTGGTTGATAATACAGTACTGAGTATATCATCCAGCACCATACATCAATCATCATATCGTGCATCGAATCGATCCAACGAACACTGATTTTGAAACTTGAAACATTTTCGACCAATTTTTGGTTGTTGTTTTTTTAATTTAAAACGTTTTCAACGAATTTTTGAAAAAAAATTTAAACTTGAAACGTTTTCGACCAATTTTTGGTCGTTTTTTAGGCGATTTCGTGTAATTTTAGGTCATTTTGACAGTACATTCTCTCAAATTTTGACCGTTACGGTCAATGGGTCAATTCTGAAAATCTCTCTTACGGTCGATCGATCAAGGGCACCCTCCCACCCTGTTTTTTGGGGGGGGGGGCGCCCCCCCCGCCCCCCCCGCTGCCCACCACTGATACTGAGACGATTGTATATCAGACTCAGCCTGCATTTATTTTCTACGACAACGGCACGGTGAATTGCGAAGTGCTTGGCCAGGTTTAGCAATTTCTGGAAATTATGTTCTGGTAGTGGAATTAGTTATTCACTCTAACAAAAACAGCAAGAACCTAAAAGGTTTTTTTCAGTTGCAAAAAGCGGTCGGTCCTGAAATTGCGAAGGAGGATCTGCTCAAATCGCTGATCGGCCTGCTGAAGGACAACGAAGCCGAGGTGCGCGCGGTGGCCGCTGCTAAAGTCAAAGGTTGATCAAGTGTTCTAACATTGTTATAGTCGAATATTAAATACTGTTTCAAAAAGTTGCTGGAATTCTCTATAAACAACCTAATGTTTTAACATTGTTATAGTCGAATATTAAATACTGTTTCAAAAAGTTGCTTGAATTATCGATAAACAACCTAATGTTTTACGGTGTCAGATTTTTTCTCGATGAACATTTCGTCCGCACAGAGAAGAGAAATCACGTTTATCCGACGAAATCTTCATCGACAAAAATCTGACATCGCGAAGCATCAGTTTGTCTATCGCGAATTCTCGCACCTTTTTGGAACAGTATTTCACATTCGAGCATAAGTGTTTTTAAATGTTTAGGATTTATAAATGTGTTATGTTCATGCTTACCTCAAGAAAAAGAGTTTTTACTGTGAAATTTTCTATGTAATTTTACGGGGGAAATTTTTTTCCCATCGTGTTCGTGTGTATTAAGGGCGCTAAACAACGTAAAAAGGCTTGATTAACGCAAGATTCAAATTTTTGTCCCGTTTAAGAAATGGGTATGTTTCGTATAAATAATCCATATTGTATAAAGGATCTGCATTCTTTACAAGAAAAACATCGTTCACTGATGATTCTATGTGAAATCAAGTGAGAAACGTGGGAGGATGAGAAAAATGCAAATGAAAATGAAATGGAAAAGAAAATGAAAAACAAGAAAACCATCTCCAAGAGTTAATGATGCGACGAGAGAACATAATGCGAAAATCATCTGATTTACCGGTGATGATAGTTCTGCGCGACTGAAACTCTTCGCTTTTTCATTAGTAAGCATATTTATTTTTAATTACATTTCTATGGGTTGACTAATGCGAGTTCCAGGAAACACGCCAGTTCCAGGACTATTTGTCCTCCAGGCTCCGCTATTGTGTGTAGTACCAAGGCCTCTAGCTAGTCATCGATATTCAGTCATTATATGATCATGATGAATGCTTTGTTTTATCAGACTTCTTTTCAATAAATGAATTTAGATCCTTTCTATTATTCCTTCAGAATTCTGTTCGGCCCTCCCCGCTGCCGGTCGTGAACAGCTGCTGATGCAGGGACTGTTGCCCGCTGTCAAAGAGCTCGTTATGGATCCCAACCAGCACGTTAAGAGTGCACTCGCGTCTCAGGTATGCTGTTGTTGCTAAGGTTGTTGTTGTTGTTGTTGATGATGATGTTGTTGGTGTTGTTTATTTCCTTGAGTCGATCATGTCAAAGAATAACACAATGCGAAAATCATCTGCACACCCCGCTGATGAGAGGTTGCGTCACTGAGACTCGTTGAGTTGATTGCCGTTTGATATTCTGCTAATTTAAAATTTTGTAATAGATAAATTGGTTAGAAAATTAGTCGCAAATTTTGACTTCTTTGAAAAAAAATTCAATAATTTAGGTGATGGGACTGGCGCCGGTGCTGGGCAGCGACCTGACTGTGGAACATCTGCTGCCCGTCTACCTGTCCCTGCTCAAGGACGAAACCGCCGAGGTCCGTCTCAACATCATCAGCTCGTTGGATAAGGTAATGTTTCATTTTTTATAGATTTTTTCAGATTTAATTGGGGAATTTTTTATTCGGTATGAAATACTTAAACAATGACGCCGATTGTGTTCCGGTAAAAAAAATTACGTTTCAAGTTGGTGGTTGTGAAGTTTACAGGAGGAAAAATATTCCGAGGCCTTGTACAAGTTGTGAAAAACGAGTGCAGTAAGTAAATTTCTTTGTAGAAATTCATCTTTGTATCACAAAATGTGTTTTTAAATCGTTTGGTGTTGTTAGTTAAGAAGCTTTTTCCAACGAGTCAATGATGTCAAATAAAAACACAATGCGAAAATCATCTGCACACCCCGCTGATGAGAGGTTGCGTCGCTGAGACTCGTTGAAAGCTCTTTTATAATCTGATAATTTCGAATCATTATATTTTTCGTCTTCTCTTTTCTAATGAAAACTGGTGATTTCTAATCATTAATTTTTTTATTATTTACGGTGAATTTGGTTGTTTCTTAGAGTCGAAAGGTCGGAGTTTGATAACGTTGTAATTGGAGTTATTACGAGTTATTGGTTCTGTTGCATTATTTCCATATTATTATTATTACATGAATGACCAAATGAATCCAAGGTTTATATCACTTGGTCATAAGGTTTATTCATAGTCGCAGTGCATAATGTTGTAGTAGAGTATCGAGTTCAGATAGAATGAATTGGAAGTGAGACAGCGTCTCTATATATAGTGCCAAAACGTGTATAGATGAGCCGATAAAAGTGCTAATCAGTGTAAGCGGATTAAAGCGGAAGAGAAACCGAGCAATTTGAATGAAATTAGAGTGATAATTAGGTTTAAATAATGATTACTCGACTTAAGGTCAACGACGTGATCGGTGCCTCGCAGCTCTCCCAGTCCCTCCTGCCTAATTTTTTTTATTATATTAATATATTTATTATTTATTAATTATTAATTATTATTTATTATTTATTAATTAATTATATTTGATATATATAATTAATTATTTTTTACCGTAATATTGGTTGTTTGTTAGGTCAACGACGTGATCGGTGCCTCGCAGCTCTCGCAGTCCCTTCTGCCCGCTATCGTCGAGCTGGCGGCCGACGGCAAATGGCGTGTCCGACTGGCCATCGTCGAGTATATGCCCCTGTTGGCGCAACAACTGGTTGGTGGTCTGTTGGTTCAGTGGTTACGACTGGGGATTTGTGCTCCCAGTGTAGCCGGTTCGAAACCTGCGGGTCGTTTTTTATCATGGTTTAACTTGGCGTATGGATTTCTTACAGTCCGGCAATGATCGAACGAAACATCTTCGGGTCCTAATTAGCTTTTGTGACTGGTATTTCTTGTTGATTTATCCTAGATCCTACTAAGCTGGAATGTAAAATGAGACAGCAATGGGTATTAGATTGATTGCGTTTTGTATTTTTTATTAATTATTGATGCCAAGCGAGACAGTGGATTGAGTTGAAGACTAAAATAGTAATAGTAGTGAAACTTATTGTTTATAAGATTTTCCACGTTTTTTTACTCAAACAGTACGGGCAGAAGATCAAAGTACCCGATCCGGACAAGGAGGGGCATTTTATTAAAACACGGGTAAACTGATTTTCCAAAAATCCGAGTGTGCAAAACTACACATTGAATGAACGTTTGCGTCACTTTTGCTTCTGCTTTTCATAGTCGTACTATTTCGTTTCCACTCATTGTCTCTTGGAGTATCATTCTGTGGACGTCTCCCGGAGTATCATTCTGTGGACGTCTGCCGGAGTATCATTCTGTGGACGTCTCTCGGAGTATCATTCTCTGGACGTCTCTCGGAGTATCATTCTGTGGACGTCTCTCGGAGTATCATTCTGTGGACGTCCTCTAGGAGTATCATTCTGTGGACGTCCTCTAGGAGTATCATTCTGTGGACGTCCTCTCGGAGTATCATTCTGTGGACGACCTCTAGGAGTATCATTCTGTGGACGTCTCTCGGAGTATCATTCTGTGGACGTCCTCTCGGAGTATCATTCTGTGGACGTCTCTCGGAGTATCATTCTGTGGACGTCTCTCGGAGTATCATTCTGTGGACGTCCTATCGGAGTATCATTCTTTGGACGTCCTCTAGGAGTATCATTCTGTGGACGTCTTTCGGAGTATCATTCTGTGAACCGTTTAAGAGAATCTAATTTTTACTGGAATTGCTTATACTGCCTTATCTGGCTTTTTCAAGTTTATTCTTAGTAAGTTGAGTGAAAGTCATATTTTTTTAGGGTCAAACCTTCTTCGACGAAAAGCTGCTGCCGTTGTGTCTACAGTGGCTGACGGATCATGGTTAGTGTAGTCTAGTGGTTAGATGGTTAGCGTTGAGAACTGGAGGCCCTATTTCGAAACATGGAGTAGCCAGGATGTATCGTTATATTTTTGTCCTTGCTCTGCAGTCATTGAAGTAAGTCTATGATGTTCACCACAACAATGCGAAAATCATCTGTATTTCTGTAATGATGACAACTGTTGCGCAACTGAGACTTACTGGATGGATTGGGATTTGGATTGAAAGAATGAAATCTGGTTAATAATGGATTCTAGATGAAATCGTGTTCATTACGTCAAGCCATTCGCTGTTCTTTGGGTCTGGCTCTGATTGACAAGTGACTGACTAACTTGCTGATTTGGACTGACTGAATCACTCACAGTTAGATTGACTTTCTGATTGAATGACAAACTTCACTTCCTGAATGACAGACATACTGACTGAATGACTGACTTGAAATGAGACTAGATGACTGGCCGATGGTCAAACTGCGGAAATATGAGACCAATACTCGAACGTTATTCGTTCAAAAGTTTTAACTGGAGTTAGAGCTTAGCCAGTTATTATCAAATTAGTTTTTATTGGTTTACTTTTTTTTGTTACTATTTTCATTACTTCATGAAGTTCTTGCGCTTTAGTTTATGCGATTCGTGAAGCCGCCACGGGCATCCTGAAGGCGCTGGTGGAGAAGTTCGGTCACGACTGGGCCATTAAACAGGTGATCCCGAAGGTGGCCACCCTGTCCAAGGACACCAACTACCTGCACCGTTTGACCTGTCTCTTCTGTATTTCGGTTGGTTTTTCATGTCAAATCTAATGATTTTTTCTTAGTCCGTTGTTGTTGTTATGTAGTTCGAAGTGATGAATAGAACTCTGATTTTTTTGCTGTTGAATAAATGACTTCCGGTGTCATCTTCCTTTATAATCCAGCAATGATGGCCTACCATCTTTCGGGTCTGAACTTGTCGTGACTGATCACTTGAACATTGTTTCGCTGAGCTGGATTTCGTATGTTTCTAAAAAGAAATTGCTACTGGTTTGGTGAGTTGTCGGCCAGATTTATAAATGGAAATATATTCACCATTTATATTGATTTGGTGTTTTATAAGTTAAAAATTCAGATGTAATCAGTGCATATTGGTTTGTTTTGGTATTCCCAAGCTTAATTTTCACTCAATCAGCATCGAGGTGTAGGCGACGGTTAAACAATTTGACTTGACTTTATCATCATATGGACAACGTGGAAAATAATTTGAGGCACTTTCAGAAAAAAAAAACATTATCTTTTTTTCGTTAAGCATGGGTGTTCCAAATCTTACTTAAATACCCCATAAATCTTATTTTCATCATGTATTTTTTCAATCAAAAATTGTCTCTTCATTATGTAGAGTAACTTTCTTTAGTGAAAATTTATTATCATATTAGAGAAAAAATAACACCATTTTCAGTACAATAACACCATTTTCATTGAATCAAATAACACCATATTCAGCAAAAAAATAACACCATTTTCAGTTAAAAATAACACCATTTTCAGTAAAAAATAACACCATTTTCAGCAAAAAAATAACACCATTTTCAGCACAAAATAAATAAAATGAGGTGTGAAAAAAAGGATGGCGTTTCGTCCCTTAATCGAGACGCCTGGATTGGTGGGACTCTTCAGTTAGCTAGTTAGCACCATTTTGCAGCACATCTCGGAGGCGTGTGGTTCGGCGGTGATCAAGGAACACCTACTGCCGACCGTATTTGAGCTGGCCAAGGACAACGTGCCCAACGTGCGGTTCAACGTGGCCAAGACCCTGATGAAGGTGGGACCGTCGTTGGACGCAAAGTTAGTTGTCGTAGTTTAGCGGTTTAGAGCGTTGGCCCGTAAACCGGTTTTCCCGGGTTCGACACCTTTGTTCCGAGAAGTTTTTTTCTGTTGTTAAATGTTAACGGGAATGAACAATTGAAGACCAAAAACCTCTGTTAAAGAATTCTCTCGAGCTGGAGAAATTTTCAGTAAGTAAACCACGTAACCAGTAAAATCTTTTTGATTAATTTTTTTATTTTTCTCAATGTTTTTGCAAGAATCTGCTTCAAATCGTCAATGATGGCTATACATGTTAGACTTCTGATTTGATTCTGACGACATCATAATCTATGCTGAGACGATCAACCTTCATCGCATCGTATCATTCACTATTCAAGAAAATATATTTTCTATGATCCATTTTGAAATATAATGTGGTTGAAAATTTTAAGCATCGCGTGGAAGTCGATGAAACTTCTGTTTTTTCTTCTTCAAAAATGAAATTTTTTTATTTATTTTTCCAAATCAAAATTCTTGCAGGACCCTCAACGGTGAGGTGAAGCCGGTGCTGCAGAAGCTGATGGTCGATGACGGAGAGTTTGACGTGCGCTATTTTGCCGAAGAGGCCAATGCTGGTTAGTTGAATGGGTAGTGCGTTAGCCTAGCGAACTGATTGTGGAGGGTTCGAAACCTGGACCGCATGATATTATATAGAAATTTTTTAATGATCACCGTGTTCTTTTTCCATATATCCAGCAATGATGGCATACCATCTTTCGGGTCTGAACTTGTCGTGACTGACACCGTTAACATACTTACGCTGAGCTGGACTTAATTTTCACGAAAAAGTCCAAATTTGCTTTTGGCGCTGCGCTCGTACAAATCTTCGAATTTTTCTAAAACATCATATATGAGCAACAGATGAACGTTGCACCATATCCATTGTGGTAAGGTAATAGGTGTTTTTGGTCGAAAATATTCTGATCTAATACTGTTTTTCATATAAGAGAAAATCTGACATAATTCTTAACTCCACATATATTAGAGAAAATCGGACATAATTCTCAACTCCGCATATATTAGAGAAAATCGGACATAATTCTTAACTCCGCATATATTAGAGAAAATCGGACATAATTCTCAACTCCGCATATATTAGAGAAAATCGGACATAACTCTTAATTCCGCATATATTAGAGAAAATCGGACATAATTCTTTACTCCGGACATATTAGAGAAAATCGGACATAATTCTTAACTCCGCATATATTAGAGAAAATCGGACATAATTCTTTACTCCGGACATATTAGAGAAAATCGGACATAATTCTTTACTCCGGACATATTAGAGAAAATTGGACTTAATTCTTTACTCCGCATATATTAGAGAAAATCGGACTTAATTCTTTACTCCGCACAGAAACATCGGTCTTGCTCGCAATGCATGGCTGAATAGATGAATGTTGGTTTAAAGAAAAGACAAATAAAAATGTTGGTTTAAATAAAAAAACACGAGTAATTAGAGAATCGGTAACCTGCACGGTAAGTGGGCGCGTTGTACCAAAGTGATTTCGGTTAAATCATGATTATTTTGAAATTTATTTTGGTCGAACGTAGTATCGGTTAAACAAACATACGAGCAGCGATATGAATACCTTGTGTTGTCACAAATCAGGGTTTGGTAAATAAAAAGAAAAAAATTGGGTATTTTTGTGAAATTTTTAGGCACACTTTAATAAACTCACTTTAACAAATGAGCTGTGTGATTAATTTATGTCTTATTTGGCTGCTGGAAGTGTTTTACATTTGGTATTGTGGTGAAAAAAAACGAGTTTAACATGGGAAGATAAAAATAAAATATGTTGGGTTTTAAGAAAAAATTCTTTCATTGAAGAATGAAAAAATCGGCCTTTTTTAATTTACAGACTCTGACGAGCAGTGATATGAAATCCTTGTTTTTGTTGAAATAGTAAATGAATTCCTAGTAAAAGGCAAAGTGTGCACTACTCAGAAGTACTATATATTCTGCTCAACTACTCAGATATGCATGCAATTTTCAGCATGTTAACATCACTACCCATCCATTTCAGCTCTGCGTCTTGGATAGATGTCGCCAGTTCGACACATGAACACATTTCACCCATTTCGACTACATGAACCTGTTTGACGGTCAACTATAAAACAAGCATTTTATATGGGGTGGGCACTGCTTTCTAAATAATTTTGCTAAATGTGATTTAGATCTTGATGTGTACCTTTTTTCGTTTCTTTCTATTTGACGAAATTTTTCAGAAACTAGTGCGCCGACAACCCCTCATAACCTAATGTCTTTGTCTAATTTCGTCCACTTTTTAAATTTTTGTGAAGTTTCGTGTCCGAATAGACGAAATTAGATGAAAATTTTGGAAAATCTGCTATGAAATATCATGCTGCTGTTCCGTGTATAAATAATTAAATTCATTTTATACCATAGTTGTCGTTTATATGTCGAGAAGTTCTCCTGTTGCGGCTCTGTCAGTGTGATCTATCTACTGAAGAAGTGTTAAAAAAATATTCAATATTATTTTTCTCAGTGTAAAATTAAAATTTTCATCCCTCAATTTATGCCTTTTTCTTAGCATCGCGCAATCGCTACTAATATATTATTATTATCCACTGGCGGACGAGCTGATTTCCCAAAGGGAGGGGAATCTTTCCAAAGAGGGGGGAATCGGCAGAATTTGGGGTTTTTTACCTACACCTTAGGGAGAAAATTCCACTTTTGAAATCGCCAAAAAGGGGGGAATTTCACTTTTCCCTCCCCTTCTCTTCCGCTAGTGATATCATCACACGTATGAGAAAGGATTTCGGGAGTTTTTTTCCAAAATTGGACTGACATCTATTTTTACATGTTCTCTTATTCACATTCACTATTTGGATTCGCTTGTTACATGAACGTTCTTGTAAACTTGCGCACATTTTTCCTTAATAGGTAATTGTTTGCCAATGTGAACTAGAGTAACGAGAAAATCCGATCAGACTATATTATACTTTTTTATTTAGATTGATAATCCGGTACACCATCAAACAATTCTAGTGCAGTCATTTATGTGGTCATTTTTATGGTTCTTTTTCGGCAATGTTTTGCTATGAATTTGTGTTGTACTTTTTTTTGTTCGTGTTCAGGGTGCTTTCAGAGTAAAAAGGAAAGTAAAACGGAAAGTAAATCTTAACCTATTGACCAAAAAATCGGGATTAAAATTGACTTTCTTTTTAATAGGTTCACAGATTTTACTCTGCGTTTTATTTTCGTTTTTACTCTGAAAGCACCCTTATAATAATCAATTTATATTACAATACCGGCTTATTGCATATATTGTTCAGTTATTAATCTGTACTTAACACCGATTTAGGTAACCTTTCGTTTTGATTTGTGGTTTTGAAGGCTGTACATCCATACATAATGTGTTAATCCCTTTTTAATAGTTGTATTGCCTTCAACTTCGCAACCAATTATGTTTTTTCGTTGTACTTATATTATTTATATGTCTTAAGCGTCGTTTATTATGTGGTTTTAAAAGAACATGAAGTTTGTTCGGTGTCGCAAAGGTCGGTGGACGTTGTTCTACTACTATTATAAAGTTTGCAAGTTATTAAAACTTCGAAAATTGTCAACTCACATCAGGTGCGCAGAGTTGTAAGGAGTTTTTTTGTAATATTCTGATTATAAATGTAAAAAATCGTGTTCTAAAGTACGATTTATCTCAAAAACAAATGTAGTAACACTTTGTACTGAGCTATAACCGCTCAGGGACGGAAAAAAATTGTAGCAAGTCTAAAGTGAATGTTTCTGTGGTTGGTCAGCCTTAATAAGATACTTAAGAAAAACTGCATACAATAAATGTATATAACTAATTTTGTGTTAACTTGCAGTTAAAAAATCAACAACTTCAGCCATAAAATCGTTTTTTATTGCTCCATTCATATGTAAAATACATTATATTAAACAAATTGCACCTGGAATGCAGTACGCGTTTGGGGAGTGACACGGTTTTTTTTTAGCAACTTCACTAGAAAAGTAAAGGAAGAAATAAACTGGCAGGGCAGACAAAAAATAGTCTTAAACGATTGAGAACGTTATAAACCCTAAACTTCCGTGAGTGCTGAATTTCGTCACGTATCACACCCCAGCCCCAGTCAGAATTTCAGTCGACAAAAAGTTTATGGTAAGTTTTTTTCGATCACAATAGTAGTGTTTGTATGTGAGAGCAATAAAATACTGGCAGTTTTAATAATAAAATATGAAAAACCTAACAAAACGCTGATTTGGAATTCGAGACAGTTGGCGCTCAAAATTAAGTTTATCAACCGATTTTAAGTTCTAATCGATGTAACTTTAATTAGACTGATGAGTTTCATATATATGAACACAATACGGTAATTACATTTAATAGTAATAGTACCTATTATACTGTACAAGATAAGGTTGAAGAAACGTACTTTAAAATTCTACAGGAATCTAGCTTTATCTGTCTGGGAAACATCAATTTGAGAGGTTTATGACAGGACGTGATGATTCACCATTAAACTGAAATCAACGTCTCAGTTTTCTTCTATAACACAGACATCAATGTAGGTGATGTTTCACCGACAGGCAAATAAATGTTGGTGTTCAGGTTACTATTATAGAATCACGAAAGTTTCTGTAGTATGCGGTCATACTGACCCCTTTATCACAGAAACTTTTGGCAGTGGATGCCAAAACTCGTGCATTTTTATTGCACGATAACTTTGAAGTTAAATAACTCACGTGTTAATTGGTTATATATTGAAAACTGTTTTTCAAATGTGAGTTCATCTAGTTTTACACATGAAAAAAAACCATAAACCCAAAATAAAAACATTATACTGCATTGAAAAAATCAAAATAGAGATAGCGAAAAACTATGCACCGCTGCTTATGAAAATTGCCTTTTGGCATCTGGTCTCGGAGCGAAAACGGAGTGCAGTAAAGTTTTCTAACCAATGTAATTTTTTTCTTTGATTTTTTCATGTCTTTAATGTGAGAAAACGGACGAACGTACCACTGAACGAAAGTTCTTGATTTATAACCAATTATACCGTGAGTTAAAGAACTTCAAAGTTGGGAAGTTTTTTGCATAAAGATGCAAAAGTTTTTGCACCCTGTGAGGCAAAGTTTCTGTGATATGGGGGTGAAGATTTTCGTTTCTCATCAACACTAAATCAACTCATAAGTTCAGCTTTTTTTTGCAAAAGCCGATCAGGTTTCAAATTTTTTACAACATTATCAATTTAAATCAAAAATATCAAACAATATAAAAAAATCATCAAATATCGGGCTCGGCACGTGTACAGGACGAAATGCGGCGCTCGTTGTCCGCGAAGACGAGCCTGAAATGAAAAGTTTTGGAATACATTAAAAAACATAAAAATCAAAATTATAATTTTGCACACTTCAGAGACAGAAAATCACCGAATGGACAAGTGACAATCAAGATGTAAAGAAAGGAGAATATACACGAATAGTTATGATAAGTACATACGTAACACACAGTAGTCCTATTTCACACGCTTTTACCGCCATATGTAATTCTGTCAGAAAACGGTTCAATAAACCGAAAATAATAATAATATTTTGACAATTTATGGTTTGAAATCGAACAGTCAGAATTGAACAGTCATAATCTGTTGGGAAGAGACTTGAATGCAAATCCCTAGTCCGGAAGTCAGTCCATTCCCACAGTAGATACTACTCAGGGTGCCTTCATGGTCGGAGTTGCAACTGATTTCGGAACTTTTCCGTAAACCCTTTCCTTGTCACTATTAGTACCGAAACGTTTTCGAAATCGAAACAGGAAGAAAATTGAGGAAGTTGTCGAAAACAAACCCGAAAAAGGTTAACAGAAAAGTTCCCAAATAAGTTGCAACTCCGACTATGAAGGCACCCTCACAACAGAAGGTTACGAGTTGGGGGTATATACATACTACTGTGAAAATGGGCTGTGCTTGGGTTGGCCTAAGTAAATACGTAAAAAAAATCGAAAAAAACATCACACAAAGACATCGCGTGAAAAAATATTCAGATATGCTCGTTTGCAAATAATTAGTTCAAAAAAATCTGCCAGTGAATAAGTGATAACATACATAAAACATATACGGCAACAAATGGGGGGACAAACAGGGAAAGCGAGCATATAGTTTATCCAGGGTTTCTTGATAGCCAAAAACTTTTTTGCACATAATTTTTGGACAACATTCGAAATTTGCTCTTAGTCATCGCATATGTGCGAAACCACCCACACAGAATGAACTTTTCATAACAAAAAAACCCGACCAAGCCATACAAAGTTAATTAAAAGAGTTTATAAATTTTGTGGTGATGTTTCATGATCTGGAAAAGTCGGAGTGTCCGTTCTTCAATAGATTTCCGAAATGGTCTTCAATTGAATTCGACAAGTACCCACACGACTGAGTATAGCCGATCCAGGGTTTCGTGTTACTCACAATTGTTTTTGGCGCGCAATTTGAATTCAAAATTGTTTTTGGCGCGCTTTCAAATTTTCGGTAACTGAACTCCTTTTCACATCACATTTGGACAACACACGACAATTGCACCTAATTCAATGCAAACGTGCGTAACCGCAGCCCAAAAAATTAATTTTTGATAACAAGAAACCCTGAATAAGCTATAGGCCTCGTAATTGGTTATAAGAAACTCCAAAACATGGCACAGAAAATTCCCCACTTGAGAATCCGGTTCTGGACTTGAGAATCTGGTTCTAAGAAATTTTGAAAAATGGCTAAAACGTGGCACAGAAAATTCATTACTTGAGAATTCGGTTTTGGACTTGAGAATCTGGTTCTGGCCATGCCATGGGTTCTCGCAGTTTTAAACCATTTCTTATAATCAATTATGAGGCCTGTATATTCGTGTTGTTGTTGTTAACCCGATATTGAAGTGACATTCGTCACAATGAAGACTCGCATTTGATACGCGATCGTAGAGCGCTGCAAAATCCCTTACATAATAAATAGATGAAACGCTAAATTCCAAAACCCAAAAAATTTTCTAGAATTTTTACTACACGCCAAAAATTTTATAAATTCTAAATGAAGTTTTACTGTTCGTTAACCCCCGATTACCTATCGTGAGTCTTGCTTGTCCGAGCGATAGCGAGGACAAGCGCGTTAGGCCCGCGCAGCGGTGGTATTTCAGTGGTTACCCACCTTAGTGCGCGAACATAAAATTCGTGTATGGAAAGAATTCTAGGAAAATTTTTGGGTTTTGGAAATATGCCGCTGGAAAATCCCTTACATAATAAATGGATAAAACATGTTTTTTGTTGTTGGAAATATAGCCTATTCAGGGTTTCTTATTTCTCAATAATGTATTTTTGGCGCGCAGTTTGAATTCGAAACTGATTTTGGCGATGTGAACTTTCGAGAAACAACTATGCTTTATATGAAAATTGAAAAACTTACTAAAGGGCTGCCTGGGGTTCAAGTGAAAAGTTGTAGTGTTAACTACTCCAACTTTTGAATCGTTAGCTGTATCAAATGTAAGAGAAGATGTTGCATAATAGTCGGCTGTCCGACTCAACTCATCCCAACAGATGTATGCTATAACATGCAATCATCATGTTCAGTGGGTTGGACACGTTAACGTGTTATTTTTTCACTTGAATCTCCAGAAGCTCTTTATCGTTTCGTCTTATTCATAATTGAGTGGTAAAGGGTTCATGAAAATTACGTTTGATAACAAGAAACCCTGATCAAGCTAAATCAACCATGCAACATTGATAAATAGAGGTTTTTATGTAGTTCGATAAGATAGGCAAGCATATTTAAGCGGTCGTTATACTTCAGCGCACGGCGCACAGCGCACGGAGCACGCGTGCTCTGCACCGATCCCGGCGCACGTGCGCGGCGCATCTTTCTATAGAAGGCAGGCTGATGCGCTGGTGCGCGTGCGCCGGAAGTATAATACATATAATCCCTTTGGCGCACGTCATGCGCACAGGGCGTGCGCGTGCGCCGTGCGCTGAATTATAACTCACGCTTAAGAGAATTGACGAATTTGGATTTGCATGCGACTCCCATCAAATGGCTGTCACATTTGATTTATTAACACTGTCACAAATAAAAAAGTGCGCCAACCTATATAAAAACGACGCAAACAAGGATCCTATGGCCGGACCGAGCCAGAATATAAAGTGATGTTGCCAGGTGGGTACGTGTTCAAAGGACCATCGAAGACTGACTGCTATACTGACGCCGAGGGACTTGGCTGGATTCCAAGATGCCGTGGAGTTGAGGTGGCTGAAGTATGCGCACCACTCACTCACTCACTCACTCACTCACTCACTCACTCACTCACTCACTCACTCACTCACTCACTCACTCACTCACTCACTCACTCACTCACTCACTCACTCACTCACTCACTCACTCACACACTCACTCACTCACTAACTCACTCACTCACTCACTCACTCACTCTCTCACTCACACACTCACTCACTCACTCACTCACTCACTCACTCACCCACTCACTCACTGACCTCAGGAATGACGACAGCATCACGGCACTGGCCAGGCCGGCCGGATTGTGACTGGTTGGGTGATTGGTTGGTAATGGATGGTAATGACGATTGACAGACTGAGTGGTCGCCGACAGACTGGATGGTGACGCACTGATACCATTATCGGGCGGATATACCACCAAATGACAGAGCACCACGGTGAATGTGCTAATGGCCTGCAGCGTCAGTCAGTCAGTCAGTCAGTCAGTCAGTCAGTCAGTCAGTCAGTCAGTCAGTCAGTCAGTCAGTCAGTCAGTCAGTCAGTCGGTCTGTCGTTTAACCTGGCACATAACCAGCTGGTAGCAGTTTTTCAGCCAGCCCTCAGCATTGTGAGTGAGCAGTTGTGGAATGACCGGTTGTTGATTAATAGTGACAAGCTGAAGTTGAGTGAATGAGCGAGTGAGTGAGTGAGTGAGTGAGTGAGTGAGTGAGTGAGTGAGTGAGTGAGTGAGTGAGTGAGTGAGTGAGTGAGTGAGTGAGTGAGTGAGTGAGTGAGTGAGTGAGTGAGTGAGTGAGTGAGTGAGTGAGTGAGTGAGTGAGTGAGTGAGTGAGTGAGTGAGTGAGTGAGTGAGTGAGTGAGTGAGTGAGTGAGTGAGTGAGTGAGTGAGTGAGTGAGTGAGTGAGTGAGTGAGTGAGTGAGTGAGTGAGGGAATGAGTGAGTGAGTGAGTGAGTGAGTGAGTGAATGAGTGAGTGAGTGAGTGAGTGAGTGAGTGAGTGAGTGAGTGAGGGAGTAAGTGAGTGAGTGAGTGAATGAGTGAGTGAGTGAGTGAGTGAGTGAGTGAGTGAGTGAGGGAGTAAGTGAGTGAGTGAGTGAATGAGTGAGTGAGTGAGTGAGTGAGTGAGTAAGTGAGTGAGTGAGGGAGTGAGTGAGTGAGTGAGTGAGTGAGTGAGTGAGAGAGAGAGAGAGTGAGTGAGTGAGTGAGTAAGTGAGTGAGTGAGTGCGTGAGTGAGTGAGTGAGTGAGTGAGTGAGTGAGTGAGTGAGTGAGTGAGTGAGTGAGTGAGTGAGTGAGTGAGTGAGTGAGTGAGTGAGTGAGTGAGTGAGTGAGTGAGTGAGTGAGTGAGTGAGTGAGTGAGTGAGTGAGTGAGTGAGTGAGTGAGTTAGTGAGTGAGTGAGTTAGTGAGTTAGTGAGTGACTTTTGAGTTTTGACTAACATGATGTAGAAGTACGCCGCAAACGCTGGCCACGAGTTGGACCAGGAAAAATATGAAGCATAAATACCAGGGAGTGTTGGCCGTGAATAAACACCCGAGCGTTATTGCCGGATTTAGGTGCACCCTGTATTGATGAACTGACTGACTGACTGACTGACTGACTAAATGACTAACTGACTGACTGACTGACTGATTGTCTGACCAATTGACTGACTAACTGACTGACTGATTGACTAAGTGTCTGACTGGCTGTCTGACTGACTGACTGATTGACTAAGTGGCTGATTGGCTGCCAGTCTGACTGACTGACGAGACGACTGACTGACTGACTGACTGACTCACTGAATGAATGAGTGACTGAATGGTTATCATACTGACTGTCTGACCACCAACTTGTTGAATGAAAGTAGAAACGCTAGAAAGCAGACTGATTCAGCCACTGAGACTATACAGTTATAGACAAGCGCATCAGTTAAGCTGTCTCGTAGGCTGGCCTCGATTAACGTTACTATAAAAAAATTACTCACTCACTCACTCACTCACTCACTCACTCACTCACTCACTCACTCACTCACTCACTCACTCACTCACTCACTCACTCACTCACTCACTCACTCACTCACTCACTCACTCACTCACTCACTCACTCACTCACTCACTCACTCACTCACTCACGCACTCACGCACTCACGCACTCACTCACTCACTCACTCACTCACTCACTCACTCACTCACTCACTCACTCACTCACTCACTCACTCACTCACTCACTCACTCACTCACTCACTCACTCACTCACTCACTCACTCACTCACTCACTCACTCACTCACTCACTCACTCACTCACTCACTCACTCACTCACTCACTCACTCACTCACTCACTCACTCACTCACTCACTCACTCACTCACTCACTCACTCACTCACTCACTCACTCACTCACTCACTCACTCACTCACTCACTCACCAGCGAAAACGGTGAAGAGGACGGCCAGGAATTCAGCCATAATCGGCCGAATCAGACGGTCGCACATGGCGCCACAGCTGAAAACTATAATGTTTCACAAACACGTTTTGGGAGTTACAATCGGATTGTGACATTTTGAAGTTTTTACGAGCTAGGTGCTTGGCGACTCAGTCGTGGTTAGTATTTGCCATGTTTTGTATTTTTAATTGTTTTGATGGCGGTAGGATTCAATGGTAAGTCTGCCTAGTCTAGGGGTTAGGGCGGCACACGCCTAATCCGTAGCTTCTAGGATCGAATCCTGGCAGAAAACAGATCCTGACGCATTGCTGTGGGATTTCTGCCATTGCCCATCAGTTTATGCAAAATGTATAATATCTACGAAAATATGATATTAGTGTATCTTTTGTTGGCTTTAGTAATGAAGAAGTCCCAGTAGAAAAAAACAGAATTATCAGTACTCATCAGATCACCCGTTGCTTCACAGTTATACAGGGTGGTCCAGAAAAAATTACAACACTTTGAAGCTAAATAACTTGCGGCTCAGTATTCAGATTCAACTGAAATTTTCAAGTATTGTCATCAACGTACTAACTTAGAAAAATGTAGAAAACAAGGAGATCGGACAATCACAGCGGCCACCACGCACCAATGTGTGCGAAAATGCATGTGGGTCAAAAACCGAGCGATGCATCATGCACGTTTATGACATGGTTAAAACGTGATTTGTGAAACAGTAAACTCCGTTATTTCAGCAAAGAATCATTCAAAAGTATTTTTTTATTTATTCTATAGCATTTGTGGCTAATAATTTTCGAATTAAATTTTTTATATTATAAAATTTTGTTTCAAAGGTGGAAAACTGCGTGTATCTTCCACTGACATTGAAGTAGGGCTTTATTAGCTAATTAAAACAAAAAATATGTACCACTTAAACAAAAAGCTTCAAAACCAATGTTAAAAGTTAACGGAAAGTGGAATTTTCAACCAATGGCTAGCAAAATTTAATTTTTCGATTTTTCTAAGTTAGTATGTTGATAATATTACCTGAAAATTTCAATTGAATCTGATGTCTGTGCCACAAGTTATTGAGCTTGAAAGTGTTGTCAATTTTTTTGGAACACCCTGTAGTTCGTAATCAGCCGCTAAAGGTTTTTTTATATTTTTCAACTTATGTCTTGTACCGTTTTTTTTCTCGGTTCGGTTTCCTAAAGGTTCACTTTTACACACTGTTTCGGACTGACTTTTTATGGCCTGTTTCAACCCAAATAATAAATGAGATACAATATAGGTAGCCTTAGAATTCGTTGAACATAAAAACCGATTACATTTAAGATTTCTTAACGTTTCATTTTTGCCCATTTTTACGGAAACGAGTGCTTAGTAGAGCATCTCTGAACGCTTGTGACGCGAGATACAATACAAGACAAGTTACAATTAATTAATAATAAATTAAGAATTAAAATTTATTTAATTTAATTATTTAATTTAATTCAGAATTATGATAACTGAGACCAGTAATATTTATCAATGTTCAGCCATATTGAGATCCGACTGTGGTGTGGTTCTATCAAATACTGTTTACTTAGTATCATACCGTTTTTATTTTTACGCAATGAAATGACTGTATTTAGCATTGTTTGTGTTATCGAAAGCAAATGTAACAACAACAACAACAACAACAACAACAACAACAACAACAACAACAACAACAACAACAACAACAACAACAACAACAACAACAACAACAACAACAACAACAACAACAACAACAACAACAACAACAAAAACAACATTAACAACAACAACAACAACAACAACAACAACAACAACAACAACAACAACAACAACAACAACAACAACAACAACAACAACAACAACAACAACAACAACAACAACAACAACAACAACAACAACAACAACAACAACAACAACAACAACAACAACAACAACAACAACAACAACAACAACAACAACAACAACAACAACAACAACAACAACAACAACAACAACAACAACAACAACAACAACAACAACAACAACAACAACAACAACAACAACAACAACAACAACAACAACAACAACAACAACAACAACAACAACAACAACAACAACATTAACAACACCAACACAACAACAACAACAACAACAACAACAACAACAACAACAACAACAACAACAACAACAACAACAACAACAACAACAACAACAACAACAACAACAACAACAACTACAACAACAACAACAACAACAACAACAACAGCATTAACAACGACAACAAAATTAACAACAACAACAACAACAGCAACAACAACAACAACAACAACAACAACAACAACAACAACAACAACAACAACAACAACAACAACAACAACAACAACAACAACAACAACAACAACAACAACAACAACAACAACAACAACAACAACAACAACAACAATAATAACAACAACAACAACAACAACAACAACAACAACAACAACAACAACAACAGTAATGAACCATGATTCCTGCGTCACAATCGGTATGAATCGATTCAAATATGGGTCGTATTTGTATTCAATTTGTTGTTGGTGATTTCTCGTCAGCTGCGGCGAAGCTGTTTGAGTCTGCACCCGATTCGGTGGCACCCACAGTACCACGCTCGAAGCCATACCGACCGATTTGTGGTATTCGGCTTGCATTGATCTCACATTGGAATTATGTATATCTGACGAAAAATCCGGATTTTGTCGAAATTTTGAGATTTTCCAAAAAAATTGATTTTTGAATGACATTTTCTTTATTTTCACGAAAAATTACACATAAATACTTTTATATTTTTAAATTTTCCCTTTTCCGTGGCACCCACAGTACCACGCTCGAAGCCATACCGACCGATTTGTGGTATTCGGCTTGCATTGATCTCATATTGGATTAATGTTTATCTGACGAAAAATCAGGATTTTGTCAAAATTTTGAGATTTTTGAAAAAAATAAACAATTTGATTTTTACATGACATTTTCTCTATTTTCACAAAAAATCACACATGCCAAAGTTCATATTTTTTTATTTTCATTTTCAAGCTCACTGCAGCACGCAGCTGGTTTGAGGAAAAATCAAGAAAAGTTGAGAAATTTATCTTTTTTACATCTTGTCACATGATGTAGCTGTTTGAGTCTGCACCCGATTCGACGGCACCCACAGTACAACGCTCGAAGCCATACCGACCGATTTGTGGTATTCGGCTTGCATTGATCTCACATTGGGAAGCACTTTTCTCGGTCTGACGAAGAAACAGGAAAAGCTCAAAACTTTTGGGAAAACATGGCGTTCCAAAATAGTGCGACAATAACTGTTTGCAACAACAAGAAACATTTGATAGGCTAAATGCACTTAACACCATAGTGAATATATTTTTACAAAAATTCCGGTATCATCACCCAGAAACAAAGAAAAACAAATGATGACATAAGTACATGGAAAAAGTCCATGCCGCTATACATTGAGGAATCATTGAGTGCATATTATACATGGGTGTCATGAACTGATGACATGCCTGAGGCCGTAGAACAAATTGCAGATGACTGCAATGGCACGTGCACCACAGAACTGAGAAGGTACATTTGTTAAAAACTTCGCAGAATTTTTTTGTGGCTTGTTTTCTGTCGAATGCGTTTTGAGTTTGCAGGGCTGTTTTTGAAATTTTTTTTAAATAAGCACTTATAATCTATATCCAGAATCCTAACCAAAACTAATCTGAATAAACTATAAAAAACGTCATGTGTATTAAACAACGAAGAACTTCAGCAGCATATGTAGACTAGATGCAAAAAGTTTGTTCGAAAAATTCCAGTTTGGAACACAAAAACATTTGTGAACTCCATTTGTGTAATCACACAATGAAGAACGTTGGCAACAGGGATAGTTTCTGAATTCCATGTGTATGTGTCGTCAGCTCTTTAAATGCAGATGATCACTGGCGGACGAGCTAATTTCCCAAAGGGAGGGGAATTTGATCAAAGAGGGGAGAATTGACTGTTTTCAGATCATTTTACCTACACCTTAGAGAACAAATTCCACTTTTTGAAACAGCCAAAGAGGGGGGAATTCCACTTTTCCCTCCCCTTCTCGTCCGCCAGTGCAGATGATAGACATGATTGAGATTGCGTGCTTGAAGTGCCGGTCCGAGTCAGCAGGGCACACTTGGATGAAAAAGCGGAGGGGAGGAGTATCGTTGGATTGATTCGATTCCTTCCAAGAACATTTTGCTTAAAAATGCATTGCATAGATGTGCTAACGGGTTCATAGAATTATTGTACTGATAACGATTCACAAAGCTACATATATGAAAAGAGATTTTAAAATTTCAATCTGGTAATCAGTTGCGAATGCGAGACATGCATAATTCATGAGATTCGCCAATGACCGACATTCTGGCTGTGATTCTCGATATAACGGTCAATGGTGTGTGGGAGCACTAGCGGACGAGAAGGGGTGGGAAAAGTGGAATTCCCCCCTCTTTGGCGATTTCAAAACGTAGAATTTGTTCCCTAAGGTGTAGGTAAAATGGCCTGCAAACTGACAATTCCCCCCTCTTTGACGAAATTCCCCTCCCTTTGGAGGTTGGGGTCGTCCGCCAGTGTGTGGGAGGGGTCGGAGGCACTTCAAGTAGCCAATCCAAGTTTACCATTTTCAGCTGGCTACATAATTGGATGCACCGGCGGACGAGCCAATCGTTCAAAAGGAGAGGAATCTTTTCAAAGAGGGGGGCATTGGTAATTGGATTAGGTCATTACCTACACTTTGAGGAACAAACAATACTTTGTGAAACCGCCAAAGAAGGGGGAATTCCACTTTTCCCACCCCTTCTCGTCCGCTAGTGATTGGATGTGAAATTCAACAGGGAATAAAAACTTTGGAATCATAGAAAATTCAAAGGAACGTTTTTTGAGGTTCAGGTTCAGTGAAATATTTCAGGTCAGAAATCAGATTTTTTGAACGCACGGATAAGATACCTTAGCACTCGCTAGCCGACCTATAGTTCGTCTCGCCTGATATTGGGTTAGAAAGAATTGAGGCCGAAAATCTGATCATTTTAAGTTACATGTATATCTAGAAAACGGAGTCGAAAAATTTGTTCCGTGACCATACGTTTTTGTGTTGACCACTGCCGACATCGTTTTATTTTTGTGGTTATGTTTTCCCGGAAATTCCTGCTATTTCACCAACATAACTGAAGATTTTCTCGAGATTCAGTTGAGGTATTCTAAATAATATGGAAAACAGATTGAATGTACATACAGTGCATATAAATTTAGTTTATCGCGTGGGCGAGTGAAACTGAAACCACGGTAGGATAGTACAGGGTGTCCCAATTAAAAATATTAGCAAATTTTGATAGAATTGGTGCAGAAACTTTATGAATTGGTACATTCAATCGAATAATCATTCTCATTGAAACAATCAAGTGGGACACCCTGTACATAAGCCACTGGTCCACTGGTATGTATGTACAGGGTGGCCCAAAAAAACTTGCACGACTTTGGCGGCACGTAATTCGTGTGTTCTTTTCACTGTGTTCTTTTATAGACAGCTTCAAAGTCGTGGTAGTTTTTTTGGGCCACCCTGTATTCTGCTAAGAAGGCGGGACTAGTCGTTGAAATCCTTCTGGCTCGGCTATTAGACCAGTTTATTCCAATGAAACAACAATACAATATCAATACAATAACTAAATACTAGTAACCATTTTTCAAACATATAGTAGCGCTAAATTAAAACCAAACAGAAATAATTGACAAACAGACCTCCGAAGTCTATGAATTAATCAGCGTAAGCGACACCATGGAATAAAATACAGGGATATCGGTTACCAAATACCAGGCAGAACCTAATGGACACAGAATATTACATAGCTCCTTTTACTGTAACAACGTATTAGCCGAAATACATAATTGCGAATTTGATAACGAATTCACAAAAATTTATTTTCGATAACGATTTTGTAGAAATTGATGTTATTCGCTTTCAAAGTGACCAAACCTAGATTTTCAGAATTCAGTTAACAACATTCAGTGTAGTATGTCTTATCAAATGTGAACTATAAGTATGTACAAGTATACGTAAAGTCAATGGTATGTTTTATACTTATACGATGTATATTTTCAGGGTTTAGTTAAGCACTGTACCCATACATTTGTATATGTATACAGGATACAGAAAAATGGCTATACAAAACCACATGTCAAACCTCTGCCAAACAATCAGGTCACAAAACTGAACTGCGCGGGACTGCATGACTTTGGTTGTGATCCGTGACAGTTCGCCGGACTGTGAAGTATGTCTTTGTAAGTGAAATACAAGTATGTATATGTAATACCTATGGTATGATTTATACATACATTTTCAGGGTTTAGTTAAGCATTGTACCCATACATTTGTATATGTATACAGGATACAGAAAAATGGCTATACAAAACCACATGTCAAACCTCTGCCAAACGATCAGGTCACAAAACTGAACTGCGAGGGACTTTGGTTGCGATTTGTGACAGTTCGCCGGACTGTGTGGCAAGTGTCATGGGTTGGGCAGGGATAGGAGATCTCGGTTAGTCATACCCTCCAGGGACGCTAAAACTGTCCCAAAACATTCATCATCTGGGACAGGAGAACAGCCGAACTAGAATACATAACTTGTCTAGAGGAAGTATGAAAAACCTGTGTTTTTTTCAATGAAAATTCTTGTCATATAAGCTTCATAATTTTATATAAGAAATGGTTTAAAACTGCGAGAACCCATGGCATGGCCAGAACCAGATTCTGAAGTCCAGAACCAGATTCTCAAGTAAGGAATTTTCTGTGCCACGTTCTGGATTTTCTTATAACCAACTACGAGGCCTATAGATCAGGGAAATTGATCATTTTTCATGAAATGCCCAGAATATGCAGGGTTTTCGGTAGCCCGGAAATCTCGGCACGCATTTCGAATTTCAAATTTCCGTGAAAAAAACCATATGTATACCATTGACACTCGGAGAAAATATGTAGAATATGCAAGAAAAGGTAGATAAAAATGATTTTGGATAACCTGAACAAAATACAGTGAATGTATCGGGAAGTCTCAACTAATTCCGAAACTATGGAACTAAATTATGTATTATTATACATTATTATTATTATGTATTTCATTTGAATCTGAATTTGCTCCACATTGTTGGTTTTTTAGATTATCAAACTCATAAGCTAACGGTTGAGCCTGACCCCCGTTATATCAATGATGCATCGTTTGGGTAGCGGTGATTGGTGACTGTATCGATTGGATTGATTGACTGGTGATTGATTGATTGATTGGTTGGTCGTCAACTTTTTGCGGAACTATGGAACTGAACTCATAAGCTAATGGCACAACGGAACCACTGGCGGACGAGCTAAATTCCCAAAGGGAGGGGAATTTCGTCAAAGAGGGGGGAACTTGCAGTTTTTAGGTCAATTAACCTACACCTTAAGGAACAAATTCTACTTTTTGAAAACACTAAAGAGGGGGGGAATTCCACTTTTCCCTCCCCTTCTCGTCCGCTAGTGAACGGAACCAATAAGATTGCTTGGCACCACTGGCGAACGAGCTAATCCCTCAAAGGAGGGGAATTTCGTCAAAGAGGGGGGAATCGGCAGTTTTGAGGTCATTTTACCTATACCTTAAAGGGAAAAATCTACTTTTTGAAAATTCTAAAGAGGGGGGAAATCCACTTTTCCCACCCTTCTTGTCCGCGAGTGCTTGGCACATGAAAAAAATGGTTCAGCTTATTGAAACATGAGAAAGCTGGCAGCTGCGCGCACTGGCGAACGAGCCAATCCTCAAGGGAGGAGAATTTTCCTCAAGGGAGGGGAATTTTTCTCAAAGTTAGGGGAATCAGCAGTTTTGAGGCTAGTTTATCTGCACCTTAGGGAACAGTTTAGACTTTTTGGAACTATCAAAGAGGGTGATTTCCTTTATCTCATTCCTGCCTCGTCCGCTAGTGGCTGAAGACAAAGAATAACAGTTTTTATACATACCTTGTGCAAACAACTCTGCGGGGGCTAGTTCCATGCACAACACAACCTAAATACATAGTAGGATATATATGGAGCACTCTCAATTGAGTAGTAAACCCAATAAAAAACTGCTAATTTCTTCTGTTTGTAGAAAAACTCATGTCAGGTCCCGTTTAGTGTCCGTTTTCTACATAACTGTATTCATTCCATGTTTACATACTTAGTTATGCAATATTTTCTAATGGGATTCTTTATTCAATGAATTCAGCAAGGGCACCTCAATCTTTTATATCAGAATTGCGTTTTTGTAGTGACCACAGAGTTGAAATAACTGACGGCCAATGGCAGACCTGTGTTTCAAGTCGGGTTTTGAACTTAGGGACACCCTACTCCCTTTCGGTTGGTCGTCAATTATCTTTCACTCTGTCAGTTATGTAGTCTCTGATAACTCTGCCAAGTTACTGACTGACTGAATAACTAACTGACTGGCTGACTGAGTGATTGACTGCGTGATCGACTGTCTGACTGACTGACTGACTGACTGACTGACTGACTGACTGACTCACTGACAACCTGACTGACTGACTGACTGACTGACTGACTGACTGACTGACGGACTGACTGACTCACTGACTGACTGACTGACTGACTGACTGACTGACTGACTCACTGACTGACTGACTGACGGACTGACTGACTGACTCACTGACTGACTGACTGACTGACTGACTCACTGACTGACTGACTGACTGACTGACTAACTCGTCCTGTGCGATGAGTTCGCTCTCAATCAGCGTCTGTTCGGTTTCTCCTCGATGAAGATCATTGAAGCTTCGACTAGGCGTGCCCGTCGGTGTGTATCTGAGTGAGTGAGTGAGTGAGTGAGTGAGTGAGTGAGTGAGTGAGTGAGTGAGTGAGTGAGTGAGTGAGTGAGTGAGTGAGTGAGTGAGTGAGTGAGTGAGTGAGTGAGTGAGTGAGTGAGTGAGTGAGTGAGTGAGTGAGTGAGTGAGTGAGTGAGTGAGTGAGTGAGTGAGTGAGTGAGTGAGTGATTGAGTGAGTGAGTGAGTGAGTGAGTGAGTGAGTGAGTGAGTGAGTGAGTGAGTGAGTGAGTGAGTGAGTGAGTGAGTGAGTGAGTGAGTGAGTGAGTGAGTGAGTGAGTGAGTGAGTGAGTGAGTGAGTGAGTGCGTGAGTGAGTGAGTGAGTGAGTGAGTGAGTGAGTGAGTGAGTGAGTGAGTGAGTGAGTGAGTGAGTGAGTGAGTGAGTGAGTGAGTGAGTGAGTGAGTGAGTGAGTGAGTGAGTGAGTGAGTGAGTGAGTGAGTGAGTGAGTGAGGGAGTGAGTGAGTGAGTGAGTGAGTGAGTGAGTGAGTGAGTGAGTGAGTGAGTGAGTGAGTGAGTGACAGACTCACCTTTTCGTGACCGTCTCCGAGTATCTTTCATCAACCAGCGTAGCCGGCTGAGCCTGACCACCGTTATATCGATGATGTATCGACTGATTGGTTGTGATGGGTGACTGTATCGATTGGATCGATTGACTGGTGATTGATTGATTGGTTGGTCGTCTTAATATGCCACGTGTGGGTAGCGTGGCTGACACACTGGCCGACTGACTGACCGTCGGATTCAGTGACTGGTTAAGTGACTGATTCAGTGACTGATTCAGCGTGCCTGATATCGAGGTGGGATGGTGGTTGGCGCTCGCCGGGCCTGCAAGTGAGTGAGTGAGTGAGTGAGTGAGTGAGTGAGTGAGTGAGTGAGTGAGTGAGTGAGTGAGTGAGTGAGTGAGTGAGTGAGTGAGTGAGTGAGTGAGTGAGTGAGTGAGTGAGTGAGTGAGTGAGTGAGTGAGTGAGTGAGTGAGTAAGTGAGTAAGTTAGTGAGCATCAAACGCTCCATTTGTATGCATGTACATCGAAATATCGATGAAAAAAAAGTTTTTCAGAAATATTGTTCAATGAAAAAATTTTGAACTAAAAAATCTGAAATCAGGCTGTTGAGTTCGCAAATAGTTGTGTCTCTTTATTGGTTTTCAATAATGCAAGATACGTTTACCCAATGTCACCTGCTAAGCAGTAATAAAAAAACTCTTAGTGTCAAATCTACATAATTATAACGCAATGAGATATTCCCCAAGAATGGGGAACTTACAAAACCGTAAGTACAGTGTATATCGCAGTGTAAAAATAAGTTCTACTCACAAAAAAACGACATACTATTTATTATAAAATTGACATTTTTATAAGATAAACTTATTTCTCCGGTTATGTGAAACATTGACTTTTATAGCCAGTCCAGACTATCTAGATAAGTTTTTTAGCGCACTCTAAGTTGGTTTTGACGCGGGGTGAAATTTTTCCATTTTTAAGAAATATTTTTTTTTTCACATAATGGCCATTTCACGGTGTCAGATCCACAATATTAAAATTTCGAGTAACAAGAATTGCCGAGTGAGCTGTACATATTCCTCAAGTTATGAGGAACATTGACTTGTTATGCCACAGTGTCAGAACTCCATCAATCAATTTCCCACCACCTTCCAGAGCGAGTGACGGCACGGCATCAGCGGACGAGAAGTGGAGGGGGAAGGGAAAAGTGGAATTACCCCTCTTTGGGGTGTTTTAAACGGCCAGTTTGTTCTCTAAAGTGTAGGTAAAATGGCCTGAAAACTGCAAATTTCTCCCTTCTTCGGTGAAATTCCCCTCCTCCGCTCGTTCGCCAGTGAGTGACAGAGTTTCTGTTCGCTTACTTATAGTCTATTGAGAGTTTCCGATTACCATGAAAAAACCTCGGTAAGATATATCAAAGCACGCGAAAAAACAATAAAATTCGAAGAACTGGTGCCATGCCAATACAATCTTCTACGAGGATTTAAATGAGAAAATATGCATTTTTTTAACATAAAAAAAAAGATATGCCTTGAAGAAAGGATACAAGAAACCAAGGGTGTAACTCTGTTTAAACCATTCGGTGGACAAGCCCAAACCTCGGAAGACAGAGGAAATTCATCAAAAAAGGGGGAGTTGGCAGTTATGAGGCACTGTTAAAGCCCGTATGTTGTTTCTGCTTACAAAAATCGTGCCCAAAACTTCTGATAATGAAACATCAGACAATCAGTTTTAACACGCACATCAATCATCCTCACCCCATGCTCTGGTGTTAAACTATGGTGTCAACCGAGTTGAGTAGAGGATACTGATGTTTCATTATCAGATGTTTGGACAGTACGTTTGCTTGCAGAAATAACATACGGGGTTTACCTATACCTTAAGAAACTTTTTACTGAAGAATTCAACTTTTCCCTCCCTTCCCATCCGCCAGTAGCTCGAACGTTCAAACTTTCACCCGTTTTACTCTAAACTCTACTCACTAGTGAACGAGAAGGGGTGGGAAAAGTGGAATTCCCCCCTCTTTGGCATTTTCAAAAAGTAGAATTTGTTCTCTCAGGTGTAGGTAAAAGGGCCTGAAAACTGCAGATTCCCCCTCTTTTACGAAATTCCCCTCCTTTTGGAGGATTAGCTCGTCCGCCAGTAATTCTACTCAGATACAACAAAGTAAGATCCGACTAATGATTATATGCCAACTTTTGTCCGGTGACTTCAATACTTAATTCAAGCATTTTTAACAATCCAAAATTGAATACTTGGTGCGCATTCATTTTCTATGCAGTTTTCACCTTGGAGACACGATTAGTCAAAGTACATACATACATACAAAAATGTTTGTTTCAAATTTCGTCAATAAATATACTCTATTATCCTCACAACAAAGTACAAGCCGACATACACGACTTTTAAATGATTGTATGTCAACGCCAAGTTTCTTGGCAGTCCGTCATTTCAATAATTTTTTAACGTCAGTCTTAAAAAAATAAAATCGGATAATTGGCGCAATTTTTTACAGTAGTTTTAGTCAGAAGCACATAATATATGCAAGAAACAAAGGGTATATCTCGAACATTTGTTCCCAATTTAGCCAATACATACATATACTCTATTATACTTACAACAACGTGTGTGCCGTTACACACGACTTATGATTGTATTCTATGTCAATGCCAAGATCTTGGCACTCCGTCACTCTACTACTTTCCACTGAAGTATGGAAAACAAAAAGGTCACCCCCTCATTCCTGGGTAATTGACATAGGGGGGGGGTCAATTTCCCACGCAGTACATATCGTTTGTCTGACCCTTACGTGTTTGGTGGGTGCAACTAAATTTGTTCAAGTTGTTTTGTTATGAAAAAAGTCTTCCAAATTTACCGAGCGCAAAAAAAGTTCATACCTCAGCGCCTGTTAAGATAAGTTAGCATAACTTTCCCCAAATCAATGTAAAGATCATTTTACGGATAGAGTTATGCTCTTCGATATACATACATGATCTCAATCAATTTTGACCACCGAAATTTACGGGGAAATGGAGTGAAAAAAGTTCCGTAAAACTCCGGTATTCACCGTAAATTACCGTAAGTTACACAAGTTACTGTAAGCTACACAATTTATGGTGAGTTACACAAATTACGTTAAGTTACACAAAAAATCTGAAGTTACAAATATTTCCTTAAGTTACACCGATTCTCGTAAGTTACACAAGTTACCGTAAGTTACCCAAGTTACAGTAATATGTTACTAACCGTATAGACACGATTTGGAACGGCGTACCATCACATTGCGCGAAGTTGATATTTCGTATCTTATCAATAATAACTTAAAATCATGAAATAATTGTTTTTATAATTTTTAATGAAAAAATGGTTTTTCAGTCGTTAAAAATCATTACATGTTCCTAGTATATTTGTACGTTGTTCACTTTTTCCTTGTTGTTCGGAACACTGTTCAGGTGCGAGGTTTCGATTTCCTATTTACTTCACTAGTACTAACGGATTTCGAGAAAGAAATTTTTGTAACAAGAATCCACGAACAAGCTATACCGACTTTACCATCATCAATATGGAGCCACTATGGCCGAATCTCACGGCCAATTTCGCTGAACATGTACCAGAATCTGATTTCCTGCCGGCTACCATCAAGCCACTAGCGGACGAGAAGGGGTGGGGAAAGTGGAATTCCCCCTCTCTTGGGCGATTTCAAAAGGTAAAGTTTGTTACTAAGGTATAGATAGAATGTCCTAAAAACTGGCAATTCCCCCTCTTTGGGGAAATTCACCTTCCTTTGTGGGTTTGGATCATCCGCCAGTGGTACCATCAAGCCAGCGTAAGAGCCATCAAAGTCCATGATCAAGATACCAGTGGCTTGATACAACACACTAGCGGACGAAAAGGGGTGGGGAAAGTGGAATTCCCCTCTCTTTGACGAGTTCATATTTTATTCCCCCTCTTTGACGGGTTCATATTTTTTACATAAAATGGTTCAATTTCAATATCTGTCACTTTCACTCTCTTTGGGGAGATTCCCCACCCTATGGATGGTTGGCTCGTCCGATAGTGTATCGGTTTTTGGGCGGGCATTTAGAAATGAAATATGGTACATACTAGAATCAGAACCTGTGATCACAGAATCAGTGCTCTGATATCACCAATGTATGTACCATCCTTGGTCTACGACGGAGAAAGGCCATTTTGCCATGGTATGTCGTTCACAATGGGGAAGGGAATTCTAGAAATTGCAATCTGAACTGTACAGTCTAAAGTGAAAATTAAAATGGTTTGCTATACGGCTGAGTTTGTATATTATACAATACGATAAAAAATCACTAAGGTCCTTTTCTCCTTTCCTCACTCTACTGTTCTACCCCCACATCCCTCCCCCGAACAGTTACATAATAAGAATAGAAAATCAGGTACACTCCAGTTCGAGAAAAATAGCTGTTGAAACGAAATTTAATAAAACAAATAAATCAGAAAGTTGAGTAACGGAGTTTCAAAGCTAAATTTTTCAGTTCCCGTGGCGATGTGAGTGTACTCGGCTAATCATGTTGATGCCGTCCAATCCAACAGATAAATGGGATTACTACCGTAAGTCCTTGTAGAACATTCACAGTTGAGTAGAGGATTGAATTTGAATGCGCGCAAATTTTTTCGGTGATTTTCAAATTTATTTCGAGTGCGATTCGCATTAGACAATAAACAAATCTCAATTGATCAGGAAATGATCAATTCGATTTTTTCCATTCATAAAAAAACATGCGCACATGCAAAAATCGGTCATTTATGGAAAAAAGTCACACACGAAAAGTTGGTGCAATCAAATTTTGTCTTATATTCGATTGTCATTCGTAAAAATGATAAGTCTTACTGTTTTTCAAGATGGGTTCGACCTTCACATTTAGTTCTCTCATCTATTGTGATTGGGTTCTTTATGTAGTACGTCCCGTTATGCCAAGGAACGTACATACATACTTACCAGTTGAGTTGGTGGCTTTATATACCCGAAATCACAGCGTCATACATGTGCTCATGTTGATAGACTTTGTGGCGATGAGACTAAGGTCTAGATATTTCGTTTCAAAAACTCTTACTATGGAATCCATAGCTCAAAGCACGATAGCTCTAAGTCTACAGCGAAAACAAAAAAAAATCCCTCGAAACTTTGTAAGTGGCATATACACTATAACATACGTATTCGAAACTGTTCATGACAGCAATTCATATCACAAATGCATCAAAGTCGTATTAAAATCGAGCAAACAACATCTCTCTATAGGAAAGCGAATTTTCTCACCTGGACATAAGTTCAACGTACACATGCTTCTGACGAAAATTCCGTTATGCGATGGATAGCAAAAAATATTTTATTTCCCTCCCTCTAAGGGAATTTTTTTAACGAATTTTATCAAGGTTTAGAAAAAAATTTAAACTGTCGATTGCAATCGCCTTCTCACGCATTGAGGTATTATTCCTCCGGCCAGTGTGCAAGTCTGGATCAAGAAGATTCACACTGAAAAATCTAATACATACATAGTTATGCGATGAGTAGCAAAAAATCCATCATTTTCCTCTTTCTTTGGGAAAATACATATAAAGAAAGTTTATCAAGGTTTAGAAAAAACGATGTAAACTGTCGATTGCAATCGCTTTCTCACGCAATGTGGTATTCCTCCGGCCAGTATGCAGACTGGATCATGAAGATTCAGACTGACCAATCTAACACATACATACATACATATAGCGAAGCGATGAGTAGCAAAAAATTTATCATTTTCCTCCTTCTTCAAGAAAATATATATAAAGAAAGTTTATCAAGGTGTAGAAAAAACTATCCAAAGTTGCCGATAGTAATAGCCATCTCACGCAATGCGGTGTTTCTTGGCAGTGCAAGACTGATCAAGAACAGTTAATCGAACTACATAATAGGTAAGAAAATAGGGTAGACAATTTCAAATTCACCCCTCTTTGGGAAATATAAGTTTTTTCAAGGTATAGAAAAACTGCCTATAGGAATCGGCATCTCACGCAATGAGGTATTGTATGTTTTATGGCCAGTACAAGACCAGTATGAAGTAAGAAGATTCAGACTGAAGAACCTAAAAAATACATAGTTAAGCAATGAGTAGCAAAAAATATTGTATATCATTTTCCTCCTTCTTCAGGAAAATATGAAAAAGAATGTTTATCATGGTGTAGGAAAAAACTATCCAAAATTTACGATAGAAATCGGCAATTCACACAACGAAGTATTCCGGACAGTAAGCAAGAACAAGACTGGATCAAGGAATGACTGATGAGAGAAGCGCATGCTTCGGGGCTGAAACTGACAGGTCGAACACGCGAACTTGACTGTGCCGGGGCTTATAAACATGTTATAAATACATCAATATGTACATACATACATACATATTCAGCCCGTATGTTGTTTCTGCATGCAAAAATATTGCCCAAAACGTCTGATAATTCAAGGTTTCAAGGTTTCATTGGGTTGACTCGTATATAATCGGTCTTACAAATTACGAATTACAAATTACTTTGAATAAACAATAAAGAAATATAATGAAAGTAAATGAGACGTAATTAATAAAAAATAAAATATAAAGTGAGAGTAACGACCAGACATATACGGAACTTGTCCTGATGGACATATCGAAAACCGGAGGGGTTTAAGGAGAGGAATAACAACGGGTTCGAATATACGAATACATCTTTCGTTACTGTAATACTAAAAACAAATCAAGGAAAAGTATATATTTGTGAATAAAAAGTCGAGATTCGATTGATTAATGGAATGTGTGACTATGGTAAGGTGGAATGGTACTGAATAGCAAATTAATTACAGTTCTGTGGTTTAGGCATATCGGCTATCTAAAAAAGTGGGCTTTATATCTTCGACGTATTTATATATGATGTTCGAATCAATCAATTTTCTCCTAAAAACAGCAGAACATGGAACTGTAACTAATTCCTGAGGAAGCTCATTCCAGATATTCAGAGATCTATATATTAAATGGTTTCTCAATGAAACTCCTGCATGAGTTTTCACAATTTTGAAAGAGTGTCCTCGGGTGTTAGATTTATTAAATGAAATGAAATCAGAGGGATCCAAATCCCTTAACTTTTTGTGAATAAGTTTATGGAGCACCACCAGGTCATTTACAATCAGTCTAACGATAAGTGGCAATAGATCGAATTTACTGCAACGGTTTCTGTACGACAATGTCATTGCATCAGGTAAGTATCGAGTGAAATCTTTTTGAATAGATTCAATTGACTCTTTGTCTCCCCATTTGTATGGTGACCATATGCAAGAACAAAAATCTAAAGTGGATAGGGTGAAGGTTGAGAACATCTGTATATTAAAGTTGGGATTTTTTGAGAAAAAACATCTGCTAATCACTTTAGATCGCTTTCCGGCTGTTTGGCAAAGTTTTTCTACTTGATTAGAGAAGGTTAATTTGGAGTCGACTAAAACTCCTAAATCACGAAAAACTTCATTTTCTGGAATTTTGTCACCATTAATTTGATAGGTTCCTTTGAATTTTGATTTTCCTATTCTCAAAACTGCTGATTTTGGGGCAGATATTTTTAAGCCATTTTTCGTGATCCAATTTTGAACAGAGGTTAAGTCAGACTGTAATTTTTCTATGTCTGTATTGTTTTTTATCTCTGCGTATAGTTTAATGTCATCAGCATAAAGGAATATTTTAGAATGTTTTACGACATTTGGTAGATCGTTCATAAATAGGATAAAAAGAAGGGGGCCTAACACAGAACCTTGCGGTACACCCATGGTCACTGATGTTTGTTTGGATCTTGCATTATTTATGCAGACTGATTGGGTTCTGTTGTCTAAATAAGATAATGAAACATCAATAGCCTCAACTCAACTCGGTTGACCGTAGTTTAAGAACGTATAGCATGGGGTGATAATGATTGATGTGCGGGTTAACACGGATGTTATGATGTTTCATTATCAGAAGTTTTGGCCAACATTTTTACTTGCAGAAACAACATACGGGCTTCAGTTATATACAGTCGGTGCAGCGAGTTATTTCTTGTAAAACTTATACAAAGCCATTTTTTTCTGAAAATAACACAAGTATGTAGAAAATGCAGGTTCATCAGATTATGTCGTACAGTCGGTGCAGCGGGTTATGTCTTGTAAAACTTTTGCCATTCACATTCTAAAATTGCGTTTTTCTCGGATTATACCGGGAATATGGTGATGAAAAATGGTGGGGATATGGGATAGGGTCTGGCACACCTTTTCAGCGAGCAAGAATATTTAAAAAGTCGTTCCTACTCATGAAACATCACCTTTACTATAAGTTTATGGTCCGTGTACGTTCTCATCATTTTTTCTGCCTGTGAAATAATTTTTTCAATTATCTGTCGAATTGAAAAGGTGCGCCAGATCCTATTACATATTCCCACCAATTTTCATCACCATATTCCCGTTATAATCAGAGAAAAACGCACTTTTAGTATGTGAATGGCAAAAGTTTTACAAGACATAACCCGCTGCACCGACTGTATGTATCATCTGGAACCTGGTAAAGGACAGAGATTTAAGCTTTTCCATACCTTGAAACATTAACTCATGATAGTTGTATGGCACGGGGTGATGACTGGCAAAACCACTGAACACAACTCAACTCAATTAGTTTCAGCTTGATGCTATAATATGTTTATGACAGGTACCATCTTCTTGTTCTTTTTATTTTGTGATGGTTCATAAGCCGGAAAAGCTGGTATATCCTTTTCCAAACAGATTCTTGAAATGATCTTTACTCTCAACCTTTCAATGGATGGCAAGAAATGAACTCACTGACAGCCTCATAAGTCATAACACCACTGTCGGACGAGTCAAATCTCCAAAGAGAGGGGAAATTTGTCAAAAAGGGGGGAATTTGCTGGTTACAGGCCATTTTTACCTTAAAGACCTTAAAGAAAAAATTCTACTTTTTAAAAACGCCCAAACAGGGGGGAATTCCACTTTTCCCACCCCTTCTCGTCCGCTGGGCCCCGAAATCGTCAGAGCACCAATCAAAACCACAGCAGCTCATCAGTGGCACCTCAAAATGCCATGATTTTGGCCTCCTTGATGAAGATGGAAATGAACCCGGTCCACCCGTCAACATGCCACACGTGGTGGTATATATAGGAAAATGCCCCCCCCCCCCCAATCCCTTCCGTCATGCGGGTCATGCTTTGGGGGCAACAGCGGACAAGAACTCAGATAACTCCGCAATTCCGGGAGTATTTCCGAGAGCAATTCCAATATTTGGCAGTTTCAAAACGAGGAAACTATTCCCTAAAAAAAACTAAGTAATATGTGGTAATATGACGGAAAACTGCTAATTTCGCCTCTTTGAAGAAGTTGCCGCCCTTTTGGTGAATAGGCTCATCCGCCACTGGGGTGGGAGAACCAGCAGTGAACCATCCGCCGTCAACCGGGCGCACTTTCCTTTCCTGTCCGCAGTCCGGGGTGTTAACAGGTTGCCCCACTAGCGGACGGGAAGGGTGGGAAAAGTGGAATTCCCCCCTCTTTGACAGTTCAAAAAAGTAGAGTTTGTTTTCTAAGGTGTGGGTAAAATGGCCTGAAAACTGTCAATTCCCCCTTCTTTGGCATAGTTTCCCTCCCTTTGAAGGTTGCCCATAGCGGGTGGAACGGGCGTTTGAAAGGCGCAATTTCACTTTCTTTGCCAATTCTTCCTTGAAATAAGCTCTACTTTCGTTTGTTGTTCAAATGTCATATGGGAAAAAAATAATTTAAGAAAATTTAAAAAGCGCGCCAAAACCTTTTTGAGTACCAGGAAATACTGAATAGGCTTTATGTAAATAAATGATGTCTGTATTCCGCAGTAAGCGAATGATTCGTTTTCGTCAAGTACCCAGTTTTATCAGTGCTTAAAACACTCCACTGCTGGTGTCCTTAATTGTGGGGGCACTACTTTCCTTTCCTGTCCGCAGTCCGGAGTGTTAACAGGTTGCCCCACTAGCGGACGGGAAGGGTGGGAAAAGTGGAATTCCCCCCTCTTTGACAGTTCAAAAAAGTAGAGTTTGTTTTCTAAGGTGTGGGTAAAATGGCCTGAAAACTGTCAATTCCCCCTTCTTTGGCATAGTTTCCCTCCCTTTGAAGGTTGCCCATAGCGGGTGGAACGGGCGTTTGAAAGGCGCAATTTCACTTTCTTTGCCTGACTTGGGGAAAGCTTAAAATTTAATTGGAGGTGGAATAACCTGAGAAAATTTTTATCCCCAGTAACAATTCTTGAGTGACGACTCCCCCGCCCTCCAAAGGGCCCAGTCACCCTTCATTCCCCTTTTCAGACTCTTCATAAATGCAATCAAATGTGCAGTGCTTGGTATCAGTAGCGGACGAGAAGGGGTGGGAAAAGTGGAATCCCCCCCCCCCTATTTGGCGTTTTCAGTAAGTGGAATTTGCTCTATATGGTGTAGGTAAATTGCCTGAAAACTGTCCATTCCCCCACTTTGCAGAAAATTCCCCTCCCTTTGGGAGTTAGGCTCGCCCTCCAGTGCTTGGTGTTGTAGCCTGTTAAACTGATTAGGAGACTGAATTTGAATGCGCGCCATTTATCGTTGTGGTAACACTGGCAGACGAGCCAAATTCCCAAAGGGAGGGGAATTTTTATCCAAGAGGGGGAATCGGCAGAACTTTGATCATTTTACCTACACCTTAAGGAACAAACTCTACTTTCTGAAACCGCCAAAGAGGGGGGAATTCCACTTTTTCGTTCTTCCCTCGTCCGCTAGTGTGTGGTTATAAAACTATTCCGAATGCGTCAAATTGTTCACAGAATTAGATTATGTGAGTTTCTTCTGATCTTTAATGCGTTTGTTGAGGTCGGATGAGACGCGCTTGCTAACAATGGTTGTCAGATGCTTGGTCACTGGCGGACAAGATAATCCTCCAAAGGTGAGTTCCGTCAAAGAGAGAATAATTAGGGAAGAAATTCCACTTATAAAAACGCCACAGACGGGGAATTCCACTTTCTTTCCTGATACATACTTGGTTATCAGTCGATCTTAAATAAATATGATGGCGGATACCATGTACATATTAAGTTGAGGGATTGCCAATACAAAAATCGGTTTGATCTCCAACTCACCAAACTGATGGAAAGACCCACAAAAAGAAAAATAAGCTTACCTGGTTTTGCGCATCCGTTTTGTTTCGTTGCAGGCGACATTATTATAACTGTTGTTGTTGTTGTTGTTGTTGTTGTTGTTGTTGTTGTTGTTGTTGTTGTTGTTGTTGTTGTTGTTGTTGTTGTTGTTGTTGCTGTTTTTATTGTTGCTGTTTTTATTGTTGTTGTTGTTGATAAAAAGTTTGGTGAAACGCCTTCAAGTGACCAAACTTAGAGCTACAGTAGTGGAACGAACACCCGAAATCTCTCTCTTCACTATACGAAGAAGAAGTGAACAGCTAATCAAATTAGTTGAATTAGCTGTTAGCACTAGTAAACGACGAAGTGATGGGAAAGTTAAATTTCCCCTTTTCTTGCTGTTCTAAAACGAAAAAATTGCTTTTAGGCCTAGGTAAATGGCCTTACGATGCCTCCCTTTTGACAAAAGTATCTTCCCTTGAGAGGATAGGCTCGTCCGCCAGTGGCAGTTGGCCATGCGACCAGCGGACGAGAAGGGGAGGGAAAAGTGAAATTCCCCCCTCTTTGGCAGTTTCAAGACGTCGAATTTGTTCCCTAAGGTGTAGATAAAATGGCTTCAAAACTGCCGATTTCCCCCTCTTTGGGAAAATTCCCCTCCCTTTGGGGATTTAACTCGTCCGCCAGTGGCAGTTGGCCATGCGACCAGTGTATGTGCTGGTGCACTGGCGGACGAGCCGAACTTCCAAAGGGAAGGGAATTTCCTCGAAGAGGGAATAATTGGCAGTTTTCAGGCCATTTCACATACACCTCTTAAAAGACAAACTCTACTCTTTGAAATTTCCAAAGAGAGAGGAATTGAAATTTTCTCTCCCGTTCTCATCCGCTAGTGTGATGGACGATGGTGGGTCTGAATCGAAAGAGGTGTGAGGCTAGTACGAACCCCTGACATTTCAGGGGTCTGGTTCTTCAAGGTGTCCGAACAAAGTTAGCCATGTTGAATGACTACATATATCAGTTGAAATATATATCGATTTTTCGAAAAAAATTCCAGATGGTGATCAAAATTTCAAAAAAATTCGGTGTCAACCGTTACATAATTTCTCATCCACTAAAAAAAACTAACGGAGACCTCGATGTGAGTATGGTTTTCGTGGAAATTTGAGGGTGATTGAAAGGTTTCACACGCAGCAGATACATATCTGCATGCGTCACATAAATCAAGATTCCAGATTTCAAGAAAATTTGCGGAAATTCAAATTCACTCACTTGATGAAACTGCGAGTGTTATAGCTTGGTCAGAGTTTCTTGTAAAATTCAAAATTCTTCAAAAATTAGTTTTTATGGACCGGTTACCACTTCTTCATTGAAATAAGCTCTACTTTCGTTTGTTGTTCAAATGTCATATGAAAAACATGTAATTTAAGAAAATTGGAAAAGCCCGCCAAAACCTTTTTGAGTACCAGGAAATGCTGAATAGGATATATGTACATAAATGATGTCTGTATTCCGCAGTAAGCGAATGATTCGTTTTCGTCAAGTACCCAGTTTTATCAGTGCTTAAGGCACTCCACTGCTGGTGTCCTTAATTGTGGGGGCACTAAATCAGTGCTCAAGGAGCCCCGCTCCCCCAGTACCCGTGGTACAATGTAACTGAGAGCGATCGTTGGGGGATGTTCTTCGTTGGGACCACTTGAGTTGGCACGCATCATGATGGACATCATGAAGGACCAGCTGGTTGTTTGATTCAGATAATCAGTGTTCTGTCAAAAAATGTTAGTCCGAAGCGCCTGTAAAATGTACCATGTATGTATGATTACCCGGTTACTGTACAGCCGAATTGCTTTTGAAAAAGTCTGAAGTGATTTTTGTGACCTCGTCTTGGAAAATGAATTTTTGATCTGAGAAATCTTCCCAACACATCTTCAGAATCAAAGTTTCGATGGGAAGGGGAGAAAACACGTTGTCAAAAAGGGATAGACCATGTAAAAACCGATTCTTTTCGAAACATGCATACAATTTTAAACGCTTGCCAAAAAACTTTCTGAACTAAACAAAAACCCTGGATGGGCAATGTATACCAGGCATTCTTATCTCTCTTCCATGAACTACATACCTAATGCCGTAGAAAAACTAAAAAAGCAGCAACAACAACAACAACAACGATAACAACAACAACAACAACAACAACAACGATAACAACAACAACAACAACAACAACAACAACAACAACAACAACAACAACAACAACAACAACAACAACAACAACAACAACAACAACAACAACAACAACAACAACAACAACAACAACAACAACAACAACAACAACAACAACAACAACAACAACAACAACAACAACAACAACAACAACAACAACAACAACAACAACAACAACAACAACAACAACAACAACAACAACAACAACAACAACAACAACAACAACAACAACAACAACAACAACAACAACAACAACAACAACAACAACAACAACAACAACAACAACAACAACAACAACAACAACAACAACAACAACAACAACAACAACAACAACAACAACAACAACAACAAACCTGACACACGCATCCTGGCCGCACGCAGTAATCCGAGCAGGTTCTCATGATTCAGCAACGAACATTCAAACAGGTCATTCAGCTTCGAGTCAGCGCCGGGCGACTGCGGAAAATCATTCACCGAGTCGGGATAATCTCCCTCCGTAATATTATTACCATGCGGATTATCTTCATGAATGGCAGAAAGGTTACGCAGACTGTTGGCGAGTGACTTTTGTGATTCGTCGTAAAAATCGGCCTGATACAGTTGGGTGGTCGTCGGCTGACGGTAGTACACAAACGGGCACTGATTGGGTGGAGGTGCCGTGGAGGTGGCACAACGTGAGGGCATGGTATACTTGGTGGTATACTTGATTGTATACTTAATGTTGCACTTGACGATACACTTTAAGTTATACTTGTTGACACACTTAACGTTATACTTGATGGTATAACGTCGAGGTGGTTATGGTAGTTGATTGGATTGACAGGTGGTACATATTTTATTGGTGTTTGATCACAATGTTATGGGACTCAAATGGTTGGATGGTACATATTTTTGTGGTTGAGGTAGTAGATCGTGGGATCGTGGCGTGGTAGATTTAGTAGGATGGTGGTATTGTGGTAGATGTTGGTTATGGTTCCAAATGTTGATAATATAGACCATGTGGTGTACTGGCACAATTTTGTTTAGAGACTGAATAGTTTTCCACCATTCGGGTTAGAACATGCTGTTTTATAAATTATACGCAAACATTACCAAAATTTACAAAATGAGTCATTCTTTCCTGGCTTCATCGATCTCGTTTGTGTTCCCGACTACTTACCTATACGTAGGGACAACAGTTGGATGGATGAAAACATTTACTGTCTTCGAATTTTCAGTCTTTTGAAAACTTGTGAGTGCCTCTCCCCCCCTTACCACCTCCGAATTTCACTACAGCTGGAACCTATGTAGCATACATAGCTGATGTATCTACGTATAAAATCTGGACGTGTGTACGAACTTTTATATCTTATAAAGGGATGCCAACTCAGCGAGCCATGTGACCGGTTCGTTGGTATGTACAGTCAGATCAGGGTAATCACGTTACAGGCAATATTGGATGACTGGCTGACTGACTGACTGACTGACTGGTGGTTACCATTGTTGACTGAAATCTCATATTGAAGTGCAGAGTGGCTAAAAAGTTTTTCACTGACTGCATTACTTGACTGTCAAATTAGGGTAATCCCGTTACAGTCGATATTGGATGAGTGGCCGACTGACTGAATGACTGACTGTTACCATTGTTGACTGAAATCATTTAAAAATGGAGATTGGCTGAAAGTTTTTCACTGAGGTAATTACTGACTGACTGACTGACTGACTGACTGACTGACTGACTGACTGACTGACTGACTGACTGACTGACTGACTGACTGACTGACTGACTGACTGACTGACTGACTGAGTGATTGACTGACTAAAAAAGTTGCAATGTTAACTATTCCAAAAACTTTGAAACATCAGCTGCATCAAACATAATTCATGAAAAGATGCACGCTTGCTGGTTGAAAGTTGGGCTGTTCGATTCAATTCCGCCGAAAGTCCCTGTCTCATAACATGCAATGTTCAGTGGCTATGCGACTGTCTGACTGACTGACTGACTGACTGAATGATTGAATTTGTGATTTGGTAAGGCAAGTGAAAACGTCATGTCAAAAAAAAATAAAGTGCACTTTGATTGATACCCCATAAAAGTTCAATCGGTAAATTACCAGCCAACCGAAGTTCACTATAATCTGCTATAAATCCTTCCTGGTAAATGTACTGGTTCTCTCACTGACTGACTGGCAGACCGTTGTTCAAGAATCTGTCACCCGATCCACCTAAATGATTGACTGACTGACTTCCCAACTGACTGACTGACTGAATGACTGACTGGATGACTGACTGACTGATTGACTGGCTGACTGACCGACTGGCTGACTGACTGACTTATTTCTATGAACATGATATCTCAAAAACAATGGAATGTTTCGTATATTATCCAAGTCTAGAATGGAACATGGTTGAATTCGCAGTAGGACACTAATTAGAATTCTATATCCTTATTAATACGCTCGAAAACGCACTGAAATACTTAAAGTTCCATGAATCCCCAAAATTCACCATCGCTTAGTGAATAGAAAATCGTTGGGAAAAAACAATCTGAAAAAACCCAAGAGAAAACAAACAAAGAAAAATAAAATATGAGATTTTGAATAGATGCTATAAACAAAAAATATAATAATGAACATAAAAATTAAATATTATACACATAATCCGGAACAAACCTGTTTCGATCGGTGTAACTCGCGGCACACGTCGGGCGGTCACAATGTTGTAGTCGGGCGGTTTGCGGGCGTATAAAGTATCCGACATTATTGGAATGCTATAGCATGATCAAATTATTTTTATTTGATATTCTGTAAAATTTTATTTTGTTTCTTTTAAATGAGTTTTTTGATTATATTGAACTTTATCCTTAATCTATGGAACTTTTTCCGGTCACATAATGATTTTGTGATTCCATTGAACTTATTCTGTCACAAAATGATTTTTTTGATTCCTTCGTTTTTATAAAGAAAAATGGTACTTCAAAAATGGTAAGTAAAAAGACAAGGTTTCAAGCAGAAGAGTTTCAAGTCTTAAGATTTTTGTCTCATCACTTATTATAAGTAGCAAAGTTCCTAACCGAGTATGTCTGAAACCGTTATTTTCATTGCGTTTTTTTAAGTTTTCCCCTATCAACTTACTAGTGGAAAAAATCTCGGAAATTCAATTACGTTTATCAAAAAAACTTTACAACATTTTCCTACCGAATTGTCTAACTGGGAATAGACTTAAAAAAACAATAAAAAGTGCGTAGAATTTTTTTCAGATTCAGGATTTTGACCTAATGCCAATATTACATAAGTAAGTTTATGAAAAAATTTTCCCAGAAAAACTTTGCCTGATTACTACATAAATACTTGGGAACGATGATGACTTTCGACGTAATCGGCTCACGTTTCAGTAGTATGATACATACGCTAGCGGACGAGAAGGGATGGGAAAAGCGAAATTCCCCCTTCTTTGGCAGTTCTCCCAAGTTGAATTTCTGTCTTAAGGTGTAGGTAAAAGGGCCCGATTTTCGATGATTCTCCCTTCTTTGGGAAGATTCCCCTTCTTTTCGAGGTTTGGTTCATCCGCCTGTGGTTTGATTTGACCACCAAGGGGTTCCGCGCCTTCGATGTAGTCGAAGAAACATTAAAAGTGCGGCAATTTAAAAGGCACTAGCGGACGAGAAGGGGTGGGAAAACTGAAATTCCCCCGTCTTTGGCTTTTTGAAAAAGTCAAATTTGTTACTGAAGAGGTGTATGTAAAATGGCCTGAAAACTGCCGATTCCCCCCTCTTTGACGAAATTCCTCTCCCTTCGGAGAGTTAGCTCGTCCGCCAGTGGTCGCAGGAACATTAAAAGTGCGGCAATTTAAGGCACTTATATACATATGTAAGAAAGTTGGACGATCACAATTCAATAACGAAAAGTCACACTCAGTGAGTGAAAAGTACTTTAAGAAAGTTGGAGAGTACACGATAAATAAAAATCAGACTTCACAGGGTTTTTTGAAAAGCGCACTTGATAAATTGATAAAAAAAACGTTGTTTTGGCTCATGTCCCCGTAACTTATATTGTAGATTGGTCAGGGTTTCTCGTTTTCAAAAAAACTTTGTAAGTCGGCGACGAAGGTACATACATTTTCCGAATTTTCCAAATTTTCCGAATTTTCCGAATTTTCCGAATTTTTCGAATTTTCCGAATTTGCCGAACTGTATGCACTGAATTCAGCGCAGTTTTCGCATGCAGTCCAAATGTTATGAAAAAAGTATTTTTTTCAAAAAAATTTGACAGCGTGCCAACAGCAGATTTGAATTTGAACTGCGCGCCAAAGAGGGTTTGGCTAACAGGAAACCCTGAATCGGATATATTTGAAAAGAAGCTGGTTTAGCTATGTAATAGACTGGATTTGAATGTTGGCCATTCATTCTTAACCTCAGTTTGAGCACCAGCTCATTTTATCTGAGGTCCCTTGAGTACCCTCAACCATCACAAGTACTTCAGAAGTCTATACATCTGAAATTGGTATACACAAAGTTTTGTGTTTCGTATAGAAAACCGTTTTTGAACAACACGAACTCGAATACCACTCGTTTGAGGGTAATAGAAGTTTGAAGTTTGAAGTTTGAAGTTTGAAGCTTGACCAGGGGTTTTTGTTATAAAGAATCTTTTTTATAGACCCGCAAAACCAATCAATGAATCACTACGGTTGTCCCAAAGTTATGTGAGAAAATGATTTTCTCTCTTGAAGTTTAGAAAGAGCGCCAAAATTATTTTGACTTCATTTTACCTTGCCAAAAATATTGAATCACTCAGCTCTAGTGGTAAGATTGTAATGCATTGAAAATTGATGAAAAAATTGGGGTACATTTGGGTGTTTTAACGGACTGACTGACTGACTGACTGACTGACTGACTGACTGACTGACTGACTGACTGAAGGACTTAGTGTATTGTGAATGTCCTACAAACATTTGGGCGTTCGTTCACCATCGCCACTCATATGCCATTAGCACTTTGAAAGTTTTATTATTCTTCGTTCGTAGTCGTCGGCAGCACTAGCGGACCAGAAGGGGTGGGAAAAGTGGAATTCCCCCCTCTTTGGTACTCTCAAAAAGTATAATTTGTTCCCTAAGGTGTAGGTAAAATGGCCTATTTTCGATCAATTCCCCCCTCTTTGGGGAAATGCCCCTAACTTTGAAGAATTGGCTCGTCCGCCAGTGGTCAGCAGCAATGTGGGCAGATAATGATCGAAAGCTATAGTATTGCCAATTAGTTACGAGAGTGAATTCGAATTGAATGCATGTCATTTTTCTCACGGTTGAACTTTTCAAAGTTTAAATAAAAAAATTATTCTAGGTAGGATTTTTCGCCGACCAATGATAGGAACCTTCAAAAAGCTAGGGGATAGCTACTGGTGGACGAACCAATCCTCCGATATGAGGGGAATTTCGTCAAAGGGGGAATTAATAGTTTAAGGCCCGTTTACCTACACCTTAAGGAAAAAATTTCAGTTTTTGAAAATACCGAAGAGGAAGGATTTTCGCTTTTCCTTCTCCTTCTCGTCCGATAGTGGTTCGTTGTCGTCTGAAGCAATGTAAGCAGATAATGATCAAAAGCTGAAAAAAAGTACAGCCAATCAGTTACGAGAGTGAACTTGAATGCGTGCCGTTTTTCTCACAGTTGAACTTTTCAAAGTTTATATTTAAAAAAAACTATTCCACATATGAGTTTTTACCGATCAAGAATATGAACCATAAAAACGCAAGTTTTTTGTTGGGAAAGCAAATTTGTTAAAATTCGTGTACTTAAAAGAGTTCTCAGTTATCACGGGCAGGGAAAGATGCACATTATATGCTCGTCAGAACCTGAAACATTCTTCCTATAGCTCGATCGTAAACGGACCAGTGGGACATTTTTAGGCTAACATTTGTAACCACTGGAAACACCCAATCGGATTTGCCGAACCGAACACGGCTTAAAAATCGTTTGTAATGATATACTCAATTACCGCACCACACCTAATTTTTTATTTGTGTCCCAACTATTTAAAATCAATTGTTTTTCAATTCTTCAAAATTAAAAAGAAATTTTTGAATTGGCGCCGAAATAATTTCCCTGCTGTGTAAAAGGTTTACACATAATTTTGATCCGTGCCGAGAAACTTTTCCTTGGTTCGGAAAAGTTTTACCAAAAAATCACAGTCTGCACTTGTCCGTTTACGATCGAGCTATATATGTAATGTGTGTACTATATGTAATAAATATTTATATTTGTAAATGTTTAAGTGTATGATGATGATGATACGCAGTTTAGATTCATTTCCCTCATTCACTGATAAGAACGGAACGGTTTGTGGTCACTTCACTTTACATGAATGGGGGGGGGAGGCAGAATCTGAACGGGGGGGGGGGGGGGGGGGGCAAACTAGGGGCCTATATACATAGTTATCCCCCTCTCGCTCTACTGTTGGATTGAATAGCAGAAATGATATTGAATAATGTTTCACAAGCTGAGGATTTTAGCTATAGTAACTTGAATGCATGTAAAAATACGGTGATGAAAAATCTAAAAAAAAACTACTTCTTGTTCCTTGACTGATCTTTCTGGTGTTAATAGAATCTCAACGACTTCAAAATAAACATTTGAAGCGCGCAAAAACCCAATTCAGAAAATATCAATTAAAAATTATATCTCACGCCAATCGGAGGAAACAACTAACTTGTCAAAAAAATCTAATTTAGAGACATAAACCGCATTCGGTTAGATTTGAGTTTGACTGAACGAAACTTTTGAAACAAAGTTGTGAAGTTTGGTATATGGTAATCTTATTCCGAGCTTACGAAAACCGGGTTTTCAATGTTAGTCTCCCAACAAATTGTGAATACTATATAACAATATATATATATGTAGGTCAATACTGACCATTGGCCACTGATAAGGGTGATGATGACTTCAATGACGTCTGCGGAAATTCGTCATTGAAAATTTTACGCCGAAAGTTTTCGAAGTATCTCCGTCTTTTAGGAGTCTTGATTAGTAATTGTTTTACAGAGATATTTTTCAGAATTCCGTCAGTCAGTCAGTCAGTCAGTCAGTCAGTCAGTCAGTCAGTCAGTCAGTCAACCTTCCAGTCAGTTAGTAATTCAGTCAATCATAAATTTAGTCAAACAGTCAGTCAATCATTCAGTCAGTCAGTCAGTCAGTAACCTTTCAAAACCGGACGTTCCATAGCAGACCAACAGAAACACGTAATCAAATGTTTTACAATGAATTGTAATGTTTGATTCAGATGATCTCACCTTGCACGTATCATTCGAACGCCAATCTCAACGTGACGACCATTACATTATTTCGCAAAAGATGTACCAAAAATGTGCTGCTTTCTTGGAATGATTTATAAAAAAATCTGTGAAAAACACAGAATGAGCTTATAGTATGCACATATAGCTTGGTTAGGGGTTCTTGTTTCTAAAAATTAATTTTGTCGGACGGTTACGTAAGTATGCAATGCATTACGCGCACGTTTCGTAGGTTGTCCAAATAACATGTGGAAAAATTTCATTTCTCGAAAAATCGAAAGCGCGCCAAAAACAGATTTGAATTCAAACCGCGCGCCAAAATTTATTCTGGCTAACAAGAATATATCGGGGACTATATCGGGGCAAAAATATAGACAAAAGGAGAGGGTCGGCGTCAAATGGGCCAATATAAATGCAAATGAGGGTGTTTGTAGAATGACTATGTAGTAATTTTTTTCTACCAATTTTACCCGATAACCAACTGTTATGCCACAGAAACAAAGATTTATGCAGAAAAGACTCAGTCGGATTATGCTGTATAAACTATAGGCCTCGTACAAAAAGAAAAAAACCAAATTCGGTTCTCGACCTGTATAAGTCTTTTCCCAGTCATAGAGTTGAGAATCCGGTTCTAATAACTTGCAGAACGTGGTTCTGATAATGCAGTATGTGAGAATCCGGTTCTAACTATGTCAAAACTTGATGCTCAAGTTAGTTGGAGTTCGAAACTTTTAATCATTTCTTATAATTAATTATATACCTTTTCATTTATTGACAATAATAAACGAAAATCGTATATTTTTTCGTAATAAAAATTTACTAAGTAAAAAATATGCATTTCGTTCACCCTCATACGAAGAACACCTGATTTTACTTGACCTAACGGAAAAACGGCTCGAAGTTCACAATGGAACGCCAAAACTTGAGTCCACTAACAATAACTAATAGGAAATTCTATCCGACTTGGTGAAACCCAAAACGAGAAACCAAACAAAAATGGTTTTGGTGTGATGATTGAAAAATTTTTTTCGTTCTTCTGACTGACTGACTGACTGACTGACTGATTGACTGACTGACTGATTGACTGACTGAATGAATGAATGACTGACTGACTGACTGTCTGACTGACTGACTGACTGACTGATTGACTGACTGACTGATAGACTGACTGACTGACTGACTGACCGACTGACTGACCGACCAACCTTGCCGAAATTCGTCAACATCCAACGACACCAGTTGATGATACACGGCATTGTTCAGTTCAAAATCATTATTCCATTGTTGCATTTGATAAAACGGATTCATCATTTTCCTCTGAATAATATTACGGATGAATTAGTGAAATTTTTATTAATGTTATTATTATTTCCATCCGGAAACTTGGTTTATAACTTGGCTCTAGGAGATACGATATGAACGTACATTATGTACCAAGAAAAGCAGAGTTTCAAGAGTTGCCGATTTGATTTTCGTTTTTTTTGAAGCCCATCCAGAGTTTTTTGTGACTCGATTTTTTTCAGCGCGCAATTCAAATTTAAAAATCTACTTTTGGCGCGCGTTCAAATGTTCGAGAGATACTTGATGAATTCATTTTACGCTTTAAAATTTTTACACGAAATACTTACAAGGAACCTTGGATTTGGTATACGAGTATATATGGCAAAGCCGAACTACTGCGCAATCATAACCATAACTTGCGAAACATGTATCTCGCATGAACGATGCCACTCACAGTCATGTTGTTGTTGTTGTTGTTGTTGTTGTTGTTGTTGTTGTTGTTGTTGTTGTTGTTGTTGTTGTTGTTGTTGTTGTTGTTGTTGTTGTTGTTTCTTTTTGATTGTTGTAAGTTTTCTGTTAAACTTTATAGTAAAT
>OZ038446.1:26885565-26913065 GCA_964036265.1 Daptonema setosum
TCACTCACTCACTCACTCACTCACTCACTCACTCACTCACTCACTCACTCACCTCACTCACTCACTCACTCACATCACTCACTCACTCTACTCTCACTCTATCACTCACTCACTCACTCACTCACTCACTCACTCACTCACTCACTTCACTCACTCACTCACTCACTCACTCACTCACTCACTCACTCACTCACTCACTCACGTCACTCACTTCACTCACTCACTCACTCACTCACTCACTCACTCACTCACTCACTCACTCACTCACTCACTCACTCACTCACTCACTCACTCACTCACTCACTCACTCACTCACTCACTCACTCACTCACTCACTCACTCACTCACTCATTCACTCACTGCACTGCACTCACTCACTCACTCACTCACTCACTCACTCACTCACTCACTCACTCACTCATTCACTCACTCACTCACTCACTCACTCACTCACTCACTCACTCACTCACTCACTCACTCACTCACTCACTCACTCACTCACTCACTCACTACATTTACAGTCCGTACGTTTGACGGAACGTCGATTGGTCGATTGTGTCCTAGATAGTGTTGAACCTGAGGGCCTGCTCAACAAGATGGTGTTTCCGACCATGTTCGTACTGGATTGGCCGTACCTCTACTCCATTTATCATGTGTTCTTCCAGTTTGCACTCGTGACGGGCGGCCCACTATTCGTTGGTTATAGTTACAGTTATAGTTGTAGTTACAGTTATAGTTATAGTTGTTGTTACAGTTATAGTTATAGTTAATATAATGTCCCATTATTTTTCATCCGGATACCTTTTTCTAACTATTGGCATCGGGGTTTGATAAAGAACGTTCAACATCAGTCAATCGCTTGTGTGCTGGCCAAGAGCGCTTGCTGTCGGCTGAGTGTTGGAACACACCCAAACCCACAGCTCACGTCCTCTCGCGTATGCGACAGCTTGTAGTTTCCCCTAATCTTCTGTCAATTTATGTCATAGGATTTAGTTTCTTTCGTTATGTTTATTATATAATTTTCAATCATGTTATTAACCACCAGCAATTCTTCGTCTAATTTTGTCTTCCCAACGATTCCCAACAATTCCCAACGATTCCCAACAATTCCCAACAATTCCCAACGATTCCCAACAATTCCCAACAATTCCCAACGATTCCCAACAATTCCCAACAATTCCCAACGATTCAAATACTCACATTCAGAATGGGAAAAACTATATATTGTGTTTCGTCCTTTGCCTTTGACACGAGGAAAGAATTAGCATGATTAGGTCATCCGCAAGAAAAAAGACTAATAAAAAATTCAAGTAAACAATTATTGTTTACGCACATATGCCCCTTGTTGAGAACTATGTCTACCCAGTTATTTTTATACTATCTTTGACAAAGACATGTATTCATCCTAAGCAAAACCCAATAGATCATCCAGCTCAGATATCAGCGTCAAAAAACCGCTCTATTCACGTTGTCACCGACTGGCCGAACAATTAGTCCTTAGCTAAATACAAATCCGTTGTTAATGACGAACAACAGAGTTACTGGATAAGCAAGCTATGCTATCGTCTACTTCGTTCGTATCGTAGGTCAACGTTGTTAGCCACTGTGTACAGTACTCTATGAACGCACACAACTTGAATCAAGAGAACTGTAGCCAATTATGGAACTCTTTGTTCTTGCATCACGTCACGTGTGACCACTATCCACGTGTGGGGGTGATCAGTCTGAACTATCGATAATTAAAAGTCTGAATCATGCGAGGAACTGGTAACTTTGAATAACGTCATGAATGTTGTTGTTAAAATGTAAAAAAAGATGGTTTTTATTTAGTTATTGAATGTTTATCAGTTACGGAATGTTTATTGATTATTGATTGCTTAGTTGAGTTAGGGAATGTTTATTGATTAATGATCATTGGTTGTTTTATTGATTCTCGAACGTGTAATGTTTATTGACTAATGATTGATAATTGATTATTGATTGATAAGTGATTATTGATAAATTTTAGTTGATTGCGTATTACGGTTGGAGTATCGTCAAGACGGTTCGGAGCAGTCGGCAGGTCAAGCTCAAGTCGGGTCGAAAAACTGGTATTCGCAAAAATTCAGCAGCTGAGCAACGAGATGGTGAGTTTTTATATTTTTATTCACATATTAAGTGGCAAAGGACAAAGTTTTTCAAGTAAAAATTAAGTTGTTCACAATCGACTCTTTGATTAACCAAACTTTGATATCAAGCTGTGTATGAGACAAAAAATATTAAAAATAAACATATGATTTTTATTTATTTTACAATTATTACATAATTGCAGCACGCAACGAACGCCATACCATTTTAAAAATATTAGAGATGTAAAACTAATATATTATCTCTAACCGCAATTTATGTATCAATAAGTTATTTTTCAGCTCTGTTGTTAAGATAAAAATTAAAATATTATTAAATACAAAAAATAAAACAATTAATTAATTAATTGCAGCAAGAACCTCATTTCAGTAAGAGTATTGTGAACAGGGCTGGGGGACTTAATTAAAAGTACCAGGGCTAAAAGTCCCGGGAATTAAGTACCTCATTAAGTGGCACTTGAAAAAACGGGACATTTTTTAAGTGCCACTTATTGTTTGTAAAACTTTTCTTTTAGTACCTGAATTTATTTTGTAACTATGTAAAATACTATGGATTTCTTAGTGATAAATTGACAGAATCCAAAATTCTTTACTTTTAGCCAATTTTAGACGACCTCCGACCTTAGCCGTAGAGAAATTAATAAGCACGAAAATAATTTCTTGGTACTAAATTCAAATTCTGGAATTCAGTGCCACTTAATTTTCAGGCGACAAATTCAAAAGTGGCACTTTTAAAATGGAAAAAAAATCAAGTGGCACCTAAAAAAGTACTTTTAAATTAAGTCCCCCAGCCCTGATTGTGAAACGTAACTTAACATCCCTTATCAATCAACTCTGTTGTAGAAAAAAAGAAAATTTAAAATTATATCTTTCATAAATATTACAAATAACTAATAAATTGCAGCACGCAATGAACGTGCTATAAATAAGATTAATGTAAAACTTAAGATACTATATGTATCGGGAGAAGATATTATACTGCATTTATCAATAACTTTGTAAAGAAGAATGAAAACATTACCGTAAATAATGTAGATTGAAAACATAAGTATACAAAAACAAAAAAAAATTTCCAATAATTAATGAATTGCAGCGCGCAACGAACGTCACATCAGCAAGATGATGGTGATGACGGCCGTCAAGTTCATGTGCTCAAGGGCATTGCCGTTGATCCTGAATGTCAGCAACATGCTCAGCTGGGCATATGATTGGGAATTCGAAGGGTTGGCTTCAAACTCTTAGCCAAAGCTGTAGTAAGTTGTAGGGTCAGTAGTCAGTAGTTAGTAAAGCAGTCAGTAGTCAGTAGCTAATAAAGGTAGACAGTACATATTAAAGTGGTAAGTTGGATAGTTAGTAATAAGTAGTAGTTATAGTTCGCCCGTCAATTTAATCAACCTCTCTGGCCACTACGAAAACACGGTAATCGTTCAAAAGCTCTTTTACGGTAATATATCGTTCTCAAAGTTATGTTAAGCTGCTTTATTATTTTTCTGCTATAAGTATTATTATTTTCTCAGTTCGACTAACTGGCTTCACTACGCTCGATCGCGCAAGCCATCCAACTTCAATAGCGCACCATTGGAACAATACCACACTCAGAATAAAACGTTGGAACATCTTAGATCAAAACTATATAGAAAATTAAATAAAAAAAGTCAGTCAGTCAGTCAGTCAGTCAGTCAGTCAGTCAGTCAGTCAGTCAGTCAGTCAGCCAGTTCGTCAGTCAGTCAGTCAGTCAGTCAGTCAATCATTCAGTCAGTCAGTCAGTCAGTTAGTCAATCATTCAGTCAGTCAGTCAGTCAGTCAGTCAGTCAGTCAGGCAGTCAGTCAGTCAGTCAGTCAGTAAGTCAGTCAGTCAGTCAGTCAATCAGTCAGTCAGTCAGTCAGTCAGTCAGTCAGTCAGTCAGTAATTTTTTTTCATCATTTCAGTCGACATACGAACATGGCAGTAGCGACCATCAGAGCCAGACATTCCATGGACGATACGGTAAAATCAGCGGTATATGGTACCGTTCGGCGCCGTCATCAGTCGATAGCCATACCATGGAAACTCTCGGAGCATGATTACGTTGGCATCTACGTGTAGATCAATCGCATTCATGTAGAGATTCGACTTCATTCACTGAAACCATCAAGGCACACTAATACCATATTATCAGTATGGTGTTTTCATCAGTCGATAACCATACCATGGAAATTGTCGGAGCAAGCATGATTCCGTCGGCATCTACGTGTAGATCACCAATTACTGTAACAATCACGGTTAAGTAAACCTTCGACTTTTTCATTAACTGAAACCATCAAGGCACACTAATACCAAATCAGAATGGTGTTTAAGTAGTGGCCAGAGAATTGAATAAACTGACGGGCAATGGCAGACACCCCAAAGCAACGAGTACGAATCTGTGTCTCAAATCAGGTTTTGAAAATAAGAACACCTGTTTCCGAGGCAAGTGTTTTACACTAGATACATACATACATACAGTAGGCAACACGAGTGAGAATGCTATATGCGAGTGTGATTGTGTCATAGTGCAGGCACTTTATAAAATGTGCATATCCTTATTACTACAGATGTCCTGTTTTCAGTCTTTCTATGGAGCTGAACTCCTGTTCTAAGGCTTCTATTTACTGGTTGATTTTGTGTGATTTTGATAGTTTTTGTGTTCGTCTAACATATTTGTTGAAAAACATTATTATTATTATTATCATTATTATTATTATGATTATTTCAAAACAATATTTCTATTATTACACAACAATATTTGTATTAATACACAAAAATATTTGTATTATCACACAACAATATTTGTATTAATACACAAAAAATTTGTATTATTACACAACAATATTTGTATTATACACAACAACTAGTGATGTACATTCCGGTCAATCTATCCATATGTCGGTACGAACATATGATATTCTGTGAACATTGCTTTTGATAATAAAATCAATTTGGTTCTCTATATGTTATTAATTTATTTTTTTAAAAGTAATATTTGTAAAAATCTCTTATATCCTAAAAATCTTAAGTTATAACTAGCCAGTAACCCGTCCCTTCGTGACGCTATAGATCAAGGTTAAGTTTTGTAACATAAACCAATATAGTTTGTTGTCAACAATTGTCAGAAACTGCCAAAACTTCATCCAAGATTATTCTGATCTTACTGTATCACAATTGAAGTAATATTTTAATTGACCCGTTCGTTATAAGTTAGTAAGTCATTCGTTATCCGTTGCCCGTTCTCCTTTGCCCGTTGCCCGTTGCCCGTTCTCCGTTGCCCGTTCTTCGTTCCCCGTTCCCCTTTCTGCGTTGCCCGTTTTCCGTTCGCTGTTGCTGTTGCTGTTGCTGTTGCTGTTGCTGTTGCTGTTGCTGTTGCTGTCGCTGTTGCTGTCGCTGTTGCTGTTGCTGTCGCTGTTGCTGTCGCTGTTGCTGTTGCTGTTGCTGTTGCTGTTGTTGTTGTTGTTGTTGTTGCTGTTGCTGTTGTTGTTGTTGCTGTTGCTGTTGCTGTTGCTGTTGCTGTTGCTGTTGTTGTTGTTGTTGTTGTTGTTGTTGTTGTTGTTGTTGTTGTTGTTGTTGTTGTTGTTGTTGTTGTTGTTGTTGTTGTTGTTGTTGTTGTTGTTGTTGTTGTTGTTGTTGTTGTTGTTGTTGTTGTTGCTGTTGATGTTGGTGCTGTTGCTGTTGCTGTTGTTGTTGCTGGTGCTGTTGTTGTTGTTGTTGTTTCGTCGCTAATGGCTAATCCCGTCCACTGTCCACCTGACGTGTTGGTCTGGGGTTTCTGCCAGGGCCCGTCAATTCATCATCATAATGGAAGTAAAATTTTAATTCACCCGTTCGTTATAAGTTAGTAAGTTACCCGTTCCCGTTGCTCGTTCTACGTTCTTCGTTCCCCGTTCTCCATAGTTGTTGTTGTTGTTGGCGCCACCCTGTTACCAGAGCGGCTTTTCAAAAATCCCAAGGCTGTAAGCAGCCTCAATCCGAAGACTGGGCGCTCGATGTTTACCTCAAGTTTCAATGGGTTAAAACCGACGATGTCAGCGAGCATCACGTTTAACAGGAGCGCACGAAACATGAGCTATGCGTCTCGTGTGGCTGTGACTGTTGCGCGTTAACTTTTGACGCACACACACACATTCGTCACCTTGCGTTTGTATGGGGTAGAAACGTCTTTCCCCAAATGTTTTATCGCCTTCGGTTTACCCCGATGGCTTCACCGAAAAAATTTCTTCGCCACTGGCGTTGACCAGAGCGTACAAGGAAATTACCTTGTGTTTGTATGGGAAAAATCCAACGAAATGGATGCTCATTGGCTTACTGAAGCGTGCGTGAAACGTGAACTAAGCGTGTAGTTTGTCTACAACACAATACGTGCGTATTTGCACACTACTGATAGGAACAAACGCACACACGGACGGACGTTTGTCTGTTCTTTATATGATAGGGCTCGGAGCAACGTCTCCAGTTAGAGTTTGGTATCTTCTTGTGAGATTACCTTGTGATTAACTTTAAAAAAACAAATTTTCGGTTGTTAGGCAATGAAAAACTGAAGAATCTGGCCATAGTGTCTAGGAAATGTTGCAACGGGTTCAAAGAAATAAATTTTGATAACAAGATAGTTGATCGAGCTACACAGAGTGTCCCACATAACACAGGGTGTCCCACATAATACAGGAAGTCCCACATAATACAGGGTGTCCCACATAACTTGCATCCTGCGAATCAACACACCAAAATGTTCTTCCACTGCTTATTTAATAATACCACCATCGGTTAACAACCTTATAAATGAGATTTATTCTGGGAGCATTTATTGAAACATTACAGTATCATCTTGTAACAACGGGAATGCTTGTTTAAAAGGTTGTGTTGTGCTTCATGCGTGTAGTGAGCTACGTAGTGGAATTTTTTCCCAAGTTTTAATGTACATGAGGTATATAATTGTGTGAGTGAGTGAGTGAGTCAGTCAGTCAGCCAGTGAAAGCCACATGAATTACTAGATCATTAAACAACTGCAAAAATAAAAGATCATGGTTGAAACTTGAACAACTCAAACTAACGAGCCAAATTTATATTTCTATTCCAGGAACCCATCGCGGTTAACGAAACACTGAGATCGGCTAATCAGTTCCCCGTTTCATTTCTTTGTTCTACATTTCAAATTGGGATTTAGCAAAACAATAGAAGTATGATAACAACTGGTTAATCCTTGAAAATCTTACTTTTAATTAGTCGTTACTATGGATTAATTGAAAAAGATAACCATAGCAAGCAGCCAGCAAACTATAAACACAATAGAGTGGGGGGGGGAGGCCGTATAGGGGGGGGGGGGGTAAAATTTTTTTAACCACCGTTTTTGCTAAAAAAAATTCTATTATAAGGTATAAACATCACATGAACCGGTTTTTTTTTAGGTTTTAACCAAGAGAATTGACCCAGAAAACGTGTTTGTTCAAAAAAAATCTCACAGCCAAACTTTTTGAAAAATGAGCTTCAAAATCGAGGTTTTGAGTGTCAAAACCGGGTTTTGAGACCGTATTTCTCAAAAATTTCGAGCCGGGGATGGGGGGGTAGGCGACCCAAATTTTTGTCTCGGGGGGAGGGGGGGTAGGCTACCCGCCGACCCTGAAAAGCACCATAATTTGACAATAAATAGGGCTTATCGTGTGTTGAAACATGATATATTGCTAAAATAGCTGTATAAACAGTGCAAAACATAACCATAGACAAGAAACAGTTTCAAAATAGAACATCGTTATTATTTGCTCGATTAGTTTTGCTAAAAAGTTTGTTTGATTGGCCATTGAGGACGCTGACCACAGCAGGCAGGTGCTCAGCATGAACTCGTTCAAAGTCATTCGATCACAGAATACGTCAAAAAACGGAGCTGATTGACTTCCTATGAAAAAAATATTGCCTGCTTTCAACAACGAGTCAATGATATCAAATTTATAAAACCAAACAAGGTGACAACACACGCACAAGGTTGGGTTCTGTTTCAAGAGGCACGCATTTACAAATGTTTATGCCGCTGCTGCTGTAAGCTTCCAAACTTAATAATAGTACAATATGCAAATTAGAATTTGCTATACAGCAGTCATAGCTGGTCTACAACGTTCATAATATATTTTCAAAAGTACCATGTTTTTTGCCACCCTGTACGTAGGTAGCACACTATGTGCAAACATTCGTGACCTGCATACTCTCAGTCACTTGTAGGCCTGATGATGTCAAATATATTGCCTCAGGTCATAGATTCAAGTATGACTCGTTCGTTCCCAGCGGATCTCATTACTATTGTTTAATGTCTATTCGATTTGTAAACAGTCAAACTCCGTTCGTCACTCAAATGCCATTGTTTCATTTGTACACACTTAGGTGTCGCTTCCATTTGTCGCCTCCGTTTGTCTCTCACCGACTCACTCTCTTACTCACTCACTCACTCCTCACTCACTCACTCACCACTCACTCACTCACTCCTCACTCACTCACTCACTTCACTCACAGCCTCACTCACTCACTCACTCACTCACTCACTCACATCACACTCACTCACTCACTCACTGATCACTCACTCACTCGACTCACTCACTTCACTCACTCACTCACTCACTCACTCACACTCACTCACTCACTCACTCTTCACTCACTCACTCACTCACTCAATCACTCACTCACTCACTCACTCACTCACTCACTCCACTCACTGGACCTCACTCCACTCACTCACGTCACTCACTCACTCACTCACTCACCTACTCATTACATTTACAGTCCGTACGTTTGACGGAACGTCGATTGGTCGACTGTGTCCTGGATAGTGTCGAACCTGAAAGCCTGCTCAACAAGATGGTGTGTCCGACCATGTTCGTACTGGATTGGCCGTACCTCTACTACATTTATCATGTGTTCTTCCAGTTTGCACTCGTGACGGGCGGCCCACTATTCGTTGGTTAAAGTTATATTTATAGTTGTAGTTGTAGTTATAATTATACATATTTATAGTTATATTCATATTTGTGGTTATAGTTGTAGTTCTAGTTCTAGTTTTAGTGTACGTTATTGTTCATCAGGAGACCTTTTTCTAACTATTGCCATTGGGATTTTGAAGGAAACATTCAACATCAGTCAATCGCTTGTAGTTTCCCCTGATCTTTTGTCAATTAATGTCTTAATATCTAGTTTCTTTCTTTATGTTGATTATAAAAATTTTAATCATGTTATTAACCACCAGCACATATAATTTGTCGCCCCTGCCCAAGTTTCCTGCAAGTACAGTAAGAATGAAACGAACTATTGTGTTTCGTCCCTTACCTTCGACATGAGGAATTATGTAACTATGTATGTAGCATGGTTAGGTCATCCACAGAGAGGCCGCTGCGCTGACTAATAAAAACAATTTTCAAAGTAAACAGTTATTGTTTACGCACACTTCATGTGGAAAACAATGTTTACTTATTTATTTTTATCTCATCACCTTAAATGAACACGTATTCATTCCAAGCAGAACCCAATAGATCATCCAGCCTACATAGATATCAGCGTCAAACCTGACTTTTGCTCAGCAAACAGCTCTATTCACGTTCTCACCGACTGGCCGAATGATTAGTCATTAGCTAAACTTTAATCCGTTGTTAACAATGGCAAACAACAGAGTTACTGAATAAGCCAGCTATGCTATCGTCTACTTCGTTCGTATCGGAGGTCAGCGTTGTTTGCCACTGTGTACAATACTTATATGTACATGTACATACGTGTACAATATGATCACATACAACTTGAATCACGAGAACATGAAGCAATTACGGGACTCTTTGTTCAAACTCACGGGTGACTGCTCAAAGTTCGGTGTATATTGACGATTAAGGGGAGTAATCAATCTGAACTACTGATAATTAAAAGTCTGAATCATGCGAGGAACTGGTAACTTAATGGCGAGAGTAAACTTAGAATAACGTCATGAATGTTGTTGTTTAAATGTAAAAAGAATGATTTTTTGAGTTACTGAATGTTTATTGATTATTGATTATGGATTTTAAAACTTTAATAACTATCAATTGTTTAATTGAGTTACTTAATGTTTTTTGAAAATTTTCCGTGGATTCTTGATTGTTCATCGATTAATGAATGTTTAGTTGAGTTACGGAATGTTGATTGATTAATAATCATTGATTGATGAATTTATTATTGAATGTTTATTGACTATTGATTATTGATAATTATTTGATTGTTGATAAATTTAAGTTGATTGCGTATTACGGTTGGAGTATCGTGAAGACGGTTCGGAGCAGTCGGCAGGTCAAGCTCAAGTCGGGTCGAAAAACTGAGAAAATTCGCAAAAATTTCGCCGCCGAGCAACAAGATGGTGAGTTTTTTTAGTCTTTTCATTCACACGTTGAGTGGTAAAGGACAAAGTTTTCCAAATAAAAATAAAGTTGTTCACAATTCACTTCACTCATTGATTAACCAAACTTTGATATCTAGCTCTGGTGTGAGGAAAATTAAAAATATGAAAAAAAATTATAATCATTACTTGCAGCACGCAACGAACGTCATATCAGTAAGATGATGGTGATGACGGCCGTCAAGTTCATGTGCTCAAGGGCGTTGCCGTTGATCTTAAATATCAGTAACATGCTCAGCTGGGCATATGATTGGGAATTCGAAGGGTTGGCTTAAGTTCTAGTTGAAGCTGTAGTAAGTTGTAGGTTTAGTAGTCAGTAGGTAATAAAGTAGTCAGTAGTCAGTAAAGTAGTCAGTAGTCAGTGAAGTAGTCAGTAGTTAATGGAGTAGTCAGTAGTCAGAGAAGTAGTCAGTAGTTAGTATAGCAGTCAGTAGACTGTTAAGTAGTCTGTAGTTAGTAAGGCAGTCAGTAGTCTGTTAAGTAGTCAGTAGTTATTAAGGCAGTCAGTAGTCTGTTAAGTAGTCAGTAGTAGACGAACTGAAGTTAGCAAGTTACAACTGTATAACTTATCTTCGTACTTTTAGTTTGTAGCTGAGACTACAGGGCTCACTGATACTATTCAGAATGGTGCTTTCGTAATGGCCAAAAGAGTTTGAATAAACTGACGGGCCATGGCGGCAAACCTTGAAGCATGTGTCAGGGGCTCTGTCTCAAGTCAGGTTTCGAACTCGGGACCACCAGCTTCCGAGGCTGGCTCCCAATGCACTAAATTAGACAATTTGCTTTGCTTTGGGGTTTCTGCTAACGACCGTCAGTTTATTCAATCTCTCAGGCCACTACGAAAACACAATTCTGCTGATACGGTATTAGTGTGCGCTGTTGACTTCATTAGTCAAGAAGTCCCTGAGAAAAAAGCTTTATTATAAATTTTTTTGTTTGCAATAAAAAAAAGTTTTTTTTTCAGATTCGAACAACTGGCCGTCCTATCAAATCTCCTGATCGTACTTCACAGTTCGACCAACTGGGTTTACTACGCGCGATCGCGCAAGCCATCCAACTTCTATAGTGCACCCTTGGAACAATACCACACCCAGAATAAAACGTTGGCACATCATTGATTCATCAATACTATATATAAAAATAAATTAAAAATGTCAGTCAGTCAGTGAGCCAGTCAGTCAGTCAGTCAGTCAGTCAGTCAGTCAGTCAGTGAGTCAGTCAGTCAGTCAGTCAGTCAGTCAGTCAGTCAGTCAGTCAGTCAGTCAGTCAGTCAGTCAGTCAGTCCTTCAGTCAGTCAGCCAGTCAGTCAGTCAGTCAGTCAGTCAGTCAGTCAGTCAGTCAGTCAGTCAGTCAGTCAGTCAGTCAGTCAGTCAGTCAGTCACTCAGTCAGTCAGTCAGTCAGTAAGTCAATCAGTCAGTTAGACAGTCAGTCAGTTATTCATTCAGTCAGTCTGTCAGTCAGTCGCAGTCGGTCAATTTGTTATCATTCCAGTCTATATTCGAGCATGGCAGTGGCGAAAATTAAAGCCAGACGTTCCATGGACGATACGGTCAAATCAGCGGGATATGGTTCCGTTCGGCGCCGTCATCAATCCATAGCCATACCATGGAAACTCTCGGAATATGATTCCGTCGGCATCTACGTGTAGATCACCAATTACTGTACCAATCACGGTTAAGTGAACCTTCGACTTTTTCATTAACTGAAACCATCAAAGCACACTAATACCAAATCAGAATGGTGTTTTCATCAACCCATAGCCATACCATGGAAACTCTCGGAGCATGATTCCGTCGGCATCTACGTGTAGATCACAAAGTACTGTACCAATCACGGTTAAGTAAACCTTCGATTTTTCGTTAACTGAAACCATCAAGGCACACTAATACCCTATCAGAATGGTGTTTTCATCAAACCATAGCCATACCATGGAAACTCTCGGAGCATGATTCCGTCGGCATCTACGTGTAGATCACCATTTACTGTACCAATCACGGTTAAGTAAAGCTTCGACTTCGTCATTAACTGAAACCATCGAGGCACACTAATACCATATCAGTATGGTGTTTTCATCAACCCATAGCCATACCATGGAAACTCTCGGAATATGATTCCGTCGGCATCTACGTGTAGATCACCATTTACTGTACCAATCACGGTTAAGTAAAGCTTCGACTTCGTCATTAACTGAAACCATTGAGGCGTATTAATACCACATCAGAATGGTGTTTTCATCAATCCATAGCTATACCATGGAAACTCTCGGAGCATGATTATGTCGGCATCTACATACATATCATCAATTACCAATCGCATTCATGTAGAGCTTCGATTTCGTCATTAACTGAAACCATTGAGGTACACTAATACGCATATCAGAATGGCGTTTTTGTAATTGTCAGAGAGTTGAATAAACTGACGGGCAAGGGCAGGAACCCCCCAGAGCAACGAGTGTGAATCTATGTCTCAAGTCAGGTTTTGAACCTAAGACCACTTGTTTCCGAGGCTGGTGCTTTACGCACTAGACTAGATACATACATAGGCGACACAAGTGAGAATGCTATAATGAGGAGCATTTGTATCATAGTGCAAGACACTTAAAAAAATGTACATATCCTTATTACTACTGGTGTCCTGTTTTCAGTCTTTCTATGGAGCTGAACTACTGTTCTAAAGCTTCTACTTGTTGTACAGCGTGGGCCAAAAAACGACACGATTTCGTCCGTAAATAACCTTTTCTTGAAACAACCGATTTCATCAGGTTAAGCAGCATTTAAAGTTATTAACGGTTAAAATCGTGTCGTTTTTTTACCCACCCTGTATAATTCGCTAGCTAATCTTTCTGTGATTTTACTAGTTTCTGTGATCGTCTGATATATTTGTTGAAAAACATTATTATTGTTATTGTCATTAATATTATTATGATTATTACACTACAATATTTGTATTATTACACAAAAATATTTGTATTATTACACAACAATATTAGTATTAATTTACAACAATATTTGTATCATTACACAACAATCATTTATTTGAAGGGCTGCCTGGGATTCAAATGAAAAGTTGTGGTGTTAACTACTCCAACTTGTGAATCGTTAGATGCATCAAATGTGAGAGAAGATGATGCATAATAGCCGGCTGTCCGACTCAACTCAACCCAACAGCTGTATGGTATAACATGCAATCGTCATGTTCAGTGGGTGTTATCCGTGTTGGACACGATGACGTGTCATTTTTTCACTTGAATCTAAAGAAGCTCTTTACATCCCGGTCAATCTATCCATATGTTGGTACTAAGCTGTGATTCGTTTTGGTTCTTTATATGGTATTTATTTCTTTATAAAAAAATCTGAAGTTATATTGGTAAAAATCTTTTATTTCCTAATAATCTCAAGTTATAATAGGGCTCGGAGCAACGTCTCCAGTTAGAGTTTGGTATCTTCTTGTGAGACTACCTTGTGATTAACTTTAAAATAAAACTTTTTGGTTGTTAGGCTAGAAAAAAAACAAGAAACTGGTTATAGCGTCTAGGAAATGTGTCAGCATATTGCAAATAGCAAATAGCAAACAGCAAATAGCATACAGCAAATAGCATACAGCAAATAGCATACAGCAAATAGCATACAGCAAATAGCATACAGCAAATAGCATACAGCAAATAGCATACAGCAAATAGCATACAGCAAATAGCATACATCAAATAGCATACAGCAAATAGCATACAGCAAATAGCATACAGCAAGTAGCATACAGCAAATAGCATACAGCAAATAGCATACAGCAAATAGCATACAGCAAATAGCATACAGCAAATAGCATACAGCAAGTAGCATACAGTGGTGTCAGAATCCCAAATTCTACTTTTTCATTTTGACTTCACGAAGAGGCTAAGTTAAGCTATTTCCTTCATTAACGTACAGTCTTTGTTCGGAACTAAGCCGAAGCCGTACAAACAATCAAATCGTTATCAGCTGTCGTTGGGTTGCACGAATTCTGACAAAAAGTGGGTGCAGTTTCCAAATATGCCCACGGGTTAAAATACAGGATAACTAAAACAAGCCATTTTAAGCACCGGAAAAATGAGCAGATATACTTTCAATGAGGATGTGATTGTCGTTACAGCTTACAAATAGCTTACAAATAGCTTACAAATAGCTTACAAATAGCTTACAAATAGCTTACAAATAGCTTACAAATAGCTTACAAATAGCCTATCCAGAGTTTCTTGTTAGCGAAAAACTTGTTGGCGCGCAGTTTGAATTTAAGTATTCGAGTACCTTTTTTATATCGTATGACAGGTGAACCACATTACATAAATATCGAATGAATGTGGCAACGGGTTCAAAGAAATAAATTTTGATAACAAGATAGTTGATCGAGCTATACACAATGTCCCACATACATACAGGGTGTCCCACATAATACAGAGTGTTCCAGATAACTTGCATCCTGTCAATCAACACACCAAAATTTTCTTCCACTGCTTATTTAATAACACCACCATCATTTTATAACCTTAAAATTGAGATTTATTCTGGGGCATTTATTGAAACATTACAGTATCATCTTGTAACACATGGAATGCTCTTTATAAAGACGTTGTGTGGTGTTTCATGCGTGTAGTGAGCTACGTAGTGGGCTTTTTCCCCAAGTTTTAATGTACATACATGAGGTATATAATTGTGTGAGTGAGTGAGTCAGTCAGTCAGTCAGTGAAAGCCACATGAATTACTAGATCATTAAACAACTGAAAAATAAAAGATCATGGTTGATACTTAAACAACTCAAACTAACGAGCCAAATTTATATTTCTATTTCAGGAACCCACCGCGGTTAACGAAACACTGAGATCGGCTAATCAGTTCCCCGTTTCATTTCTTTGTTCTGCATTCCAAATTGGGAATTAGCAAAACAATACAAGTATGATAACAACAGGTTAATCCTTGAAAATCTTATTTTTAATTAGTCGTTCCTAAGGATTAATTGAAAAAGATAACCATAGCAGCAGCCAGCAAACTACTCTATCAACACAATAGACAGTTAGTAACAAAAAACGTGTCAGTTAGCGACAACAGTAACATAAACACTATTCAATTGACGATTTCTAGTCCAACCAGAGAGTGAAAAACTCCTAGTTCCTGGTAGGACTTGAAGACATGACCTCCTGTTTAATACACAAACGTGGTAACCGCTACACCACAGGCAACACTGTATAGGACTGTCATACATAACTAAGACTATACACATAGGGCGACGGGGGTTGTTACCGAACACTCATAGTGAGTGAGTGAGCGAATGAGTGAGTAAGTGATTGAGTGAGTGAGTGAGTTAGTGATTGAGTGAGTGAGTGAGTGAGTGAGTGAGTGAGTGAGTGAGTGAGTGAGTGAGTGAGTGAGTGAGTGAGTGAGTGAGTGAGTGAGTGAGTGAGTGAGTGAGTGAGTGAGTGAGTGAGTGAGTGAGTGAGTGAGTGAGTGAGTGAGTGAGTGAGTGAGTGAGTGAGTGAGTGAGTGAGTGAGTGAGTGAGTGAGTGAGTGAGTGAGTGAGTGAGTGAGTGAGTGAGTGAGTGAGTGAGTGAGTGAGTGAGTGAGTGAATGGGTGAGTGAGTGAGTTAGTTGTAGAGGGTTAATGGGTTAACAACAGATGGGTCACCGAAGCATGACTACAAACCCATCATATTTTTTTAATCGGGTTTTTATCGAGCATGATTTTTATTCCATGCAAAGTTTTACTGTCTGCGCTGCGATCCCCCGATGATCTATCATAAGGCTGGCTTGTCCGAGCGGAGCGAAGACAAGGGTGTGAGGTACGCCCCGCAGGAGAGATTGCAATACTTGTTCCTGCACATTTCATGTGAGATCGTTTTATGTGAGATCATTTTATGTGAGATCGTTTTATGTGAGATCTTTTTATGTGAGATCATTTTTCCCAGATCGTTTATGTGAGATCGTTTATGTGAGATCGTTTTTCCGAGATCGTTTATGTGAGATCGTTTTATGTGAGATCATTTAATGTGAGATCGTTTTTCCGAGATCGTTTGTGTGAGATCGTTTATGTGAGATCGTTTTTCCGAGATCGTTTATGTGAGATCGTTTTTCCGAGATCGTTTATGTGAAATCGTTTATGTGAGATCGGTTTCTCGAAAAGTTATATAAAACAACTGACCCCAACTCACTTCATGTGAGTTTATTTTTCGGTAACATTTGTTTATTGCGACCAACCCTCGGACGCGCTCCATCAAATTTCTCGAAAAACAGAGAAAGAATAATAACAAAACAACAAACGATTTTCAGTGGAGAAATAAGAAATAAACAACCAACAAGCGGGTTCAACAACAGCGCGGTAATAATCAGCAGTTCATATGGATAGCAATAACATGTTTCATGTTACATGTTATATGTTACGTGACATACAGTAAAATGTTATTTGTTACAAGTAGATAGAATATCGAAATTGAATAAGCTCCAAATTTTTCTCGGTTATACAAACTATCTTTGAGAAAGCAACATCCACTGATGTCATTGCGAATTTTCTTTTTCTAAATATTAATAATGAATACCATGATAAAAAAATTTGTGCTTTTTCAAAGTGCGCACGTTTTCAAATTTAGTCTCGAAATCAATGCCAGATGAATGCGGTACAATGGAATATCGTTAACGAACTTTTACCATAAACACGTTTCAGACTCGTTATCATCAGAATCGTTAAAACCTTGAAATATGAACCAACCTACAGTACAGGGCAAAAAGATGTGACAAAATCGCCGAAGCTATGGCCATGGTGCGTGCAGCTCCAGCAAGTAGACCCTCTTCGCTGATTGCTTGGAAACGTAAAACCTAGCCGAAGCTCTGGCGACACCCAGCCAATCAGCGAGGACGACCCACATGTTGAAGCTGCGCCCACAGTGGCCGTAGCTTCAGCGATATTGCCACTTTTTTGTTCTGTAAGGACGAAACAGGTTGGATTGCAAAGCCTTATCAAATGGATAGGAGGCTGAATTTGAAGAGTTTTTTTAGTTGTTGTTAAGTCTTTTAATGACGGACTTTCAAATTTGGCATCCCAATGAGTTAAGATAGTGGTTTACGTGTAACGTAAGTGCATGGAAATCGTCTGAATAGAATGTGTCAAATTACACACGGTGACTAATTTGAATACATATGTTCATAAAATACACATGTCCATAAAATACAATGTTTATGAGCATCAGCTGAGAACAAATATGTATGTTTTTGAAAACAAATGTTCATAAAATACACATGTTCATAAATACACATATTCATAAAATCCGCATGTTCATAAAATACACATGTTTATGAGCATCAAATAATACTTATGTTCTTGAATACACGTGTAGTTTTTCTAAATGTGTAACGTGAAATCATAATGAATACACTTTTGTGAGAATAAACGTGTACAATGAATGATACTCATTTTAAATACACATGAAAAGCGATTATAACATTGTCAAAATTTAAGGAGACTAAAAAGCAGGTTGAAAATAGACGAGCATTCAAATTTAGTCCTCTCAATGGTTGAGAATGCTATAATCAAATAAACAGCCATTGACGTAACCGTGATAAATAATGGAGATGTGATAGATGTGAGATTCAAATGTGCCGCGTCTCAAATAGAGTGACAGTTCAACACCAATATATGTTAAAGTACAAGACAAAAAAGCTTTTTAGAACGGCTACGCAAAGCTGCGGCGAAGTCGCCGATTTTTCAGCTAAGGCATACTCGGCGCTGATTAGTTGGCCACGCCCCGAGCTGAGCTTGAAGGCGTGGTCAACCAATAGGCACCCAGTAAAGCGTAGCTGAAGTAACGGCGAATTCGCTGAAACTCTGCGTCCCGACGTACATGTTTTTGTAGTGTACATTAAGCAGCGTTAAGCATCATATACCTGCAGTACCAAAGAAGAATGGTTCAACAATAAAAATCAACTTTAGGGCCGCGCGAATTTTGTTTTCACTTTTGAGCTGTGAATGAATTCTACTTTCAGTTTTAGCATGTTATATTACCTTCAATTATTTACCGGCCTTCATCTGAATGATAACTTATTAAAACATTCTTCATTTACTTTTTTTCCAATAAATATTCCATTTTCAGCGTTACCAACAGAAATACTATACTTCACTCAACTTCAATAGACTACTTTACTTCGAACTACTTACTACTACTCACTATGAGATTATAAATACTGAGCGTCGAATTTTGGTAACACAAAGCACATACATAGAAAATCTATATCATGAATTAAATATCGCCTCATTCGATTCGGAAAAGTCGTCTGAATCATGGAAATAATATTAGCGGTGAAAAAACTTCTCCTGATCAAATTAAAATGATGTAATGACTATGTATGTGAATACCACTGGGTGATAATGAAAATTATTAATAAAAAATGAGTTCATGAATGTTTAGGAGGCTGAATTTGAAACTTTACCGTTTATAAAAGTTGAGCGTCATTTTATAAAAATTAAGCGTCACTTTGAAGAAGTTAAGCGTCCCTTTATGAAAGTTAAGCGTCACTTTATGATTAACACTGACCATCACGTATCAAACCTTATACAAGGCAATTGAAAATTCACAGTACGCTGGATGTAAATGAAAAAAATGGTTCGCTTTCAGAGTCAGCCTCCAAATCAATGACGAACACTATATAAGGGAGATCACAGATAGCGAAGAGAATGGTTCAGCAAAGCGAAAGTATATCACCAATTCTTTCTGTTTCATCCGAGAATCCAAACAAACATGTTTATGAATCGGTTTGACATATTTTCGATGCACTTGTGAAACTTTTGAAAACATTTGTAGAAGTTTATATTTTCGTATTAGTGAAACTAACTAATTTAGTCAGTATTTCCGAAAAGTTGAAACTTTTTTTTAAACGCGCGTCAGAATATATACTACCGATTCAGTTTTTTTTAAATAAATGACAACTACAATGCGAACTTGTATGAACTCAAATGAAGGAAACTGTAAGGTTAAAGTATTTCATCAAGCAGCTCATCCACTGTCGGAGCGTACGATTTGTCGTGCTTCCTGAAGTGAGTACGTGAGTGAGTGAGTGAGTGAGTGAGTGAGTGAGTGAGTGAGTGAGTGAGTGAGTGAGTGAGTGAGTGAGTGAGTGAGTGAGTGAGTGAGTGAGTGAGTGAGTGAGTGAGTGAGTGAGTGAGTGAGTGAGTGAGTGAGTGAGTGAGTGAGTTAGTTAGTGAGTGAGTGAGTGAGTGAGTGAGTGAGTGAGTGAGTGAGTGAGTGAGTGAGTGAGTGAGTGAGTGAGTGAGTGAATGAGTGACTGAGTGAGTGAGTGAGTGAGTGAGTGAGTGAGTGAGTGAGTGAGTGAGTGAGTGAGTGAGTGAGTGAGTGAGTGAGTGAGTGAGTGAGTGAGTGAGTGAGTGAGTGAGTGAGTGAGTGATGTACCATAAACTGCTCACCGTTTTGCCGTTTTATTCTGAAATGCACGATACCATGATAACAACAACAACAACAACAACAACAACAACAACAACAACAACAACAACAACAACAACAACAACAACAACAACAACATCATCAACGAAAACAAGAACAAGAACAACAACAACAACAACAACAACAACAACAACAACAACAACAACAACAACAACAACAACAACAACAACAACAACAACAACAACAACAACAACAACCACAACAACAACAACAACAACAACAACAACAACAACAACAACAACAACAACAACAACAACAACAACAACAACAACAACAACAACAACAACAACAACAACAACAGCAACAACAAAAACAACAACAACAACAACAACAACAACAACAACAACAACAACAACAACAACAACAACAACAACAACAACAACAACAACAACAACAACAACAACAACAACAACAACAACAACAACAACAACAACAACAACAACAACAACAACAACAACAACAACAACAGCAGCAATTAACCTGTTTAAAGTGCGGAGTGATGCCGCGTCGGCAAACATATTAGACTGAATTAGTAGTATAAAGGCGAATATCATTATATTGGCGAACACATCATTCATTCGGTTGGAACCGGCCATTTCAGAGTGTCGAATCAACATTATCCGCATTTGTATGATTATATTAACAATCAACAACCGTAGGGGCGCGTAGGAGAGTGTAACTGAAATGGATGAGTGAGTGAGTGAGTGAGTGAGTGAAGTGAGTGAGTGAGTGAGTGAGTGAGTGAGTGAGTGATGTGAGTGAGTGAGTGAGTGAGTGAGTGAGTGAGTGAGTGAGTGAGTGAGTGAGTGAGTGAGTGAATGAGTGAGTGAGTGAGAGGATAAAGAAACATCATATTTTGTAAAATCGCATTAAGAGTAAAAATAAAACAATTAGTGGGCTCAAATTACAATAAAAAGGTTCAAACATCGTTGTCGTAAAAAAAGCACCTGTTCTGACAGATAACAACCTAAATCATTGATAACGTTTCTAGTGTCACTAATTTAATTGTTACATAATTAGAATCAACAGTTCGTTCTTGTTTACGTCCCGTTTCTTTGTTATAGTCGATCCGGTTTTTGTTTGCTTCAAGAAGTTTCCATGAAAATTCTAATCTGTTGCGTTGCGTTTTTTACACTTTTCATTTTCACACGATATTGGCACAACAGTCAAACGGTACGGTTTTTCCAATAGAACCAAACCCAATTGAACAAATACATTAGATGCGAACCCTATTGAACAAATTCACTAGGAAAAAATCCAACTGAACAAACCTCTAGAACCGTACCCAATTGAACAAATACATTAGATGCGAACCCTATTGAACAAATTCACTAGGAAAAATTCAACTGAACAAATCCACTAGGACCAAATCCAAATTAACAAATCCACCAGAACCGAACCCAATCAAACAAATTCACTGGAACCAATCCCTTTTGAACAAATCCACTAGAATTAAACCCTATTGAACAAATCCGCTGGAACCAAACCCAATTGAACAAATCCACTAGAATTAAACCCTATTGAACAACTCCACTGGAACCAAACCCAATTGAACAAATCCACTAGAACCAAGCCCTTTTGAACAAATCCACTAGAACCAAGCCCAATTGAACAAATCCACTGGAACCAAACCCAATTGAACAAATCCACTAGAATTAAACCCTATTGAACAAATCCGCTGGAACCAAACCCAATTGAACAAATCCACTAGAACCAAGCCCTTTTGAACAAATTCACTAGGAAAAAATCCAACTGAACAAATCCACTAGGAGCAATTCCAAATTAACAAATCCACCAGAACCGAACCCAATCAAACAAATCAACTGGAACCAAACCCAATTGAACAAATCCACTAGAATTAAACCTTATTGAACAAATCCGCTGGAACCAAACCCAATTGAACAAATCCACTAGGACCAATTCCAAATTACCAAATCCACCAGAACCGAACCCAATCAAACAAATTCACTGGAACCAAACCCAATTGAACAAATCCACTAGATTTAAACCCTATTGAACAAATCCGCTGGAACCAAACCCAATTGAACAAATCCACTAGGACCAAGCCCTTTTGAACAAATCCACTAGAACCAAGCCCTTTTGAACAAATCCACTAGAACCAAGCCCAATTGAACAAAATCACTAGAACCAATCCCAATTGAACAAAGCCACTAGAACCAAGCCCAATTGAACAAAGCCACTAGAACCAATCCCAATTGAACAAAGCCACTAGAACCAATCCCAATTGAACCAACGACCGATCGGTCAAAACTTTGACTGATCGAACAAAATTTGGACAAACAATCAAAACTTCATTATTGTGTTCCATGTGTTGTTAGCTTTGGCCTCATTAGCCTCTAATGGTTCGGGCTTCATTAATGTTCGGAAGGCGCAGCCACCGGCTCACCTCTGAAACTGGTGAACTACTCTTTTTAAACTAGAGAAAATCGCCATCATTATAATTAGAACACTCCCTCATCAGCTGATATTCTGTATTGATAATTGTAAACAATTAAAAAGGATAAACGGATAAAAGTCATTTGACGGAGATGGGAATGATTCTCAGCATCTATGTTGAGATGATAACGAGGAGGTCATCCCATACCAGTCTGTACGGAGCGACTCACGCCCACAGACTGAGTGCGATGTCTTCAACGTCCCTCACCAACAGGGCAGCTTTGTAGTCACAGCTGGCTAGGCGGTGTGTAAAGGGGGTCATATGGTAAACTTACTTTGTTAGAACAACTAACTGCATAAACCCTCTGAAATTTAACACCTGGTCATAGTGATTAAAACATTGAACATTTGAACTGTCGAACTCTTTATTCGAAATCTGTAAAATGTTGAACAGAGAAGTCCACTGGGTTGTGGGATGCAGTTCACCTCACCTGTTCTCTACAACAATCTCCGTCTCGGGTCATCAGAATCCGAAATATAACTGATTAAATAACAGATTCATTGGGGTAAGGGGGTAATATGATCATTCTAACAACTAATTGCGCCCACACTAATAATGATCTATCACCTGTTCATACTTGAAATCTGGAAGTTAAAAAGTCAGTCCGTCAGTCCGTCAGTGAGTCAGTGAGTCAGTCAGTCAATCAGTCAGTCAGTCAGTCGATCAGTCAGTCAGTCAGTCAGTCAGTCAGTCAGTCAGTCAGTCAGTCAGTCAGTCAGTCAGTCAGTCAGTCAGTCAGTCAGTCCGTCAGTTAGTCAGTCAGTCAGTCAGTCAGTCAGTCAGTAAGTCAGTCAGTCAGTCAGTCAGTCAGTCAGTCAGTCAGTCAGTCAGTCAGTCAGTCAGTCAGTCAGTCAGTCAGTCAGTCAGTCAGTCAGTCAGTCAGTCGGTCAGTCAGTCAGTCAGTCAGTCAGTCAGTCAGTCAGTCAGTAAGTCAGTCAGTCAGTCAGTCAGTCAGTCAGTCAGTCAGTCAGTCAGTCAGTCAGTCAGTCAGTCAGTCAGTCAGTCATTCAGTCAGTCAGTCAGTCAGTCAGTCAGTCAGTCAGTCAGTCAGTCAGTCAGTCAGTCGTGTCAGTCAGTCAGTCAGTCAGTCAGTCAGTCAGCCAGCCAATCGCACATGACATGAACTACAGTATTCCTGACAATCATTGACGAAAGGATTCGACTTCAGTTTTATAATAACGGAACGGATCAATTGAGATTGCTCTCCGAATGGACAAAGGCAATCAACGCGGACGACTCAACTCTCCAAAGAGAGGGGAATTTCACCAAAGAGGGGGAAACCGGCAGTTTTCATATCATTTTACCTACACGCCTGTACGCCTTGAAGGAAAAATCTACTTTGGAACTACCAAAGAGAGGAATTCCATTCCGATTTTATCATTCTTTTCTCGTCCGCTAGTGAAAGCAATTAACGCTGTAGATGCTGACTCATATCGAACACAATATAATCCAAAATACAAACGTAATGGAAGGGTTAGTTCGAAGGTCTGAAGTTAGTACTGAAGTCGAATTATCGTCAACATCTTTTGTCCCCGGTTTCCATGCTGACAACTAACGGCCGGATAATGAAACAACCAACTTTGGCCTAAGGATTACATAATCCTAGCGGATCATGTCGCCGATGTGAAATTAGTTTAGTGGTGAAGGACTCGAATGCAACTTTCCAACATTTTCCTAGCCTTTTTTCCAAGCACGAAGTTTCTTAAGAAGGGGGGACCACTGAAATACCAACGCGCTAACAAGCCTCACTATAGGTAATCAAGGGTTAACGGACAGTAAAACTTCGTATGGAATATATTTTCAGTGACAGAAAAATTTAGCGTTCAGAGAACTTATAGGCCTTTTGTGGGGTTTGGAATTTTGCATCTGGATATCCTAAGTTCGTAACCTTACCGGGGACACTCAGACTCGGAATTACAGTTTTACTGCGCAGAAAGTTGTTACTTTGAAGAGGTTCTCCGGAGTTACACAAAAATATTAGATGCAAAATGAGTCAAGAGAAACATTTATCAACAATTCCATGAAAAATACACATTTTCGAAAAAAAATGCATTAAGGTCATACAAAATTTATGTGCACCTGCCGTGTCCTTCTGTTCTTAAGTACATAGGTGGAATCACGGTAGATATAGATTTCCCTAAGTTTATTGATGCTATAAAATTTCTACAGTAAATCTATTGACTGACTGACTGACTGACTGACTGACTGACTGACTGACTGACTGACTGACTGACTGACTGACTGATTGACTGACTGATTGACTGACTGACTGACTGACCAACTGACTGACTGACTGACTGACTGACTGACTGACTGACTGACTGACTGACTGACTGACTGACTGACTGACTGACTGACTGACTGACTGACGACTGACTGACTGACTGACTGACTGACTGACTGACTGACTGACTGACTGACTGACTGACTGACTGACTGACTGACTGACTGACTGACTGACTGACTGACTGACTGACTGACTGACTGACTGACTGACTGACTGACTGACTGACTGACTGACTGACTGACTGACTGACTGACTGACTGACTGACTGACTGACTGACTGACTGACTGACTGGCTGACTGATTGAGTGACTGATTGGCTGACTGACTGACTGACTGATTGACTGACGGACTGACTGACTGACTGATTGACTGACTGACTGACTGACTGCAATTGCACTCAATCATCATGTTCATCCTGACATAACCGATTTGAAGAGTTACTGTTAAAATGGTATAAAAGATGTAAAAAATAAAGAAATATATTGTTCATAACAATTCAGATGCATGAATGTGATTATGAATGCGCATGCAATGTTAACACAACGAACGACTGCATATACATTTCGAGAATAACTTGCCGAAAACTATAGAATTAATTGATATAGTGATAATATGAAAAGATTGTTATGTACATTTTATAGTTCATATTTATACATTTATTATATACGTGAGCGTAATTTTTGTTAGAATTTATCTTTCATTTGTGTTAACTAAGATAGCTCACACGATTGTGAAAATGAAACTATTTAGTTGAAACAAACCTGAAGGCAACGTTTTAAACGTTTAAAAGTAGTTTTAATGTAGTGAAACTACAGTTGATTTACGGGTAAACAATTTTAAACTTTGCTTTCTCCATTTAAAATTTCAAAAATGACATGTACAGGGGTGGCCAAAAGTCTCGTAACACTTTTTGACGACCAGTTACGAAAAAAAAATCCTCTGTGTGATTATATCTGCACATTTTTTCTGGCTCAAAATTAACCGAAAAATCCGATTCTGATGTTAGTTTTTCGATATAATGAACACAGATTGTAAAAATAAAGATCAAATTCGAAAATCTGTGAAAAAAAGTAGTTTTTCGTAAATAATGACCCTGATTGTCATTCAATAAGAATAATTTTTCAGTAATAACTAATTAGACAGGTGACTGCGTCTACTACCAACCGAGGAAACACGTATTTAATGTTTATTACAAGCGAAACATAATGAACGGGCTAGGGAAACATGTAAAGAGCTTCTGGAGATTCAAGTGAAAAATTGACACGTTAACGTGTCCAACCCAGTGTAACACCCACTGAACATGATGATTGCATGTTATTGCATACAGCTGTTGGGTTGAGTTGAGTCGGACAGTCAGCTATTATGCATCATGTCCTCTTACATTTGATGCAACTAATGATTCAAAAGTTGGATTAGTTAACACTACAACTTTTCACTTGAATCCCAGGCAGCCCTTTAGCAAAGAAATTCGGTTTACATGCTCTAACACGTGTGCCAGTAACTGAAACGTATGGTTTATCATCAGTTATCGTAAGTTTATGTTTGTTTTACTTAAAAACTACTAGACTACTTATAAAAAAGTAAAAATGGAACGAACTAGAAGCTTTTTAAACTTTTTTGCCCGAACATGACAATGGCTCATTTTCAAGCTAAGCGTGTCTGGAGAATCGATTAACGAGTTGTTGCTGTTCGTTGATACCACCTGAAGGTTTGAGCAAAAAAACTTTGAAAAGCAACTACTGTAACTCAGAGTATTTCTTATTGTTGATAAGTAAACCAGTTATTTATAAGTGAAAAAAGTTAAAACTGACGATAAACAATGGATTTCAGTTACCGGCACACGTGTTAGAGCATGTGAAGCGAATTTCTTTGCTACATGTTTCCCTGGTCCGTTCATTATGTTTCGGTTGTAATACATGTTAAATACGTGTTTCCTCAGTTGTTGATAAACGAAGTAACCCCTCTAATTAGTTATTACTGAAAAATTGTTCCTATTGATTGACAATCAGGGTCATTATTTACGAAAAATTACCTTTTTTCACATATTTTCGAATTTGATCTTTATTTTTACAATCTGTGTTCATTATATCAAAAAACTAACATCAGAATCGGATTTTTCGGTTAATTTTGAGCCAGGATCAACGCGAAAATGAGATCACACAGAGGAAATATTTTTCGTAACTGGTCGTCGAAAAGTGTTACGAGACTTTTGGCCACCCCTGTACATACATGTAATTACTCAAATAACGGGTTGTGTTGCTGAACGAGAAAAGAGTATTAATTTTTAACGGAAGTAAAAAAAATGAATGGTAAAACTTGATTTTAACCGGTCGGTTAATTGAATCCATCAGAACGCAATTTTTTTCTAAACAGGAAAAAAACAAGATAAATCAATCTGCATGTATCCACTGGCGGACAATCTAAACATCCAAAGGGAGGGGAATCGTTCCAGAGAGGGGGGAATCGGCAGTTTTCAGGCTATTTTACCTACACCTTAAGGAACAAACTCAACTTTTTGACATCGAAAAAAGGAGAAATTCCACTTTTCCCTCCGCTTCTCGTCCACTAGTGCATGCATCCCATGAATTCCTGTAAACAGTATGTTCCTCTAAAACTTCCTATAGAACAGCAACTAGTTTACAACTAGTTATTCATAATATAAAAGTTATAAGGAATGTAGCATGCAAACACAACGAACGACAATATATTTCCAGAATAAATTGCCGAAAACTTTAGAATCAGTTGATACAG
>OZ038446.1:26920565-26953065 GCA_964036265.1 Daptonema setosum
GTTAATTGATGATGACGAAAAGGTTTACGCGAAACGTTTCGAGCGGCAAGAAAACCGGAGCGGACTTTACGCACCAGCGGTCGAGAAGGGAAGGGAAAAGTGCAATTCCCCCCTCTTTGGCGGTTTCAAAAATTATATTCTACCTTCAAGTTGTAGGTAAAATGGCCTAGTTTCTGCCGATCCCCCCTTTGGAGAAATTCCCCTCTCTTTGGAGGTTTGGCTCGTGCTTTACGTGAATTCCGTTCACATAACTGACCTTTGACCAGCATTTTTCTGACGTCAAAAACACGAATTGATTGATTCCAGAGATTTCGGCAAGAAGTAAAAGTAGTTTGTGTTGAGCGGCCGACCAGGGAAATGGGGGGAGGGGGGGGGGGGGTAGAAAGTTTATGAATGAACGCGTTGCACTTTATGAATGAGAATGAGTCACTGAAGGACGAGCCGAACCTTCAAAGGGAGGGGAATATCACCAAAGCGGGGTAGTTTGTAGCCTTCAGTCCGTTTTACCTACACCTTAAAGAAAAAACTCCAAAACCGTCAAAATGAGGGGGGAATTCCTATTCTCCCTTATCGTCCGCTAGTGCACTTTATGAATGAATGACCAAACCAGGATTAGTTGAATAAAAAAACCAAATCTTTTAGGACATTGATACTTAAACTGCGATAGTGAGAGAGTACAAAAAAATTTAAGTACTACTTTGAAACAAGGTTATGAAATACGATCATAGTAGATATTTATGTTTTTGTTTTGTGTTACGAAATACGATGTAATAGAAGGATCGGATGACAGCACTGACAGACGAAAAAGGGAGGTAAAAGTAGAATTCCCTTCGTTGGCGCATTTCAAAAAGGAAGTTTTGCTTCTTAAGGTGTAGGTAAAATGACCTAGTTGTTGCTGATTCCTCCTCTTTGGTAAGGTTCTCCTACCTTTGGACGTTTATCTCGTAAACCGACGGAGGAAAACTGCGCGTGGAGGAAAAACCGAGGTCGACATAACTTATTGCGTGAAGTACTATGTAGTTCGGAGTTGCTTCTAAACCAAATCACTTAGCAAACATAAAACTTATACAGGCAAAAAAAACAAGAATACGTAATGAAAGTGTGAGTTACCAGACAGACAATATATAATAAATTAATAAATACCTTAGAACAACAGTGGCATCTATTACAAGTTATTTAAACGTCTAGTGCACGCACGGACGAGCTAACCCTCCAAAAGGGTGGGGAATTTTCCCAAAGAAAAAGAATTGTCAGAAATTCTGCCATCTTACCTACACCATAGGAAACGAATGCTATTTCTTGAAAATGCCACGAGGGGGGGTTCCACTTTTCCCCCTCCCTTCTTGTCCGCTAGTGGTAGGGTGTGATAGATAATAATCAGCAACGAATAAAATATCTGGGCTGTGTAGGTCATGGTTGCATTTTCACACGATATGTATGTACATAATTACACTACACCACATATAGTATAGCGAATGAAAGCTAAAGGGCTGCCTGGGATTCAAGTGAAAAGTTGTAGTGTTAACTACTCCAACTTTGAATCGTTAGCTGCATCAAATGTAACAGAAGGTGATGCATAAAAGTCGGCTGTCCGACTCAACTCAAATCAACAGCTGTATGCTATAACATGCAATCATCATGTTCAGTGGGTGTTAACCGAGTTGGTGGACAAGTTCATTTGTCACTCGAATCTTCATGTTTATAATTACACTACATGTAGTAATATAGCGAATGAAAGCTAGCTTGAAACGACAGTTTGCATTGCACAGAGTTTTTCCACAACGCAATCTTGAACTGGTTTCTCCGTATAATAAATGGGGTGTAAAAATATTCCGAAACACTCCGCGGCATTTTTCTGCAATCAAGCTTTTTAACTCTTTGCTTCAGCAACTAAGAAAGTCCGTTGCTCAAAAAGTTGACGTTGATCAGAATACGGTTTTCACTAAGTCTAAAGTTAACGTTTTTAAGTAGACCCGGTGATATGCGAACTTCTCGAAAGTTTACGTAATTAAACGAAACGAAACTAAACGAAACGAAACAAAACGAAACGAAACGAAACGAAACGAAACGAAATGAAACGAAATGAAACGAAATGAAACGAAACGAAACGAAACGAAACGAAACGAAACGAAATGAAACGAAACACCCCACGGGGATCTATCGCACGTGTAGGTGTGTCATCAGTACCACATTCTCAACTGTTGAGTCACCATTTCCAGTACAGGGTGTTCTACTTCAAAAGGAGGGGAATTTTATCAAAGAGGGGAGAATCGGCAGCTTTCAGCTCTTTTTACCTACACCTTAGAGAACAAATTCTGCTTTCTGAAAACGCCGGTTAAGCATACAGGTTTAGTGTGTCATCCAAATGTTATGTGCGAAATTTTTTTTCAAGAAAATTTAAAAACGCGCCCAAAACAAATTTGAGTTCAAACTGCGCGCCAAAAAGATTTTCGGCTAACTAGAAGCTGTGTATAGGCTATATACGCAATTAAACAAAGTTTTCTGCAAAAAAATTGCCCTAGAGCAGCTGAATAGAGTTGATAGGTTTTTTCGGTCACCCTGTACCGTAACCCCGTAACCATTAATCTGGACGGCAGTCATAAAGTCGAAAAGACGTAGGCGCCAGATAAAAAGATGTCTTGTTTGTCTGAATGACTGACTGACTGACTGACTGACTGACTGACTGACTGACTGACTGACCGACAGAATAACTGACAGACTGACTGACTGACTGACTGAATGTATGACTGGTTTGACTGACGGACTGACTGACTGACTGCATGATTGGCTGTAATGTACGTAATTTTGGTCACATCGTACCGTAATCAACATCGCATTATTCACCTGGTCAATCATAGAGACGATAAGACGCGCACGCATTCCAAACAGAAGCATGCATGTCTGTCTTAATGTCTGTCTTAATGTCTGTCTGTATAACTGTCTATATAACTGTCTGTTTATTTAACTGGCTCAGATGGTCTCCAAATTCCTGTTTTTTTGTGCAAATGCGGGCAAAGTCTGAGTGAACGCAGTGACTGACTGACTGACTGACTGACTGACTGACTGACTGACTACCTGATGAACTGACGAACTGACTGACTGACTGGCGGGGTTTTTCAGTCACCTTGTACCGTAACCATCACTGCGTTACATATTCATCTGGGCGGTAATGTAGTGGAAAAGGCGCACGCACATTCCAAACAGATTGCCTGTCTGTCTGCATGCCTGTCTGTATGACTGTCTGTTTGTTTGACTGACTCAGATGACCTTCAAATTCCTGCTCTCTTTGTGAAAGAGGGCAAAGTCTGAACTGACTTACTGACCGACTGGCTGACTGACTGATTGACTGACTGATTGACTGACCTGACTGACATGTTAACTGACTGACATACTATCTGACGGACGGACTGACTGACGACTGACTGACTGACTGACTCACTCACTCACTCACTCACTGCCCGTTATATCTGACGTATTTGAAAGTTGGATGATGTAATATGAACGAGTAATTTCACTAGGATTACTTTATACGATGAAGTTTCTGGATATTCAATTCAATCAGTTTCTTCAATACGCATACTCTGTAAGAATACGGTACTTTTGTAGTTGAATAGAGAATTTATGTTACACACTAATTTCTGATAGAACCAACCGGCTAACTGACTGACTGACTGACTGTCTGACTGACTGACTATGTAACTGACTAAGACTGACTGAATGACTGACTGACTGATTCTCTAACTGACTGATCACTGATTGACGTAAAGCTTTCTGACTGACTGTCTGACTGACTGGCTGTCTGACGTTGTTCTTAGAGGCCCATTGTTTAGTTAATTAACCGGTTCGAGGTTATAGAGTGAAGTAATGTAATGTTTAAAACAGTACGTTTTGTCTTCAATTAGTGGACCACATTAAAAACAGGTGTAGTTTCTCAATTGATTGAATAACAGACATTAAAAGTCCATGACGTTTAAGAACTTATTGAACACTTTACCCTTTGATCATTTTACCAGGTTTTGAACAATTTACTTTTTGATCAATTTACATCTTGAACATTTTACCAGAGTTTGAACAATTTATCTTTTGAACAATTTACCTTTTGAACAATTTACCTTTTGAACATTTTACCTTTTGAACAATTTACCTTTTGAACAACTTACCTTTTGAACAATTTACCTCTTGAACATTTTACCACAGTTTGAACAAATTACCCTTTGAACAATTTACCTGTTGAACAAGTTACCCTTCTAACAACTTACCTTTTAAACAATTTACCTTTTGAACAACTTACCTTTTGAACAATTTACCTTTTGAACAATTTACCCTTTGAACAATTTACTTCGTCCCTTATCTAATGTCCACTTTTCCAATTTCCCTTTCCTGCAGAGATATCTTTAAGGTATGAGATCAGTAAGCTTAACATTTTAGTAGGTCTGAACTAGTGGTTACTGCACCGGACTGGTAATCTGGGGGTCCAAGTTCAACACCTGGCAGGATTTACGGACTACTGTAGTTGTTCTGAAGCCAGTGCCATTGCTTATCCGTTTGGTATAAAGAGCTTCTGGAGATTCAAGTGAAAAATCGACACAGTAATTAACTTGTTCCACCCAGTGTAACACCCACTGAACATGATGATTGCATGTTATAGCATACAGCTGTTGCGTTGAGTTGAGCCGGACAGCCGGCTATTATGCATCACCTTCTCTAACATTTGATGCAGCTAACGATTCACAAGTTGGAGTAGTTAACACTACAACTTTTCACTTGAATCCCAGGCAGCCCTTTACTTCTCTGACGACTTCGAAAACTTCGCTATGGTATGGCATTAATGTACCTTGACGACTTCAGTACTGCAGGAGTTGAAAAGTTAGGTCTAAAAAATTCACTCACGGTATGCGATGAAAACTGACTACATTCAAACTCAGTTCGAATATACTGTATTTGATTACAGGGTGGACCGAAAATCCTATCAAGTTTGACGCTGCACACGTTATGGTCCATTTAAGTTTCATTCGATTCAGTTTAACCAAATACAATGCTCAAAATTCTGAAGGTATGAAGAAACTGGATTTGGAGAATAATACCCAGAGTTTTATAGCATTTCTTAGACGTGAACTTTGGACTTTATCGCAATCAGTCGTCACAATTAACGGCATCACTTCATTATGGAAGAACTAAAGTTTATTATGGCTTGAATGAATACTGAAGATTACAGAAGGATTATAATGCAGATAAATAAAGCTCCAAGATTACTGAAGATTAATACGGATTAATAAGGATTAACGAAAAAAACACAGTTTTACCAGGCGAAGAACATTTTTTGCGTAAAATAATTACCACACATGGGAAAAAGCGTTAGACGTTGAAAGCAAGCAGAGAAACAAAGAACAAGATACATCACCTGTCCTGGTAATGAGAGCAGATAATGTCTCGGTTATAAAAACACCAACTAAAAGTTATGAATACAAACATTTATGTTAAAATTTTATCAAAAATTATACTATATAATATTTCTTATAATGTTTAAAATGCATCTACTACGCGGGCTTTCAGCAATTACTTTTTCCCAGTCTGACTACTATTATATGTTAACCAAAATTAGCTCATTTCTGAAAACAATTACTCGTCCCCCACTCATTTCTGTCTGGGCTTTTGTAAATTTGCAGCGTGACGGTGGCGAAGACTGCGAACGCGCGCAGTATTTTTTTGACGACTTTTTGACGCACGCATTTAACCAATGACGTCTGCATGCAAACACGCTGCATGCACATGAAACTGCTAAAAAAATATCAAAAAAAAATCAGAAAAATGCAATCACACACAGGCAATTAATAGGAGTAAAGAAGTGATTTATTAGGATAAATAGGACAAGAGTTCTAAGAACCCCGGACATGTTTTGAGAACTTTGTGACGCACGAATTACAACCAGTGACGCCTGCATGCACATAACAGTAACACGAAATAACACCACATGCAGACTATATACTAGCTTTTTCTTGGCATCTTAATAATAAATGAAATTTTATAAACCAATTACCTCACATAAATACTTAATATGAGAGATTTTATTGGAAAATAGAGATAGATTTATACAGGATACACGTGTTACATCGTATTTCGTAACACAAAAGTACTTACATTTTTTTGTACTCTCTCACTATCGCAGTTTAAGTATCAATGTCCTAAAAGATTTGTTTTTTTATTCAACTAATCCTGGTTTGGTCATTCATTCATAAAGTGCACTAGCGGACGATAAGGGAGAATAGGAATTCCCCCATTATTTTACGTTTTTGGAGTTTGTTCTTTAAGGTGTAGGTAAAACGGACTCAAGGCTACAAACTACCCCGCTTTGGTGATATTCCCCTCCCTTTGAAGGTTCGGCTCGTGAATACTGTAGTTTAAGAAATTGTTGTTAACCCAATCTGCGCTATCTGGGAAACGATAAACGACCGAGTCTTGGTAATTTGACAATACATACCTGAGCCAGTTCATATGATGGACGGCAAAAATGTCACCGATTTTCTTCCAACCTTACCATCCTTAACATTGTTCAACAGCTTGATTTTGCTTTTGATTTCTACGTGAACTAGTCAATAACCGATCCTTGGTTTTCTCAGAACGCAGGGCTGCTTGTTACTCTGAGAGTTTACCAAGCGCTATTTCAAATGAAATCTGCTTTTAGCGGGCATTTGAAGTTCAACATTTTCCACATGACGCATTTTGACTACATACGACCGTTTCGCCTAATTCATTGTATAGCTTGGTCTGGGTTTCTTGTTATAACAAATTAGTTGAAACTGTAACTACGCAAGGTTGCGATGAGTTAAAGGCAATTTTCGTATGTTGTACGAAGGTTATCAAAAAAATACTTTAATTTCTCGAAAAGGTCAAAGCGCCCCAAAAAAACAGAATTGAATTTTTAAACTGCGCGCCAAAAAGTTTTTGCTTAAAACAAGAAATTCTGGATTGTTGAACTCTTTATTGTGCATTAAAAAATCGAAATTTTTTGTTTTCGTTAACAAGATCCCTGAATCAAATCAAAAAACTTACTTGCTGAAAAAAAATAACAGGAAAAACATTAATATTCTGAAAAAGAGGCCAGAATTCAAAACCAGTCTCCCAGTCAATTGTGAGTACTTTTCCCTGGTTTTACTATTTATGACCCCGTAAAACAACAGCCTCTCATAAAAAATCACGTTTCGCTTACGTTGGGAAACATTTCTTAAGAAAAAACTTGGTGGATCCGGATTCACTAGCGGACGAGAAGGGGAGGGAAAAGTGGAATTCCCCCCTCTTTGGCGGTTTCAAAAAAGAAGGATTTATCCCTAAGGGGTAGGTAAAATAGCGTGAAAACTGCCGATTCCCCCTTTTAAAAGAAATTCCCCTCCCTTTGGTGGGTTAACTCATCCGCCCGTGCCCGGATTCTCCCGCCTTCTCTCTCGGACATCGTAGCGGATCATCGATCACACTAGCGGACGAGAAGGGGAGAAAAAATAGAATTTCCCCCTCTTTGGCGGTTTCAAAAAAAGTATTTTCTCCCCAAGGTGTAGGTAAAACAATGTGGAAACTGCCGATTCCCCTTTTAAAAAAATTCCCCTCCCTTTGGAGGATTAGCTCATCCGCCCGTGCCCGGATTCCCCGGCCATCTTTCCCGGACACCGTGGCGGATCATTATAGCTCATCTGAGGTTTCTTGTTACTGAAAAAATGAATTAAGCTCAATTTCCCATGTTGTCAAATTGTTTTGTGAAAAATATTTCTCTTCTTGAACATTTGAAAGTGCGCAAAAAAATTCGAGTGAAAAAACTGCTCGCCAAAAAAGTTTTGGCTGTCAAGAAACCCTGGATTTGTTATCGCGTACAGGACATATAGGACTCGTAATTGGTTATAAGAAAATCCAAAACGTGGCACCACTAGCGGACGAGAAGGGGTGGGAAAAGTGGAATTCCCCCCTCTTTGGCTGTTTTAAAAAGTATAATTTGTTCCCTAAGGTGTGGGTAAAATTGCCTGCAAACTGTCAATTCCCCCCTCTTTGGTGAAATTCCCCTCCCTTTGGAATAGTAGCTCGTCCGCCAGTGGTTATAAGAAAATCCAAAACGTGGCACCGAAACTTCCTTACTTGCGAATCCGGTTCTGGACTTGAGAGTTTGACTCTAATTTATTTTTTAAAACGTGGTACAGAAAATTCCTTACTTGCGAATCCGGTTCTGGACTTGAGAATCTGGTTCTGGCCATGCCATCGGGTTCTTGCAGTTTTCAACAATTTCTTCTAATCAATGATGAGGCCTACACAGTAATAGTAAATTAGCATCATCCCATCAGCTAAATTTCGGAACGGCTAATAAACAAATATCAAAACGCCCGCACGTATCCTTTTCAATTTGTATGACGTAACAAATTGCATTAGGGCACAGTACAGGATAAAAATACAGTACAATTTCTAAAGCCCGTATGTTGTTTCTGCATTCAAAAACAGTGCCCAAAACATATGATAATGAAACATCAGACATTCAGTGTTAACACGCACATCAATCATCATCACCCCCCATGCCGTACTGTGTCAAACTACGGTGTCAACCGAGTTGAGTTGAGGCTCATGATGTTTCATTATCAGAAGTTTTGGGCAATATTTTTGCTTGCGTAAACAGCAAACGGGCTTTAGTTGAGGTTGTGGACACTGGCAAACGAGCCAAACCTCCAAAGAGAGGGGAATTTCTCCAAAGAGGGAGGAATAGGCAGGAGCTAGGCCATTAGAAAACAAATTCTACTTTTTGAAGTCGCCAAGGGACTTCCACTTTTCCCATGACAATTATTCTTCACATGACATTCAGACAGTTTTAGCTAATCTCATCGGATATGCGTTTCAACGGTTCATAAAGCCCGTATGTTGTTCCTGCAAACAAAAGTATCTGATAATGAAACAGTAGTGTTAAATCGCACATCAATCATCATCACCCCATACTATACTGTGTTAAACTATGGTGTGAACCGAGTTGAGTTGAGGCTCGTGATGTTTCATTATCAGACTTTTCGGGCAATACTTTTTACTTGCAGAAACAGCGTACGGGCTTTAGAACAAAGTCTTTTTAACGACATATCTCGGTATCTCGGCAAGCTATATTGTGGACATTTTTCTTTGAAGAAACTTTAAACGAGTATAACGTCTTAACTATAGACCACTGTAGTACGAACTGCACACAACTTTCTAATTAGTAAGATTTATCATCCGATCTCCCATGCGGGTAAATTTCAGTGAGTAGAAGTTTACAACCGGTACAGTGCTGGCAAAGTAAAATTGTACTACACTAATGATCCCGATAATCAAAAGCTCAGCTGGTTATTAGGGCATTTTCATTTACATATTAAGTTACTGAATTCAAAAGCCCAGGGTTTTTGGGCTTGAAATCAGAATATGTTGCGATTGAAGTGTATATAGTGAGACACGCGCGATAACTCGCGCCATACACGCGCGACAAGTCGCAAAATCGCAATACCCAAAATGTGTTCCTACTTTGCGCTTTTGAGATTTAGCGACTTATCACGCGTGTCTCGCGCGATGAATCGCAAATAAGTATGAATAGCACCGTACCCTAGATATGCTATAATATGGGCTTTACATTAACATTTATGCATGTCTGTATCCCGTACTTACAGTTTATACGTACCAAGAGTAAATTATGTTTGTAATTACGGTAACATAGGTATCTACAGTAAGCAGGTGATAATTATAGGTGTAATTACTCATCCATCCACCCACACAATGGTATTTACCTTTATGACTGAGCCACAGGATGGTAAAGACTATTTCGAGATACATACATACTGTAGCAATGAGTAACCAATACGCTAACGGACGATATGGGGTAGAAAAGTTGTATTCACCGTGCTTGTCGTTTAGGTCTCATTCTCAACTTCATGATTACAAAGAGTCGTATTCAGCGCGATTTGATGATCATGAAACGAATTTTTTTCTTTCTTATAACCATTACGAGGTGCGTAACGCGGCTGCATAGAGATAGTTTTCTGATGTCAAGAATCCCTGGATAGACACAAATTATGACTAGAATATATCTGGGAAAAAATCATGTCTATAGCTTGATCAGGGTATCATGTTACAGAAATTGATTCTGATAAGCCGTTTAACACGTTTAGCTCGTATGTACAATGTTATGCAAAATGCCAACGAAAATGATAATTTGTTTTTGCCATTTTGGAAGCGCGCCAAAAACATATTTGAGTTCAAATTGCGCGCCAAAACCCTTTTGGATAACAAGACACCACCCTGACCAAGCTATCTGTAGAAGCATGGAAGAAGGTTACTGAGCCCTGAAATTTATCGTAACATTGTGAATTGATCAGGACTATGGTTTAAGAAACTTGGATTGAAAGAGTTTATGCCCTTAAATGTGTTCAAAGTTTAAGACAATTACGATTTCCGTTTTTCTTCATACAGGGTCAATGTTTTCTCTGCCTGGATTGCATGTTTTTGTCTCTTGTTTATATATTGTTATTCCTTGTTTAAGATAATTATTCTAATCACTTGTTGCTGTTGTTCCCCTTATTATTCATAAAACGAACATATACATATATAGCTCATTGTAATAGTAAAATTATAACTAATTGTTATCTTGCTAACTTATTAAGAGAAAATTTTCGAAAAATAAGTTAAAATATCCTAAGGCGTTTCGTCCATAAGCATCCGACGCCTTTTTCTAACGGAGCCTGGACTCATCAGGGATGAGCTCCGTGCTATCTAACTTATGAAAAACCAAAATTTAAAAAAAATATAAAATTAAACGTTAGAAATATTATCATAATTAGAATCAAACCCGACGAAGATGAAATTTAGCATAAAACTATCAAACAGCATTGGCAAAATAAAGAGGGTCGATATAAAGTCAAATACATATGCGTACAAATTGTGAAGCAGACAGATTGTAGTGACACCGTTTCAATCAATAATGAGCACAGAGAAACAGAAAGCAATAAATAAGATTTTTTGGTTAATTATAAAGTACATATGGATTAGTTTGTGAAGTAAGACAATTGACGTTTGATAGGCCGTGTGAACTGATTGCGAATGTATTTTTTCGTATGTAAGCCAAATTTAATGAGCAGATTTGAGTGGGAAATCAGAAACTTTTTTAGGCCCCCATTAACATTATTAATTGAATGAGACACAGCGATTAGTTGCCGGAAATAGTTGATTACACAATCAATAAGGTCTTCAAGTTTAACATGAATTCTAGCAAAACGAACTAAGTTACCGATAATAACACCAATGATAATATTCCTCGGCACGCAACTGTCACCATGAAAAGAACGAATGACTTTAAAAGGGAAAATATCGGTTTTGTTATACAACGTAGTTTTATTGTGGTCGAAAACGATACTAAAATCTAAATAATTGATACAATCAATAGTTCCCTTATCAGATGTAATTTTTAAACAAGAAGGATACGCCGTATCTATTAGATGCTGAATGTTAATATTAACAGCCAAAATATCATCTATATATCTGAAGATTGAGGCAGATTTAGGAATGGTATTAGTTTTGAAGTATTTTAGCTCTAGTGAACTTAGAACCAAATCGGCAATCAGTGGACTGGCATTGCCACCCATAGGTATACCGGCTTTTTGGTAAAAAGCAAAATTGCAAAAATTAATATAAGATTCTGTTACCACAGCACGAATTAAATTGTTAGTCATTTCATGAGTGAAAGACGTCCATTGGTTATTATTGATTGGTATATTTGAGTAGTAAGCAGATTTTCCATATATAGATTTTTTTATTCTAGTGACAATAAATTTTTTCTTACTGTGTGTGAAAAGTATCTTAGTAATGTCTGAAAGTTCTTGTAAAATAACATCATGAGGCAGCATTGTATATAGAGTACTGAAATCATATGTAGTACCGTAATCATAAGACGAAACAGTATGTAGTTGTGTGAGTACAGAATTACTACTATTAACCGAAATGTAAAGTTTATTCCCGCTACGTTGTTCAGCCACTTTGCAATAGTTTTTTAGATGGTTTCGTAGATTATGTAAGATGTTGTGTAAAATTATTGCTAACGGAGTTGTTGTGGCATTAGCGGCCCCTGCTATAAATCGAAACTTTACTGGATTTTTATGGAATTTAGGTATACCGTAAAGTATTGGAAGTTTTGGATTAGTATTACTATATTCAACACTAAACTTATGCAACAAACTTCTATGTTTGCTTACGACCGTTTCAATTGTTTGATTATTATGTATGTAAAAACCAGTAGTAGGTAGGGCATTAAAATCAGCAACGCCAAGTTCGTTACAGATCATAATCAAGTAGAATTTCTTACAAATGAAGGCGAAATTATTAGGAGCTTTATCAATAGGAACACAGATTAATTGATTTAGTAAATCACTGTCATATGAGTTTGTATATCTAGCGTAAGTAACCGGTATGCGTTTTCTGATATGATTCTCAATCTGTTGTGTGTAATAGTTGCATCTGCATCATGTGCAGTATGTATTTCGGACTCTGGTTCATCCTTCCTTGTTTATGTATGTAACTGGGTATAGTCGATTATTTTATTATTGACTTAATTTGTGCCAGGCCAGGCCAGATAATTTTCACCTCATGATTCGCGCTATATTCGTCAGGTTTAGTAATAAACATGAAACATTGTCGCACGCTATTTATTACTAAACATGATGACTAGACGGTGAAACATTAGGTATGAATGTATCTGTCTCCCTAGCGGACGAGAAGGGGTGAGAAAACTACCATCCCCCCCTCTTAGACGAAATTCCCCTCCTTTTGGAGTAATAGCTTGTCCGCCAGTGCACCAGCGGACGAGAAGGGGTGGGAAAAGTGGAATTCCCCCCTCTTTGGCAGTTTCAGAAAGTATAGTTTGTTCCTTAAGGTGTAGGTAAAATGGCCTGAAACCTGCCAATTCCCCCCTCTTTGGGATAATTCCCCACCTTTTGGAGTAATAGCTTGTGTAACTACTAGACATTCTAACTTGTTCTTCGAATCTTGTTATTTTAAATAAAATTTTATAACCCTGTTGCCCCATGCAAGTAAATATTATGAAAGGTTTTGTAGGATAACAGAGATATAACTTTGCACGCAACTTCGTGACGCACGCATGCACTGTGCATGCCCTTAAAAGTTACATACATAAAATAACACTGTGTGCATATTATACTCTAGCTTGTTTTTGGTATATTTCTAATAAATAAAGTTTTATATTAAATTAATTTTTATCCTGTACTGTGCCCTAATGCAATTTGTTACGTCATACAAATTGAAAAGGATACGTGCGGGCGTTTTGATATTTGTTTATTAGCCGTTCCGAAATTTAGCTGATGGGATGATGCTAATTTACTATTACTGTGTAGGCCTCATCATTGATTAGAAGAAATTGTTGAAAACTGCAAGAACCCGATGGCATGGCCAGAACCAGATTCTCAAGTCCAGAACCGGATTCGCAAGTAAGGAATTTTCTGTACCACGTTTTAAAAAATAAATTAGAGTCAAACTCTCAAGTCCAGAACCGGATTCGCAAGTAAGGAAGTTTCGGTGCCACGTTTTGGATTTTCTTATAACCACTGGCGGACGAGCTACTATTCCAAAGGGAGGGGAATTTCACCAAAGAGGGGGGAATTGACAGTTTGCAGGCAATTTTACCCACACCTTAGGGAACAAATTATACTTTTTAAAACAGCCAAAGAGGGGGGAATTCCACTTTTCCCACCCCTTCTCGTCCGCTAGTGGTGCCACGTTTTGGATTTTCTTATAACCAATTACGAGTCCTATATGTCCTGTACGCGATAACAAATCCAGGGTTTCTTGACAGCCAAAACTTTTTTGGCGAGCAGTTTTTTCACTCGAATTTTTTTGCGCACTTTCAAATGTTCAAGAAGAGAAATATTTTTCACAAAACAATTTGACAACATGGGAAATTGAGCTTAATTCATTTTTTCAGTAACAAGAAACCTCAGATGAGCTATAATGATCCGCCACGGTGTCCGGGAAAGATGGCCGGGGAATCCGGGCACGGGCGGATGAGCTAATCCTCCAAAGGGAGGGGAATTTTTTTTAAAAGGGGAATCGGCAGTTTCCACATCGTTTTACCTACACCTTGGGGAGAAAATACTTTTTTTGAAACCGCCAAAGAGGGGGAAATTCTATTTTTTCTCCCCTTCTCGTCCGCTAGTGTGATCGATGATCCGCTACGATGTCCGAGAGAGAAGGCGGGAGAATCCGGGCACGGGCGGATGAGTTAACCCACCAAAGGGAGGGGAATTTCTTTTAAAAGGGGGAATCGGCAGTTTTCACGCTATTTTACCTACCCCTTAGGGATAAATCCTTCTTTTTTGAAACCGCCAAAGAGGGGGGAATTCCACTTTTCCCTCCCCTTCTCGTCCGCTAGTGAATCCGGATCCACCAAGTTTTTTCTTAAGAAATGTTTCCCAACGTAAGCGAAACGTGATTTTTTATGAGAGGCTGTTGTTTTACGGGGTCATAAATAGTAAAACCAGGGAAAAGTACTCACAATTGACTGGGAGACTGGTTTTGAATTCTGGCCTCTTTTTCAGAATATTAATGTTTTTCCTGTTATTTTTTTTCAGCAAGTAAGTTTTTTGATTTGATTCAGGGATCTTGTTAACGAAAACAAAAAATTTCGATTTTTTAATGCACAATAAAGAGTTCAACAATCCAGAATTTCTTGTTTTAAGCAAAAACTTTTTGGCGCGCAGTTTAAAAATTCAATTCTGTTTTTTTTGGGGCGCTTTGACCTTTTCGAGAAATTAAAGTATTTTTTTGATAACCTTCGTACAACATACGAAAATTGCCTTTAACTCATCGCAACCTTGCGTAGTTACAGTTTCAACTAATTTGTTATAACAAGAAACCCAGACCAAGCTATACAATGAATTAGGCGAAACGGTCGTATGTAGTCAAAATGCGTCATGTGGAAAATGTTGAACTTCAAATGCCCGCTAAAAGCAGATTTCATTTGAAATAGCGCTTGGTAAACTCTCAGAGTAACAAGCAGCCCTGCGTTCTGAGAAAACCAAGGATCGGTTATTGACTAGTTCACGTAGAAATCAAAAGCAAAATCAAGCTGTTGAACAATGTTAAGGATGGTAAGGTTGGAAGAAAATCGGTGACATTTTTGCCGTCCATCATATGAACTGGCTCAGGTATGTATTGTCAAATTACCAAGACTCGGTCGTTTATCGTTTCCCAGATAGCGCAGATTGGGTTAACAACAATTTCTTAAACTACAGTATTCACGGCGCCTTCATTACGCGGCGGCTTTTCCGAAACATCTTGAAAAATCTGTTTTGTCATAAGCAGCAAGTTGCAATAATCGGTTCCTCACGGGCGGCTGTTAATAACAAGTTGTAGGCAAAAACGGTGAAAATATGTCAGAAAGTTTACTAGAAATTCCGATGATTTCATGCCGTGGTTCGGCAATAATTTACCGTACGGTAAAGGTAAAGTGAAAAATTTTGAAATCGAACTTCATGAGTGTCACCATTTTTTTCGCGGAAATCGAAAAATAAGATTTAGAATATTTATCAAATTTACTTTTGGAATACTTTTTACCCGTTGCCCCATACTAAATTTAACCTAGTATGGGGGACCGGATAAATGTAACTCAGAATTTTTTTTTAATAAATGCGGAACATTTCTGATACTCATAATGTTTGATTCGAAAATTTTAAGAGCTGACTCCAGACAAAAATTCTTCCGAACGTTGTTTTCGACAAATTTTGCACGTATGTACATAACTATGATGACAACGATGAATCAATCACAACATCAATGAAAATCTGGGCAGCACGATGAAAAAGTAAAAACATGTAGTAAACGAAAGATAAGAGCAAATTACGATAAGAGTTATAGTATTTTAGATCATAGTTGTTTATCACGTGAAATGTGGGCTGTTTGGAGGGCGAAATTGCAAACACCAAAAATGTTCATAGAGTTTTTACTAAACGCCAAAATGTTATGTCACCAAAATTATATTCCACGTGAAGTTTTACTGTTCGTTAACCCCCGATTATGGGAGCAAGGAGCGGGAGCGAGGACAAGCGTCTGTCCTCCAGCTGTGTCAATAAAATGCAGGTTGGAATGGAAAATTATGTTTTTCTACGACCGAAGAAAGTAGTTAAGTTGTAAGCGGTTTTAGTTCAATTGTACTTACCTGATTGAATATGGTAAAAATGAACAAACTACAGCAAAATACGGCTAACAATGGTAAAAATAAATTATTTTTTTACCATTTCGAAGGAGCGAAGCGACTGAGTGCTCACCTTCCCCGGCTCGGGCTCACGCCCAATAGGACGTAGTTTGAAAATCGTATTTATTATCCATTGACCCCTTTGAAACATTAACGTAATTTTAAAACTTTTCGAAAAAATAAAATGGGTGGCTGTCGTTTGTGTTAAAAAATGACGATAGCTTCGCTGCTTTGAAAAAGGAATCTTTGTTCGTTCAAGTAAACAAGATGAAACGTGAACGATTTTTCAAGCGTTTGTGAAGCTAGTTGGGACCGTAAAGGTGGATTTCGTTTAAGTAAGAAAAATTATCCTATCTAACAGAAAGACAAGCCACCTGGGCGTGAGGGGAAAGTTTTACACGGAATTCCTCAGAAAAAGTCTTAAGCCGACGAACGCACTGTATTTATACATGTTGGATAGTCGATTTAATGGAGCAAGACTTTTTCAAACCTACTGAATGTTCAATTATCTTCGTGTAAAACCTTTCATAACGCCCTCATTTCGTTCTTTGTGAGTATCAGTTACGAATTAGATAACTCCGGAATGTGTTTCAAAATTTGCTTTTTCAGTGATACATAACAACTAGTCGCTATTGAGATCAGCAAAAATTTCAATGTGGAGGATGAAAAGGTTTTACACGTTTTATTTACATAGTTGTGTGCGGTAAAGCCAACTATTTCACACTATCAGTGACCCGACAATTATGTATATCTTTTATATATTTTAATAAAAAGGACAGTTGTTTCTGATAAGAAACAAGAATTCTTTCCGGTGATTGTTCATAGTAGCCCTAAAAAACTTTTAACAGAGGAAGGTCCCGAGAATGATAGATCATGAAACACTATCAGCGTCATCTCAATTCAGCTGACACCATACATGGTTTAACACAGCGAAGCATGGGGTGATGATGATTGACGCATACCTCAACTACAGACGTCTTAAAATTAGCCGTCAACACCTACATATATGTATAAGTAACAATATTAGGAACGGGAAGTTCAACAGTCCAAAGTGTAAAGTACAGTAAATATTTCAGTGAGAGTTGTTGTGACGCTCTGATAAGATTATCTTCATAGTTAATTACAGAAAAGCAGTTCACCCACTCACTCACTCACTCACTCACTCACTCACTCACTCACTCACTCACTCACTCACTCACTAACTCACTCACTCACTCACTCACTCACTCACTCACTAACTCACTCACTCACTCATTCACTCACTCACTCACTCACGCACTCACTCATTCACTCACTCACTCACTTACTCACTCACTCACTCACTCACTCACTCACTCACTCACTCACTCACTCACTCACTCACTCACTCACTCACTCACTCACTCACTCACTCACTCACTCACTCACTCACTCACTCACTCACTCACTCACTCACTCACTCACTCACTCACTCACTCACTCACTCACTCACTCACTCACTCACTCACTCACTCACTCACTCACTCACTCACTCACTTACTCACTCACTCACCCACTCACTCACTCACTCACTCACTCACTCACTCACTCACTCACTCACTCACTCACTCGCTCACTCACTCACTCACTCACTCACCCACCCACTCACTTTCTCACTCACTCACTCACTCACTCGCTCACCCACTCACTCACTCACTCACTCACTCACTCACTCACTCTCTCGCTTTCTCTCTCACTGACTAATTCACTCAATCTCTCACTTACTCACTCACTCACTCACTCACTCTCTCACTGATTAATTCACTCAATCTCTCACTTACTCACTCACTCACTCACTCAATCACTCACTCATTCACTCACTCACTCACTCATTAACTCAGTTACCCACTCACTAACGTACATATGCTCGGATAAAACAAAGCCACCCTGTTTGGACGTAGATTGAAACGCTACTAAGACATTCATTAATCTTTGATTATTTATTAGCACCAATTTGGTAAATGGGTGCTAACTTGAAAAACTAGAACATTTTCACGCTTCTCTAAGATCAGTCTATCACGTGGAATACAAAATTAACTTTTAAAAACACTTTTTTCTGCTAAAGGTGCCGACACCTTTTACGATGATTGGTTGCAGTAGGCGGCACGTGTTTTGAATCGAGATTTGAATCGAGAAAAGCTTCCGGAGATTCGAATGAATAATTCATGTTCATGTACAGTACTTTTACATACGTACTGTAGCCTATCTAAAGTTTCCTGTTACTCAAAATAATTTTGGCGCGCAGTTTGAATTCAAATCTGATTTTGGCGCGCGTTCATTTTCTCGGGATTTTTTTTAATTAATTCACCTGGCGTTTGGACAACATAGGAACTTATAATTTTACGGGTCCATAGAAATAATAATTACGGTTCGAATGTTCGGTGAAGAACAATTTTCTGCAAGAAAAATGAAACGCGTGATGAAATGCAACGAAATGCAACACCAGATGTGGCAAAACAATTTTCGGCAAAGTCAAATTCGGCATAATCAATTTCGACAAAGTCAAATTCGGCATAATACATTTAGACAAAGTCAAACTCGGCATAATCATTTTCGACAAAGTCAAACTCGGCATGTTCAATTTCGACAAAAGAAAATTCGGCATAATCAATTCTGGCGAAGTTAAGTTCGGCATAATCGATTTCGGCAAAGTCAAATTTGGCATAATCAGTTTTGACAAACTCAACTCTTCTCCGTTCATCGGTCGGCAAGTTTTGAACTCACGACTGCACGCGACTTAACGATGCGCGTTAACCAATTACGTCACGTGTCTATCCAGTCGCCGCATCAGTTTCGACCACTGGCGGACGAGCCAAACCTCCAAAGGGAGGGGAATTTCTCCAAAGAGGGGAAATTAGCAGAATTGAAACCATTTAACTTTTTTGAAATCGTCAAAGAGGGGAAAATTTCAGTCCGCTATTGCTTTCGATTGCTATGGTGTGTATCTTCCGGTTTCAACTTCCGGTATCTTTCCTGTTCTCTTCTGTTCGGTTCATTGGATTCCATGTACCGCTGACGGACGAGCCGAACCTACAAAGGGAGAGGTATTTTTGTCAAAGAGAGTGGTAATGCCACTTTTCAGGCCGTTTACCCTACATCTTATGGAACAAATTGGACTTTTGAAAACGTCTAAATGGGAGGAATTCATCCCTTTCCACCCCTTCTCCTCCACTCCACTAGTGCCATGTACCGTATGTACTTACCGTAACCGGTCTCGTGTTCTTCCGTTTCACTGATGAAGCGCAACAGACATCATCGAAGTTAACGGAAACCAAGATTGGTTGAGCTTTTTTTGGACTTCCGGTGAAACTTTTTTTCTTTTACATCAATTGCAACTTTTTTTCTTTAGCATTGGTTGAAACGTTTTTTCTTCAACATCGGTTGAAACGTTTTTTTCTTCAACATTGGTTGAAATTGTTTTACTTCAAGATTGGTTGAAACTTTTTTTGCTTTCATGAGCTAGATTTTTCTCCCTTGCATGCAAGAAAAATCCTCATCGATCACGATATAGCCGAGCCGATCCATGGTTTCATGTTACCCAAAACGTTTTTGGCGCGCAGTTTGAATTCGAATATGCTTTTGGCGGCGCGTTCAAATTTCCGAGAAACAAATAGTTTTCTCGTATGTCATTTGCAAAACAGACAAACGGTGCATATTATTTATAGCCTATCCAGGGTTTCTTGTTAATCAAAAACTTTTTGGCGCGCAGTTTGAATTCAAACCTGTTTTTGGCGCGTTTCCAATAATCAAGAAATAATGCATTTTCACCTGACATTTGGACAACAAAAAAATTTGCGATTAATTCGTTGCATTAGTGTGTAACCGACCTGCAAAATTAACTTTGGATAACAAGAAACCCTGACCAAGCTATAGTGATTCAAATGATCGTTTGTCCTTTCGTGCCTTCAATTTCGCTTGATGGCCAATGAACGAATTTGAGAACGACTACTCATAGAAAATGGGCAATGTCTCAAGTTGTAACCCAGGTTGGAACTTCCAGTAAACGGCAAACAAACAAAACATGTTATATTATAGGCCACTTGTGGACGAGAAGAGGAGGGAAAAGTGGAATTCTCCCCCCCCCCCCTCTTTGGCGAGTTCGAAAAGTGCAGTTTGTTCCCTAAGGTATCGGTGAAATAGCCTCAGAACTGCAATGTCGCCCCCCATCTTTGACGAAATTCCCTACCCTTTGAAGATTGGACTCGTCAGCCAGTTTCATATGCTATCAGACGATTTACAAGTAAACTAAAAGAAAAATCTGGCGGTTGATTAAAATGCTGCTACATAGTTATGTGGGACACCCTGTACAGTACATGACTCATAACATGAAAAGGTCACAGCAATCGATGTCCAGTCGAAACTTATACAGCACAGACCTGAGGCTTAAGTACTGTGATTCCAACAAAGAAGTAAGCCGGCAAAATGACTATTATTAAACCATAACTAGCTGTAATCTCTATTTTAATGTCAATGAATGTCTATTATTGACAAAAACAGTCTAATAATACCTGTAATTGTCCGGATAAACTGCTCTAATTAACTCGCGCTATTTTAGCTGTCCTATGTACTTGTTTATGTGGTTGAATGATGGATGTTTAGGGATCGGATCGGAAGTAAGAATGCCCAGAAAACTACCCATCCGACTAAGTAATGACGATTTTTTCAGACTTATCAGCGTTTGATTTCCGTGGAATTTTCATGGGATCTTCGGTGAGTGTATGTAAGTACCCTCGGATCTCATTGCATCTGCGATGTGTGGAACCACTGGCGGACGAGATAATCCTCCAAAGGGATGGGATTTCGTCAAAGACGGGGAATTGGCAGTTTCCAGGTCATTTTATCTACACCTTAAGCAACAAATTTTACCTTTTGAAAACGCCAAAGACAGGGGAAATTCCACTTTTCCCTCCTCTTCTCGTCCGCTAGTGCGTGGTACAGTTTAGAATACAGTCAAACAGATTTCGAGCTAATAAATTGAGTCTGCAAATCACAAGAGATTGTTTTACAATGTCGACTAAAATTAATGATGTGAAAGCATAAACTATTTTGATTCTCTCAGAGTTGGCCAGCTAATGAGCAGACTTTCTTCTAATCAACAACATTCTTCTTCAATGGTCATGGTTCTAATTTATGCTCAGCAAATCTGAAGGACGGAAAATCATTTAGGTGTGGCTTTTCAATGATGACTGACTGACTGACAATGTTACTGACTGACTGACTGACTGACTGACTGACTGACTGACTGACTGACAGACTGACTGACTGACTGACTGACTGACTGACTGACCGACTTACTGTCTGACCGACTGTAGTGAACAATGCTCATAAATTACAATCTCCATTGCGATGATGTCTGAATACGTAATACCATTATTAAAATGGAGCAAATCATTAGAGTGTTAATTAGAAATGAAAACCCATTCTTTTTTGTACTTAAACATGAAAGACTCTTTTCTAGTTGAAAACTATAGTCAAAAGCAAAATGCTCACTGACTTCATTCCATCAGAATTCAAAAGTGACCTCCGAAACCCACGATTCAATGTGGTTAGTGATCTATGGTGTCAATGTCAAGTAAGCTATCACAAGTTTGATACTAAAAAATAAGCTTGACTAACTGCGTCGTGTAATTTCACCTAAAAGAGATAAAAACGCCAAGTTTCTATCGACATCACACGCCCGTCGTTTCAGTGACCATTGCCAAAACTGATAATTCCAAATATGTAGCTAGCAATTATTGGCGTCACACAAAAGTCAATCGTGTGAAAGTGAAAAGATAAAGTAAGTTGTAGAAAAGCTGAAACATTATCTGGTCTCTTTTCATGCTAAGTGGCTACCAATGGAATGTTGTTAATTAAATAGTGTATTTATGGATGAATCCATGTGATATGGCTGACTGCGTTGAAATTCATTTCTTGTTAAACTTATTTGCTCAAAAAAGGTAAATTTCTTATTCCCGGTTATGTAAAAACCATAGTTTTGGCTTGGCTTTTGGACGCTGACCCATGAACAATCTACGCACGGTCGTGCAGCGGGCCAGTAAAACTTTCGCCATACCTATGCTAAAATTGAGTTTTTCAACGAAGATAACAGAAATATACTGATATAGTTTGGTCAGGGTTTCTGAACTCTTCTCTGATATACTGAAATATGAGGAAAACGTAGAGTTTTTCTGTTTTTCAAAAAACTACAAAATTCCTATTGCATTTTAGGGATTTTTTCATTCCCGTCAATTGCCAAAGAGGGGGGAATTCAACTTTTCCCACCCCTTCTTGTCCGCCAGTGGTTCTGGGTGCTGAAAATTCACGTGAAACGCGCCACGCCGAAAGCGTGGTTTCCTAACGCACCCAAAAAAACTTCTGAACACGCGGCACAGACTGTTTTAGCTTCAAATTGTCTTATCACTGAAACACGACTAGTCAGTTTTTTCTTAGCTATTTTTTCCGAATGATGTTTTATCACTGAAACATAACTTTTTTTTATTTTTCGTATCTGTTTTTTTTCTCTGGAAAGTTCGACGGATTGTTGGACGGACGCCAGCCAAAAGTTTTGACTATTTTTGGATTCTTGGTATCTGTTTAACGAAAAAAACTGAGAGCAACTGATAAAATTCTGACAGTTGTTTGCCTTCCGGGGCATTTCAGCCGAAGACCAAATCAAAGTGTGAATAAGAATATATTGTTAAGTATGTATATCTAAACCAGTCATTTGGATGACTCCATGACTCATGTTACTGTTTCACGAGCCGGGTATGAACCTAAAGCCCGTATGCTGTTTCTGCAAGTAGAAATATTGCCCGCAATGTCTGATCATGAAACGTCAGACAATCAGGGTTAACAAGTATGTACATCAAACATCATCACCCCTTGCTGTACTGTGTTAAACTATGGTGTCAACCGAGTAAGTTGTGGCTAATGAGGTTACAGAAGACATTTCGTGTAATTTTTTGCTTGCAGAAACAACATACAGACTTTATTCACAGATTTTAATGTGACTGTAGTAAATACAGCAACGAGTCATCAAAACCATGATTGTTGAATTGATTATTGCGATATTGAAGTGACACAATTATTGAAGAATCAAAAGGTGTTCCGGTGGCGGGTCATAAAGAGACCTTAATCGCGTTTCGGACCCAGCATAGACGCTTCGGAGAACTTTAAAGTTCGAAAGGGGTTTCCCGGTCCTCGTCAGTATGCGAGGAAACCCCTTTTTTTGGTTAATTATGGGTCCGAGAGAAAATTCTCACTAGAGAGAAATCATAAAAGACTGGATGGTCTATTTTACGACTTCGTACTAGCGCGAAAGTTCGGGACTTTCAAAATTTATTTATTATAATTTATTATTAATAATTGGATTTTGAATTATTTTTCAAATGGTTATCGGCTCGGGTTAAGTTTTGGTCCAGACCGTGCAAAAGCAGGGGGTCCTTACTCAACATTAACCATACTGCCAAACCAAATGAATGACTGTGTAATGAATGCGCTGTCATTGATATACTGCTGCTCGGTGACGGCGGCTAATCCGTGTGAGTGGTCCGGTTTTTATCGATTATGAAAAAGTGGTTGTCGATGTAATTGAAAATTTAAATTTTAAAATTTTAGGGTAATTATACGTTTGGAATAATCTTTTTTGCTGAAAATTTTGTATTTCCACAACAATTCACCGTAACGTTCATAATAAGTACATAGCCAGCACATGATTTCGGTATCTTTGTAACCGTTTGTGATCATTGCGTTAGTGAGTTTGCTTACGGCCACCCAGAATGGTTTTTCGTCTAGTATAAGTCTGGCGTATGAAATCATTTGACCAATGAAGGTTCCTTTTATGACTTTCGAGTGTATACAACTGCTACGATCGTAAAACTTTTTTACGTTGAAAGGAAAATGGTCAGTTTTGTCATAGAGTGACACGGATTTTCTTCCTTTTTCAATTGTCATGTTTAGATAATGAATGTTACTGTTGATCATGGATTCTTTGTTTAGCTTAAGTGATTTATCATAAATGAGTGCTCGGTGTTCATCGAAGTTAAAGTTAATGGCAAGAATATCGTCAATGTAGCGGAAAAGAGCTGTGTCTGTAGGTATATTTTGTTTTGATAAACATTCATATTCCATCATTGAAAGTGTGAGGTCAGCCAATAATCCACTAGAACTTGCACCCATGGGAATGATGTTTTATCACTGAAACATAACTTTTTTTTATTTTTCGTATCTGTTTTTTTTCTCTGGAAAGTTCGACGGATTGTTGGACGGACGCCAGCCAAAAGTTTTGACTATTTTTGGATTCTTGGTATCTGTTTAACGAAAAAAACTGAGAGCAACTGATAAAATTCTGACAGTTGTTTGCCTTCCGGGGCATTTCAGCCGAAGACCAAATCAAAGTGTGAATAAGAATATATTGTTAAGTATGTATATCTAAACCAGTCATTTAGATGACTCCATGACTCATGTTACTGTTTCACGAGCCGGGTATGAACCTAAAGCCCGTATGCTGTTTCTGCAAGTAGAAATATTGCCCGCAATGTCTGATCATGAAACGTCAGACAATCAGGGTTAACAAGTACATCAAACATCATCACCCCTTGCTGTACTGTGTTAAACTATGGTGTCAACCGAGTTGAGTTGTGGCTAATGAGGTTACAGAAGACATTTCGTGTAATTTTTTGCTTGCAGAAACAACATACAGACTTTATTCACAGATTTTAATGTCACTGTAGTAAATACAGCAACGAGTCATCAAAACCATGATTGTTGAATTGATTATTGCGATATTGAAGTGACACAATGTATGAAGAACTGAGAGTTACATTTACATACCATTAAAGCTTTTAAAGTTCGTGAAACATTAGGTCACAGTGTTATATGATATGTAGAAGGTGATGACTGACCAATCGTTTGAACTCAACTCAACTTTTCAGCTAATGCTAAACCATCATCTTCTTATTCGTTCATGAGAAGAAGGCACTAGCGGACGAGGAGGGAAACAAAGAGTGGAATTCCCCCCCCCCTCTTTGGCGAAAACAAAAAGTGGATTTTGTTCTGTGATAAGGTGTATGTATATAAGGGCCTTAAAATTAGTATTTCCTCTTTTTGAGGCAATTCCTCTTTCTTTGGAGGTTAACCTCGTCCGCCAGTGTGAGAAGGTGATGTTTCGCGAACAGGAAAAGCTAGAAATGTATATTATCAAAGAGTATTTCGGTATGGTCTTCATAAAAATATATGGTTTTTAAAAGAGGTTTTATGAACATTTGGAAAAGTTTGTTAAAATATAATTTTCTACAACACATTTCAATCCGTTTACAAAGGTGCCAGGTGGAAAGCTGGAAAGGTTTTTCATTATCAACTACAAAGTTGTGGGTGTATGCGAAGACGTGAGGTATGTATTCAGTCACTAACCCATTGATGCTATGGTAATAAAATAATATCTATAGATAACGATATCCGCGGGCGTAAACACCAAAAAAGATAAATATAATTAACAGCCTAACTTTGTCGGCCTTGATTAAGCGAGTTCCGCTGTTATTGCAATTATCATTACGACCTCAGTACAACAATTATAAATAAATATTGTTGTTGTTGTAGGTGTAAACGGAAGCGTGGGATACGAGACGAAGTGAGTTGCAACGGAAATGTAAACACGAACAAGAAGATAACGAATATTGGAAACATATTGGATGAGATACATATTTTCCATAAAAAAGAATAAAAATGCTATCTGGGAACTGGTAATGTTTTCGGATAGAACTAGAACCCGTATACCAGTGAAAACCATTCCGAAATATCAATTATAAAACCAGTAAAACTTTTCTATTATACAACTGACTTGACTGAAAACTGGCTTCAAACGAACAATTATTTCATATTTTTATTTTCTTATTTCCATAAGTTCATATAAAGAAACACGGTGTTTCTCCGCAAAATATTACACTAACTCAAATGAACTTTTGTATTTGTACTGACACCACGGGTTAGCTTGCCTGGATTCACTGGCGGAAGAGCCTATCCTCCAAAGAGAGGGGAATTTCGTCATAGAGGGGGGAATTGGCAGTTTTCAGGCCATTCTACCTACAACTTAGGGGACAAATTCAACTTTTTTAAAACACCAAAGAGGGGTAATTCCACTTATCCCACCCCTCCTTGTCCGCTAGTGCGCTGGATTCGGCAGGGAGAACCCAAGTGACCAAGTGAACCCAAGTGAATCCACGGCAAGTGAACAAATGTCACGTTAGCTTGTCCAACATTTCACTGAACATGATGATTGCATGTTATAGCATACAGCTGTTGGGTTGAGTTGAGTCGGACAGCCGGCTATTATGCAGCACCACTTCCTTTTATATTTGATGCAGCCAACGATTCAAAGTCGGAGTAGTTAACCCTATGAATTTTTACTTGAATCCTAGATAGCCCTTTAACTTCCGTGTCGAAAATTCACCGATCAAATTAAAACGGAACTCAGCTCAGCTCGTTTAATGGGCTATATACTGCGTTCGACGAACACTTTAACCTGGATCGAACTCCCATGTTCGTTAATTACTGTCACTATATTTGCCTCGTTATCCGAGTTCACCACACCCAGATATCAACCCGTTTTTGCAATAACGACAAAAACGGTGCCCGTTTATTAGCTGTAAGATGATGGTTGAGTGATGTTTTTTTTATAAAAACACAAACTATTCTTGCTTCTTGTACCCAATTACCGATATTTTTTTACATTAACGAGAAAAACTGTGTCCGTTTATGAGCTGTAAGAATGGCTGAGTGGTGTTTTTTTAACAAAACTATTCTTGCTTGACGTACCCAATTAAGCCCCGTTTACACTAGAGCGCAGGCGCAGCGCAGATTTGGGTGCTAAGTCCCGTTAATACTTGAGTGCAGGCGCAGCGCAGATTTGGGTGCAGTCTACGGGTGCAGACCACACGATGGTTCAGTAACAAAAACGCACATGCGCCGACAAAAGTCCAGTTTTTGAACGATTCTACTTGATATGAAACAATTGTCAGTTTTTGCTTCTTTTACATATTCTTATTTGACATGATCCAGAATATGATCATGAAAACATTATCTGCCGCACAACTGCTGGTTTCACATGATTAATCGGACACCATGTTTATAAGTGGTTTATAAATATTGGTCAGATCTTTGAGGAGTGGTGTCCATCTGTTTATTATCGATCGACCAACGTTCGATGCAATAACAAGATGGTATGGGTGACGGGTTACGGTAACAATATGGTACTGGTACGGTGCGATGGGTTACGGTAACATGAGGGTAATAGACTGGAGGTCTTCGTACATACATACATACGCATCGGAGGCGTTCCTACGTTTGTTTATGCGGACATGCCTCTAAATACAAATAAAAAATTTTTAAAACTCGTCTTGAATTCAGAATGAGAAAAGTTGTTATTTTGTCAAAAACGTCGCAGTTTCGAAATATGCTTACGAGGCGACGGGTTGCGATAGAAATATGATACTTTTACGATACGATGGGTTACGGTAACAAAAACGGTACTGGTACGGTGCGACGGGTTACGGTAACATAATGGTACATGAATGGTGCGACGGATTCCGGGAAACATATTTGTGCTGGTATGGGAAGACGGGTCACGCTAACAAGATGGTACTGGTACGGTGCAACGGATTACGGTAACAAAATGGCATTTGTACGGTGCGACGGTTTACGGTAACAAGACAGTATTGAAATGATGCGACGGGTTACGGTAAAAAGCATCTACGGTAACAAGATGGTACCGGTCACCATAACTGCCATAACTGTTTGTTCACTCCACAAAATCAAGGTTATTCTTTGTAAACTTAATCTTGAGGATTGGCACCTTATAAACAGCATTCAATGGACCTTAGAGGCAGTAACAAGATGGTACTGTCCGGTGATGGGGTTACGGTGAAACTTAATTGCAAAGGGACCTGTAGATCCCTAGAATAAGTTTTGATACTGAGCATCCGTGACCGAGCAATCACTGGCCACTCCTTTACTCTGTCTGGGGATTATCCCGGGGATAATACAATCTTCTAGTCAGACAGAATGATATAGCATGAAAGTCAAATAATGTCAATGTCAAATGTCCGACTCTGTGATTATAAATTATAAAAGCTATAGCGTATCCAGAGTTTCTGGTTAGCCAAAAAATTTTGGGCGCGCTGTTTAAATTCAAATTTGTTTTAGGCGTGCTTTAAAAGTTCCGAGAAAAAAACTTTCTCACCTAATATTCGGACAACATTCGAAAATTTCGCTTTTATATCATTGCATATGTACGTGCTAAACCGGCCCACGAAATTAGTTTTCTGATAACAAGAAACCCTGATCAAGCTTTATGCACTGTATTCGTGAATGACTTGTCTAATCCAAGTCATCCAGTCATAGTCTGGTAAGGGTGTCTATTGACTTCGAAATTTCAACCGTAATCTGTTCAAACTCAACTAATAAACAAGGTCAAATTAAAAAAGGTATAGCAATGTGAATTAAAAATTTAAATTTTACAGGATACCCTGACCAAGCTACTACGTATGCAAGCCTTTGAAGTTCATTCATACACACGTCATTCATTCATTCATATTGAAATTTCTACCGTACACAAACACGTACAAACTTGATCGTGTTCAGCTTCGCCATTAATTTTTGAGTGAATTTAGTACTATTTTCAGTGGCACGATGACGTAAACGCCATACAAACCCACGTATGTTTAAATTGAACATTGTGCGCTGTTCATACTCGACGCGCGATTTTGTGCGCATCTCGCACGTGAAGGTTGGGTCATTACACGTGTGACCCTGAAATTCAGGCAACAGCTAGCTGCCTAGTTGGCCAAGCCACACGTGTTATAACCAACCTAATGTTTTTGTGCGATTCACGCGCGAGAATCGCACAAAATCGCGCGTCGAGTATGAACAGCACCTAAAATGCAATGAAATCTGTCAAAGCACCGGTGCGGTACTGCCTTATTGAAAATTGAAATTAGTTTATTTAAAAACAAATCAGTTTATTTAAAATTCAATTCGTTTATTGAAAACTAATGGAGAGGCATTAGACACGTTTATATACAGTAGTTTAATCAGGGTTGTTGGTTTTCACAAATCTTTTTTAGCCACCCGTCTACCGTAACCCATTCCGCCTCCGCCTGTTACTGCGTACAGTATGTACATACATACCGTACATCTGTCTGTCTGTCTGTCTGTCTGTCTGTCTGTCTGTCTGTCTGTCTGTCTGTCTGTCTGTCTGTCTGTCTGTCTGTCTGTCTGTCTGTCTGTCTGTCTGTCTGTCTGTCTGTCTGTCTGTCTGTCTGTCTGTCTGTCTGTCTGTCTGTCTGTCTGTCTGTCTGTCTGTCTGTCTGTCTGTCTGTCTGTCTGTCTGTCTGTCTGTTTGTTAATATTAGTAATAATAGCAATAGTAGGAAAACTACGCATGGAAAGGTCGAAAACATATTTTCGGCACAAATAAATAGATTAAAAAAATAACTTTTTGACTGTTTTCGAAAAACATTTATACTAACATTTATACAGTAACTGATAAAAAAACACTGATACTGTTGGAGTGGGTGAGATGAAAATGCCTGAGCAGCTAAACTTAAAGATAAATAACTAAGAAATAAACAAGAAATAAATAATAGATAAATAAACATATGTAAATATACATAAGTAAATGGTATGAAATAAAAATTTTGACTTGATGTTAGGAAAACAATTTATACTCACCTTTCTACAGTAACTGAAAAAAACACTGATGGTACTGTAGGAGTGAGTGGGATGAAAATGCCTTGGCAGCTAAAATGAGCGACGAAGTAATCGCTATTCCCGCCTCCCTAGGACGCACGGGCGGACGAAGAGGGGTGGGTAAAATTCCCCACTCTTCGGCGTTTTCAACGCGTAGAATTTTTTCCCCGAGGTGTAGATAGAATGACCTGCAATGGCCGATTTCCCCCTCTTTGAGGAAATTCCCCTGCCTTTGGTGAATTAGCTCGTCCGCCAGTGATGACGCGCACGTAAAACATAAAAGAACAATTTCCCGTAATGGATGCGTTCCTATAAATAAATAATGAAAATGTGTGTGAAAAAGGAATGACGTTTCGTCCTTCAATCGCTGGCGGACGAGCTAATCCTCCAAAGGGAGGGGAAATTCGTCAAAGAGGGGGGAATCGGCCATTCTCAGGCCATTCAACCTACACCCTAGGTAACAAATTCTACTATTTGAAAACACCAAAGAGGGGGGAATTCCACTTTTCCCCAGCCCTTCTCGTCTGCTAGTGGCCTGGATTGGTGGGAACGTACATGTGATAAAAGAACCATTTGATGTAACGGAAGCGTTCCTATTTTAATGTCAAGTCCGTGGGTGGGTCGACCCATTGATGAATAAATATATAAATAATAATATGTATATAATAAAATGTAAATAATAAAATAAATAAATAATAAAATATATTAAAAAGCGCGCCCTTTTGCCTGTATTTTTTACGCAACACGGTGACTGGTCATTGTTGTCATCTAACCATTGGTGACTAAGTGGTTTCAAAATTTCAAAAAAAAAATTGTGTACTTTTCACGCAAGACTTGAGGTCCGGAAACCTCAAGTCAGGTTTCGAACCACTATCACCAGTACTGTTAAAACTGGTACAATAAAGGAAATTGGTGAAACTAGAGAAACTGGTGAAACTAGTAAACTTGATGAAACTGGTAAAACTGTTGAAACTGGTACAATAAATGAAATTGGTGAAACTGGTGAAACTGGTGAAACTGATGAAACTGTTGAAACTGGTGAAACTGATGAAACTGATGAAACTGGTAAATTTGATTAAATTAGTGAAACTGGTGAAACTGGTGTTAGTTAGCTTACCAACGGCCTGAAGTGGATAGACCTCATACACAATTTAAATTAATTCTGTTGTTAAGCAATAAAAGCAAAGTTTAATACCAAATCACAAAAATAGTGAAATAACGGTCACCCTATTTACGTATGACAATCACTGATCATCAACAATGTTATTGAATTCGATGTGTCTCAACCCGGGGTTCGAACCAGGACCATCGGCTTGCGAGGTAGACCGCCGTCTAAACCACTTGACGGAAAAATGACTATTATGGTACAACAAAACTATTTATATAATACGTAAAGTTGGTTAGCCGTCCAAAAGTTTTAAAGAGGCAAAGAGTTGTTTACAGAGTCATTACAGAGTCACAATTTCATTAGGCTATCTGATCTCAAATGTAATTACTGTATTGACCATTCAACAATTGTACATACATACATACGTATGTAGGATCGCGCCTACGGAGCGGAACTCTTAAAAGCGCACCGTTCATTTGCGGAACTATATTAGCGGAACTGTTCGCATCGGAACCGTTAAGTGGGGATCCATACCCGGCGGAATTGTTATAAGCGGATCCGTAAAAATCGGATTTTTATAAACCGGATCGTTTTTCAGCGGAACTGTACCCAGCGGATTTTTTCATTTCCGGATATTTCAAAGTTTAAAATCGGAAGTATACAAATCGGAAGTGTTAAAATCGGAAACGTCAAAAGCGGAACTTTAAAAAGCGGAACCGTCAAAAGCGGAACTGTTATAAAAGCGCCCTTTATGAGTGGAAAACCACGCTGGACACCTCCGCTTCGCGGTGCTAACGGTCCAAGGCGGGGGCATAAAACTTAGGTTTCAGTGTAGGCTTAGGCTTAGGCTTAACCTTTGGAGAAGGGCTCGGGCGCTACGCGCCCAAGCCCTTCCCAAACCCTAAGCCTAATCCTAAGCCTAAACTGAAAACTAACTCTTAGCCTCATACTCGGCGATCTCGCTTAGAACGAACAGTCTGTGCTAATGACTAAGCCGAAGCCTTATAAACAATGAAATAGGCCCTCCAAATGTTAATAGCAAAAAAAATTTACTTCACCGAGTTCCGCAAAACTAATATCCGGAATTTAAGGTTCCGCTGTCGTAAGTTCCGCTGAAAACACATCCGCAAAGAACGGTTCCGGAAACAAAATATCCGCAAATAAACTTCCGCTGGCAAGACTTCCGCTTTTAATAAATCCGATTTTAACAGTTCCGATGAAAAAAAATCCGATCCATACAGTTCCGCTAACAAACAATCCGCACATAACAGTTCCGGAGAAAAGACTTCCGCTAATAAACTTCCGCAAACGAACGATCCCTTTTATACAGTCCCGTAGATATGGGTACACCGTATGTAGTAAAGAAGTATTCACTCGAAACCCATGGGCTTTGTTTTTTATTGTAAGCATGT
>OZ038446.1:26958570-26963570 GCA_964036265.1 Daptonema setosum
AGTGAGTGAGTGAGTGAGTGAGTGAGTGAATGACAGTATACCAACGAAAACAGTCCCAACGATGGCTTACTATACATGATAGCACAAGTGCCAGTAGCCAATGCAGCGTCCACTCCGGTTGCGTCCTGCAATACAGACTTTGAAACATAATAATATTAAAATAATAATAATAATAAAAATAATAATAAAAAATAATAATATTACAAAAAATAAAATAACGATTTTCCACGGTCCAATGCCTGTGGAACGAGCGGGTGCCGCCCTGGTATACTCCGCTAGTTCGAAAAACCAGCCTGCAAAACAGTCAGTCAGTCAGTCAGTCAGTCAGTCAGTCAGTCAGTCAGTCAGTCAGTCAGTCAGTCAGTCAGTCATTCAGAAAATCCCTCAGTCAGCCAGCCAGCCAGTCAGTCACTCAGTCAGTCAGTCAGTCAGTCAGTCCGTCAGCAGTCAGTAAGTCAGTCAGTCAGCCAGTCAGTAAGTCAATAAGCCAGTCAGTCGTCAGTCAGTCAGTCAGTCTGTCAGTCAGTCGATCTGTCAGCCAGTCAGTCAGACTGTCAATCAGTTAGTTTTCATGCCACCAGAGAGTATTAACCAGTCAGATTTTCCAAACCGATTTAGAAATATTCAGAATGAATAGTTTAAAAACTTAATAGAATGGAACTAAATTAAATTATTAGAAATAAAATAGTTAGGAAAATTACGAAAATCAACATTACAGTGAAAATTCCGTAACCTTGGAGAACGTCGTTCGAAGAGGTATCAAGACGCCTCAGACCATTCCACATGGCCCACCAATTTCCATTAAAACCACACAAAACCTAAAAAAATTTAATGAAAAAAACAACAGCAACAACAACACCAACAATAACAACAACCACAAAAACAACAACAACAACAACAACAACAACAACAACAACAACAACAACAACAACAACAACAACAACAACAACAACAACAACAAAAATAATTGAACCTCCATTGTATCTTCAAGCTGTGGATTATGGATGGCGGCCGCCCCACCGTTACTGAAGCCCGGTTTCACGCCATTTGTTGCTGAAAACCGAGAAACATTCTGAGACGCACCTTTCAGCAGCAACATCAACATCAACAACAACAACAACAACAACAACAACAACAACAACAACAACAACAACAACAACAACAACAACAACAACAACAACAACAACAACAACAACAACAACAACAACAACAACAACAACAACAACAACAACAACAACAACAACAACAACAACAACAACAACAACAACAACAACAACAACAACAACAACAACAACAACAACAACAACAACAACAACAACAACAACAACAACAACAACAACAACAACAACAACAACAACAACAACAACAACAACAACAACAACAACAACAACAACAACAACAACAACAACAACAACAACAACAACAACAACAACAACAACAACAACAACAACAACAACAACAACAACAACAACAACAACAACAACAACAACAACAACAACAACAACAACAACAACAACAACAACGACAACAACAACAACAACAACAACAACAACAACAACAACAACAACAACAACAACAACAACAACAACAACAACAACAACAACAACAGCAACAACAACAACAACCACAACAACATCAACAACAAAAACAACCTGCACATCTGTTGACGAGATTGGCGTAAGTTTGCGTGGTTTGCACACACAAATACGAGTAGCCGCGGTAGTAAAAACACTAGGGGCCGCGAGTTATACCATTCAATTCACCGTTCAGTTATCCCCCTCATATTCAGTCGCCCCCCCCCCCCTTTTTCGATGTTTTATCACTTTTGCAAATTAATAACATGAAACGTTTTTATTTGAAATTGGAATAAACTGAATCGTACGGCTTCAGATGGCTCAGGATACTAGCAGGCGAGAAGGGGAGGGAAAAGTGGAATTGCCCCTCTTTGTTCCCTAAGGTGTAGATAAAATGGCCTAGAAACTGCCAATTCCCTTCTCTTTGACCAAATTCCCTTCCCTTTGGAGGATTAGCTCGTTCGCCAGTGTGGTCGGCGGTTATTTTTGCAGTTGCCAGAGTTGATTTGCAACTATTGAATAAAAAGTGAAGTACCACTGGCCAAACCACCAAAGGGAGGGGAATCTTTCCAAAGACGGGGGAATTCACTGAAATTAGGTCAATTTACCTAGCAATTTACCTTCAAAGAGAGAAGATTTCGTCAAAGAGGTAGGAAGCCGGAGTTTTCAAGCCGTTTTACCTACACCTTAAGGAACAAATTCTACGTTAAGGGGATTCCACTTTTCCCACCCGTTTTCTTGTGCCGGCTGAATATGATGTTCCTATTTTGGCGAGAATGGTATAGCACGCGGCCTGGTTAGTCGTTGAGCACAGTGTCTCCATGGCCGTGGTACCACGAGCCGGTACAATAGCATGCATCAGGTATAGATATACCACCAAACAATCTTTTACCTTTGACATGATCAGTTCTGATTATATTCTGGAAAACATTTTAGCATTAAATTACAATACATTTATTTTATAAAAAGTCGTTAGGAGTGTGTTAGTGAGTTACTGAGCCAGGTAATGAGTGAGTGAGAAAGTGAATATTAGTAAATGAAGTGAGTGAGTGAGTGAGTGAGTGAGTGAGTGAGTGAGTGAGTGAGTGAGTGAGTGAGTGAGTGAGTGAGTGAGTGAGTGAGTGAGCGAGTGAGTGAGCGAGTGAGTGAGTGGGTGAGTGAGTGAGGGAGTGAGTGAGTGAGTGAGTGACTAAGTGAGTGAGTGAGTGAGTGAGTGAGTGAGTGAGTATGTGAGTGAGTGAGTGAGCGAGTGAGTGAGTGAGTGAGTGAGTGAGTGAGTGAGTGAGTGAGTGAGTGAGTGAGTGAGTGAGTGAGTGAGTGAGTGAGTGAGTGAGTGAGTGAGTGAGTGAGTGAGTGAGTGAGTGAGTGAGTGAGTGAGTGAGTGAGTGAGTGAGTGAGTGAGTGAGTGAGTGAGTGAGTGAGTGAGTGAGTGAGTGAGTGAGAGAGAGGGTGAGTGAGCGAGTGAGTGAGTGAGTGAGTGAGTGAGTGAGTGAGTGAGTGAGTGAGTGAGTGAGTGAGTGAGTGAGTGAGTGAGTGAGTGAGTGAGTGAGTGAGTGAGTGAGTGAGTGAGTGAGTGTTATTTTGATAGGTCAACTGCGTAGACGTAGTCTTCCTAACCTGACTCCCATTTTCTTTTACGGTTGGTTGGCGCTAAAGAAGAAAAATCCGCAAACAAAAACTGTTCTTTTCATCACTGGATTAGCTCGCGTGTAACAGTAAATTTACCCTGTTTGACGGCATAGGATGAGGACATCCAAGATCATTCAACTTGGCCGCAAATATAACAAAAGTAAAGAGTTTTGCCTAGGCGTAAGTATGAAATGTCTATCAGACTATGACATGTCTATCTTACTATGATATGTTCATTTGACTATCAAGAAAATGCCCCCAGAACAGAGTCTTAATCAAATAAACGGCGTATTTATGTATGACACACTAGCGGACGAGAAGGGGAGGGAAAAGTGGAATTCCCCCCTTTTTGGTAGTCTCAAAAAGTTAAATTTGTTCCCTAAGGTGTAGGTAAAATCACATATTTTTTTGCAAATTCCCCCCTCTTTGGCAAAATTCCCCACCCTTTGGGGGTTTCGCTGGTCCGCCAGTGGATACATGTGAACCCAAAATGAATTGCGATCATAACATGCAACCGGTTCAGTAACTGAAAAACAGGGTGAAGTATATCGATTAATAATTACTAGACGTCATACAATAAATTGGACATAGGCACCAGCGGACGAGCTTATCCTCTAAAGTGAAGGAAATTTTGTTAAAGAGGGGGGAATCAGCAGGAAGAAGGCCATTACTTACACCTTAGGGAACGAATTCAACTTTTTGAAAGTGCCAAAGAGGGAGGAATTCCACTTTTCACACCTCTTCTAGTCCGCTATTGGTCAAAGGTACATCGGTTTAAGTACCCTCCCCTCCCCTCCCTCCATGTACCACCACCAGCCAGTTACCATAACTTCGACAATAACAATGTTGGGGGGAGGGGAATGGCACTGATGGATGAGAAACACTGTTTGAAACCGATAATGAGGGGGAATACCATTTTCCCTCCCCTTCGCATCCGATAGAGTTCGACCGTAACCTATAAACGTGGGGGAATCAGGCGCCCCTTACATTCGGGTATTTAATTAGTGTACTTATGTACCTGGCAGGTATTACGAACGAACAAACTAGAGGATGAGAAGAGATGGAAAAGTTGGAACTCTGCCTCTTTGGCTTTTTAAGTATAACTTGTTCCTTAATGTATAGGTAAAATAACCTAATTTCTGCCGTTTCCCAACTCTATGGGGAGATTCCCTCTCCCTCTGGAGGTTTGGTTCATCGGCCAGTGTTTGGAATCCCTAGCTGTACCACTAGCTGAAACCAGTTTGTTTGAAACTGAACCACTAGCTGAAACCAGTTTGTTTGAAACTGAACCACTAGCTGAAATCAGTTTGTTTGAAATTGAACCACTAGCTGAAACCAGTTTGTTTGAAAACTGAACCACTAGCTGAAACCAGTTTGTTTGAAACTGAACCACTAGCTGAAACCAGTTTGTTTGAAACTGAACCACTAGCTGAAACCAGTTTGTTTGAAACTGAACCACTAGCTGAAACCAGTTTGTTTGAAACTGAACCACTAGCTGAAACCAGTTTGTTTGAAACTGAACCACTAGCTGAAACCAGTTTGTTTGAAATTGAACCACTAGCTGAAACCAGTTTGTTTGAAACTGAACCACTAGCTGAAACCAGTTTGTTTGAAACTGAACCACTAGCTGAAACCAGTTTGTTTGAAACTGAACCACTAGCTGAAACCAGTTTGTTTAAAACTGAACCACTAGCTGAAACCAGTTTGTTTGAAACTGAACCACTAGCTGAAACCAGTTTGTTTGAAACTGAACCACTAGCTGAAACCAGTTTGTTTGAAACCACTAGCTGAACTACT
>OZ038446.1:26966070-26991070 GCA_964036265.1 Daptonema setosum
GAATACGTGGTTAGAACTTTCTTACACAGAGAGACTAATTCAAGCACCAATTTTTAGTTATGAATGATTACAATGTATAAAAAATGTTTACACGAATAATTTCATTGATTTCTTTTGAAACCTTTTATCGTTTTCAAAAAAAAATAAGGCATCGTACCTCCGCTGCGCGGTGCTAACGGTCCAAGGCGGGGGCATAAAACTTAGGTTTCAGTGTAGGCTTAGGCTGTGTATTTGGCAAAGCCTTGGGCGCGCCCAAGCCCATACCAAATACAAAGCCTAAGCCTAAACTGAAAACTAACCATTAGCCTCATACTAGACGATCTCCTTTACTAAGGCATAGTCTGTGTGTAATACTGGGTCCCCGGACCACACCATACGCGCGCTCTAGCTGTCTTTCTGTTGACCGTTCGGTCACCGATTGATTGTTGCGCGCGCGCGCGTTGACTAAGAATTGGCGCTTGAATTTGTTTCTCTGTGTAAGAAAATTCTAACCACGTATTCGGACAACTGATCAAAACCCCTAAAATAGCGTTTCGGACAAATTCGGACAAACGTTGATTCGGACAACTGAACGACAGCAAATTTTTTTGGTGTTGTCGATTTTGGTGTTGTCGACAATTTTGGTGTTGCAGAACAGGTTCACCGTGCAACCGAGTCGCCTTCGTCTTCTAATTAGCTGGCAAAATCAAAAGATACCGCGATTTTTACGGACACAAAGGAGAACGATAATGATAAACGGAGTGGGTAATGGGACGGTATCAGCCTTCTCAACGGAGACCTCGGTGTTGCCCAATAAAACGGCCGCTATCATCGGTGAGTTACTGTTTTTACTAATATTAATAGATCGTTAAAATGTTTTTTACGGGAACGACTTTATAGCTTAACAAGACAATGAGACATTGATTAAAATATTAAGTTGAATCAGTGTTTTGGAATGAGCTCCGGTGATACCTAATAGTACTTGATTGACTGACTGATCAACTGAGGCGCTGAATAACCGTTTTAAAGATTGATTGATTGATTCACCAGCTGACTGGTTGACTGATGGTCTTACTGATGGACTGATGGATCTAATGACTGACTGACCAACTCATTGATTGACTGGATGACTGATTGAATGAGAGAAAGTGACTGTCTGACTGATTGACTGACTGACTTACTGACGGACTGACTTTTTGAATGAAAGACTGATTGATTGATTGACTGACCGACTGAATACAGACTATGTGACTGACCGACTGACTTTTTGAATGAAAGACTAATTGATTGATTAACTGACTGACTGAGTGTCATACTTATTCGTTGATTGGTTTTTTGACTGATTGAGTCAATGACTGCTGACGGGCTGACTGGTTGGCTGAAATACTGGTTGGTTGATTTGTCAGCTGACTGACTGGTTGGTTGAATTTTTGACTGACTTAACTGATTGGTTGACTGACTCATTTTCGGAATGAATGACTGTTTGATCAACTGAGTGACTGATTTGTTGATTGATTAATTGATTCACTGAGTAAATGACTGTTTGATTGACTGAACCACGGTATGACTGAATGGCCCATTGAGACATTCCAAATTCTGACACTCAGTCAGCCTGTCAGTTAATCATTTATTCAGTCAACCATTCAAAAAGTCAGTCGGTCAGTCTCTCTCATCTCAGTCAGTCAGTCAGTCATTCATCCAGTCTGTATTCAGTCGGTCAGTCAGTAAGTCAATCAGTCATCCATACAGTCAATTTCCCGCCAGTATTCGCTGAATAAATTCTTACCATTTTGTAGTGATTGGCGATGAAATCCTCAAAGGCTACACAGTCGACACCAACTCTGGCTATCTTTGCAAGCAGCTCTTCAAGCAGCACGTCATCGTTCAACGCATCACCGTTATACCTGATAAAGTGGATACAATCGCTGAACAGGTATAAATTTGTCTTCTATCGTCGTTTTCATTTTGCCTGTCTAGTCGAGTGCGTAGGGCGCCAGCCTAGGAAATGGTATTGATGGCTTCAATAATGGAAAAAGGTCTAATCAACGAGTTTTTTTTATCAAGTTTTTGTTTATGTTACTTACTATACCAATGTACTAGTTTTAAATCGTATGATTAAACTTAAGATGATAAGTTTTTATGTTTTGACTAATTTCATGAAGGATTGAAAAAAATATATAAATAAACATTAATGATAATCAATTTTCAGGTGCTCGTGTACAGCAACCAGTTTGACCATGTCATCACGTCGGGTGGTGTGGGACCGACCCATGATGACGTTACATATGAAGGTTGGGTCACTGGCCAACGAGCTAATCCTCCAAAGGGAGGGGAATTTAGTCAGAGAGGGGGGAATTGGCAGTTCTCAGACCATTTTATCTACACCTTGGGCAACAAATTCATGTTTTTGAAACGCCAAAGAGGGCGGAATTCCACTTTCTCCACCTCTTCTCGTCCGCCTGTGGGTTGGGTCTATTCAGCGGTAGGGGGAAGGAAAGTTCACTCACTCACGGGGTTACAAATGAAAAAAAACTTTCACAAAAATATGCAGGAAAAGTTTTCAAAGCGTCAACTAAAGAAAACAAATTTGTGACCGGAAGTTTCTTGTTCTCAGAATATTTTTGTGTTAAATAATTCTTTGACTGTTTTTACCAGTGGTGGGCAGCAGGGGGGGGCGGGGGGGGGGCGCCCCCCCCCAAAAACAGGGCGGGAGGGTGCCCTTGATCGATCGACCGTAAGAGAGATTTTCAGAATTGACCCATTGACCGTAACGGTCAAAACTTGAGAGAAGTTACTGTCAAAATGACCTAAAATTACACGAAATCGCCTAAAAAACGACCAAAATTTGGTCGAAAACGTTTCCAGTTTAATTTTTTTTTCAAAAATTGGTTGAAAACGTTACAAATTTAAAAAATCGACCAAAAATTGGTCGAAAACGTTTCAAGTTTTAAAAGCAGTGTTCGTTGGATCGATTCGATGCTTGATATATGGCGTATACGATGATTGATGTATGGTGCTGAATGATATACTCAGTACTGTATTATCAACCAACACTGCGCGCCACTAGATACGTTTCTAATACAAATCAGTGGGCTAAATGCAGAAGTTTCGACGCTGAGCACTCAACTTGTCAGTTTTCAGATCTTTCTGATACAAATCAGCGAGCTTCAAAATGCAAAAATTTCGGCGCTGGGCGCCACTCAGCCTGTCAATTTTCAGCTATGTTTCCAATACTAATCAACGGGCTTCAGATGCTAAGATTTCGGAGCTGTGCACCACTCAGCCTGCCAGTTTTCAGATATGTTTCTAATACAAATCAGCGCACTTCAAATGTTAAAATTCCGGCGCTGCGCGCCAGTCAGCCTGGCAGTTTTCAGATATGTTTCCTATACGAATCAGCGGGCTTCAAAATGCTTGAGTTTCGACGCTGTGCGCCACTCAGCCTGTCAGTTTTCAGATATGTTTCTAATACAAATCAGCGCACTTCGAATGCCAAAATTTCGGCGCTACGCGCCACTCAGTTTGTCAGGTTTCAAATAAGTTTCTAATACACATCAGCGAGCTTCAAAATGCCAAAATTTCGGCGCTGCGCGCCAGTCAACCTGTCAGTTTCCAGATATGTCTCTAATACAAATCAGCGCGCTTCAAATGCCAAAATTTCGGCGCTGCGCGCCAGTCAGCCTGTCAGTTTTCAGATATGTTTCTTATACAAATCGGCGGACTTCAAAATGCTTAAGTTTTGACGCTGTGCGCCACCCAGCCTGTCAGTTTTCAGATACGTTTCTAATACTAATCAACGGGCTTCGAAATGCAAAAAAATTCAGCGCTACGCGTCAATCAGCCTGTCAGGTTTCAGATATGTTTCTAATACAAATCAGCGGGCTTCAAAATGCCAAAATTTCGGCGCCGCGCCCTTTCAGTCTGTCAATTTTCTGTTATGTTTCTTATACAAATAAGCGGCTTTTAAAATGCCGAAATTTCGGTCATTATTTCAAGCCATTACTGATGTTTTTGAGTTAAAAATTCAACTTCATTTAATGTTGACCGTCATGCCCCCCCCCAAAATCGAAACCCGGGAGGGTGCCTGACCGTAAGACCGATTTTTGAAAAAGTGTATGACCGTAACGCCATTTTGGCCAAATTCGCTGCCCACCACTGGTTTTTACTTCACTCATTGTAACAAGTTCTGAAACAGGACTAAAATGACTAATAGTCAGTTGTTGCGTAATGTGTGGCATTTTGTTTGATAAGTAAAATTTCAATATGTTAGGCCACTGGCTGACGAGCTAGTCCTCCAAAGGGAGGGGAATTTCGTCAAAGAGAGGGGAATCGGAAGTTTTCAGGCCATTTTATCTACACCTTAGGGAACAAACTCAACTTTTCAGAACCGCCAAAGATAGGGGAATTCCTTTTTTCCCACCCCTTCTCGTCCGCTTGTGTTTTAGGCTATTTTATGTTTTTAAGGTGTGGCGCGCGCCTTCAATGTTGAGTGCAAGGTGAACGACCAGCTGGCTGCCGTTGTCAGGCAGTACTTTACGAAGATACACGATGCAGAGAAAGTGAACGATCCACAAGGTTAGTTATGTTATATATATTGAGAGACTGAATTCAAAAAGCCCGCCATATTTACCTCCGTATAGATCAAAATGCGTTACTGTTCCAGCAAAGATGTTTCATTTGTGTAAATTTTTTATCGATGCAATGTTCGTTTCCTTAAATTTTCGCGTTATACTGGACGAATTCTGAACAAAATTACAGTAAATTAAAGAGAAAGTATTACTCTCTCACATGACACAAAAATTTCTGAATTGGTTACGGCTAGCTTAAAATAATTGAGAAACGAATGTTGCATCGACGAAAAAAGGGGCACAAATGAAACATGCGGGAACGCATATTTCCAAAACCCGAAAATATTTCTAGAATTTTTACCTTATACGAAAATTTATTTGCGCATACTAAGGTGGATAACCACGGAAATACCACCGCTGCGCGGGCCTAACGCGCTTGTCCTCGCTCCCGCTCGGACAAGCCAGCCTTACGATAGGTAATCGGGGGTTAACGGACAGTAAAACTTCATATGGAAAATAATTTTGGTGACAGAAAATTTTGGCGTGCAGATAAAATTCTAGGAAAATTTTTGAACTTTTGCTGCGGGAACAGTAATTTATTGTTGACTTGACTGTGAGAAATTTCGCATGACCACACATGCATATTGTATACGCTATGATTTCAGCTGACACATGCTCACAAAAAAATTTCATTTATTTTCATTCAACTTTTTGATTTGGACAATATTAATAGTTGCTAGGAATCATTGAAAATATTCTACGTAGTGCGTTCATCGTTCCTGCGCACGTTGCGCGCGCGTTTGAATTTTTAGCCTACGTGTCTCTCAATATAAAATTGCATGTCAGGCATGTGCGTGAGCTTTTTGTTGGTGACAATTTTGCTGACTTGTCGCGACAAGACAACTACGCTGTCGCGTTTTATACTGCATTCTGCGTTATACTAGTTGTCTAAATCATTGCATGACAACACGAACTGTAAAAGTGTTACTTTTATTACCACTAATCAACAAGTATATAATTTTTTAAACAAACTAGTACTTTTTTCAAACTCTGATGTATATTAAGAGAAGACGTCATCCCAAAAACAAACACACTGCGTTGACAATTAATAATTTTATATAATATAGTTGTAGATGTAGTAACACTTTACAGGTGTCTTTATGGCTTTGTCGCCTCTTATCTTATTTAAATAATCAGCTGGTGTACAAGACTCGATTGCAAAATAAACTTTCTTATGTTACATACAACATATAAAGTGTTTCATGTTTGATGTTGTTACCTTAGATGTAAGCGATGTAGTATGTAAAAAATGTTTGCTGCTAAATCACGAATTGCTTCTGTAAAAATATACAGCTACCGAGATTGAATGAAAATTTTCTTCTTGACATTCCATTTCCGTAATACTGCTTACTAAAATTCGCTAGAACAGAGGTACTTCAAGAAAATATAGTTTTTTTATATAATTTTTGAATATTAATAAATTAACTTTTTTTCAGGTGGTTTTATGAAACTGGCCAAGATTCCCTCCACCAGCCGACTACTGTGGGGCATCGATTCACGTACGGGTGAACGAGGCCTTTACCCCGTGGTGAGGGTGAAAAACGTTACCATTTTACCCGGCATTCCACATCTGTTACGAAAAGCGTTCGATATGAATTTGGTTGGTATTTATAATTTTTTACATACGGTTTCGGTTTTTTATGATAATTTGAGCAGGTTTTTCAGTCCTGTTAATTGATCTGGTCTGTCTGGTGACTCGTGTAAGAGATGAGATCAACTTCTCTTGTATTTTTTTCATAAAGCTCTGATTAATGTACCTGAGTGTCGAGTTCTGTCTATTCAAGGGGTGTTTTTCTAGGTAATTCTTTCAACCGAAAACGTTCAACTTAGAATACTTTTTCAGCACGAATTCACAGGTCGAGTTTCTTCCAATGATCGTTCACCGGAAATTAACGGGTCCGCGATCGCCACCAGAGACGAGGCATCCTCGTCCCGACGCACATATCGGGTGTACAGTAAGAAGGATGAGTTTCATATTTCCGATGTAATGAACCGGCTCGCGGCCCACCACCCGGAGGTCAACATCGGCTCATACCCGGATCTCAAACACAGGTTAGAATTCGTATAGTTATTGTAAATCGAGCACCAGCGGACGAGAAGAGGTGGGAAAAGTCGGGCATTTCTCCTCTTTGGCGTTTTCATACAGTAGAATCTGATCTTTAAGGTGTCGGTAAAACGGCTTAAAAATTTCGTATTCCCCCTCTTTGACGAAATTCCCCTCCCTTTGGATGATTAGCTTGGATGACTACACTCCCTAATGAAACTTGTTTTTCTAAGTTCAAAATCTAACTTGAGACACAGATCCTGACGCGTTGCTTTGGGGTTTCTGCCATTGCCAGTCAGTTTATTCAACTCTCTGGCTACTACGAAAACACCATTCTGAATGGTATTAGTGTGCCTTATGACATCAGTTAATAAAGAGTACCACGTTATCTTGTTGGTTGCAGTTACTACCGTGTACAAATCACCATCGACAGTGCTGTTTCGGATTCGGCAGCAATGGCAGTCCGGGATGAACTGGTCACCGAGCTGGGAGGTTATTATAGCTTTCTAACTTGATTAGAGGATTGAATCTGAAAAAAAAAAGATTTTAAGTTTGATTTTTTGTGTTATTCACCTTGCCACAATGTTAGAATCGGATACCAAATCACAGGTAAATAAATTGAGGTCGACCTGAGATGAGATAAGATAACTTACTTTCGTGCCTTGAACTTGTTTTGTGAACTTGTATACGAGTTTCAAATTTTATGACGTATAGCGCTGTCGTAGAATTGGACGATCAGTTGATTTCACCGATTAGATTCCAAGCAGACTTAATCAAACCAGAGGAAATTTTTTCCCCGTCATTTTTAAATCCTTACGTTTACGTACATGTTAACGATTGAATTCTGAATTCCTCATCAGACGCGGTCGTTGATTTCGACGAAGAGCCGCAGGATGATTGTATGGACAAATTGGAACGATTCACCGTGAAAAGCACGGAAACAAATGCGACGTTTGGGAGATTGCTGGTCGAAACGAGAAGTTTGATCGAACAAGCGTTCACGAAGTTTGGGTTGGTTGATTTTTGGAGTTTGATCGAACAAGCGTTCACGAAGTTTGGGTTGGTTAAGTTTGATCAAACAAGCGTTCACGAAGTTTGGGTTGGTTGATTTATTTTCGGAAATTTTAACCTTATTTAATGGTTTCAATCGAATCGATGAGTAAATTTGAACGCGGGTTTTTTCGCATTAAAGTTTAAATAAAACTAAATACAGGATTCGGCTTAGGTTTCAATTTTAAATTGATTATTCTCTTGCACAGGGGTATGCCGGGTTTTTGGCGTTTTGCAGGGGGTGGGGGGGGGGGGGGGTAGCCGACCGACAACCCCGTCCTACCCGCCCTGTCCGAAAAGTGAGGGGGGTAAGGTCGGGTAGGGGGGGGGGTAGGAAAAAAAATTTTTCGCAAAAAAGCTTCGTTTTTTGTTTGTTTTTGCTAAAAAATCTTCTATTATAGGGTATAAACATCACATGTACCGGTTTTTTCAGGTTTTAACCAATAAAATTGACCCAAAAAACGTGTTTGTACGAAAAAAAATTCTCACAGCCAAAATTTTTTGAAAAATGAGCTTCAAAATCGAGGTTTTGAGGCCGATTTTCTCAAAAATTTCGAGTAGGGGGGGGGAGGGGGTAGGCGACCTAAATTTTTGTCTAGGGGGAGGGGTAGGCTACCCGCCGACCCTGAAAAGTGGGGGGGGGGGGGGGTAACCCACCCCAACCACCCCCAGCGGCCCACCCCTGCTCTTGCAAATTACGTGGCGACTAACTTGTTAGTCATTCTTGTGCTTGTACCCTGTGATTGTTCCGCATACTGGAATGAAAGAACTCAAATTTCAAGTTTCATTGTGTTGTCTCGCATATAATAGGTCTTACAAATTACGAATAACAATTTATACTAGTAATAAAGAGGTAAAAAACATGAAAAACTAAACATTTTGTTGACAATTTGCTTGGTTTTGCAGTGCTCACAAACTGGCCGTTTCTTTCAACGGTGGCAAAGACTGTATGGCCTTGTTACATCTGGTCTACGTTGTGTTTAGGAGGTTGGATTATTACTTCTTCTTATTATATTTTTCATCTTAAAAGGTCGTCTTTGTGTTTTGTTGACAGCGTTTGACGAATGAAAAAGATGTCAGACTTTGCCTTCATTCAGAAAGATTTATAAAAAATGTTTTTCTGATTTTCGATCATTTTTCTATGAATGATTGACTGACTGACCCACTGACTGACTGACTGACTGACTGACTGACTGACTGACTGACCGACTGATTGACTCACTGACTGGCTGAACGACTGATGGACAGACTGATTGACTGATTGACTCACTGACTGGCTGACTAGCTGAACGGCTGACGGACTGACGGATTGACTGACTGACTGTTTGACTGACTGAGTGACTGACTGATGGATTGACTGAACGACTGACTGACTGACTGACAGAGTCATTGACCGACTGACTGACTGAGTGACTGATTTACTGACTGACTGACTGACTCTATTTCGCTTCCAGACTTCAGTCAGAAGGTGTTATCGCAGCCGATGCCCAACTACAGATCATGTACATTCGGCCGGCTCGGATATTCCCGCAGCTGGAGCGATTCATTGACGATACCATTCAACGGTATGGATTGGATTTTTTTAAGTTTTTCCTGCAAACTTTACTCGTAAAAATTGACAGTTTTGATGATTTTCGCAGTGAGATAGTTAACTTTATTTTGTAAATTAGACGGAATGAATAAGGCACACTGTACCCGATCCAGGGTATCTTGTTAGCCACAACTTTTTTTGGCGCTTAGTAGCAGTTTGAATTCAAATTAGTTTTTTTACACGAAAAATTTAACTATTTTCACATGATATTTGAATAACAAACGAATTCATTGCATACGTGCGTAAACTGCCCACAAAGTTAATTTTTCGATAACAGGAGACTCTGGCCAAACTATAAATGGCTAACAACTCAGCCGTAGCGTAGTGGGTAGAAGAAAGAAAAAAAATTAGACAAAAATATAATAAAAAGGTGATCAGAGATTGGGAAAAGCAGGCAAACAAGTAAAACTTTTATATTTAATAAACGATTTTTTTTTCAGCTACAATCTGCGTCTACTAACGGGCGGTGATGGTCACTCTTCCATGAAAACGGCTATTCAACAAATAATGGACCATAATCCTGATATCTTGGCCGTTTTCCTCGGTGGTCGTTACGGCGATCCCGGACATTCTGGCCTGCAACCGATGCAGTACACCGATCCGGGTGAGTTAATGTAGTGGTTAGAGCATTCGCTTCTGAATCGAGAGGTCCGGGGTTCGAATCTTGGTTATATTTTGATGAAGTTTGGGTTGATGTACATCAGGCTTATCAAAATATATATAAAGAAGGTGGCTTTTTTGTAAGCATGATGTTCACTACCAGTTCATACCGGCCGCCTAGCTTAGTTGGTTGAGTGTTAGACTTTGGACCGCCAGGTTCCGGGTTCGACTCTTGGCTGCTGGGTTGGGTGGTGGCGGTCAGCGTACGGATGAAGGAAGACATACTCGATATAGCCCGGTACGCACACACACGATTAGATTACCACTGATAATCGTGCTCGAGTTTGGAGCCAACTCTGAGGCTGGAGTGGCGAGGGCGAGACGTGTCCTGGTGAGAGCAGGACAAATCCCAAACAACCTTTACCTCACTGTGCTGTGATTCATCGATGTTGTGAATTGAGGGCCATACAAACAAACAAAAGTTAATGTAGTGGTTAGAGCATCAGCTGCTGAAGCGAGAGATCCAGGGTTCGAATCTTGGTTGTACTTCCCTCGGGTACCTCGGTGTAGTTAGGGTTGATGTACATCAGGCTCACCAGTAAATGACTGAAAGGAGACGGCATCACAAATTTTTATTTTCGCTAGACTTTTTCTAGGTAAATTCATGCACGAATATTCGGCGACCAAAACGCTAGTTTGTTCCGACATTGACCCCTTTGTTTGATTCTAAACCTGGGATCTCGTTTATCGTTTTTTTTTATTACAGGGTGGCCACAAATCATGCGCGTGCACGCCATGCTTCCATGGTCGTACTCGGATGTCTGGCGACTCATCAGAGGACTCTGGATACCATACTGCTCGGTTGGGCGATTGGTTTGGAATTTTCGAATTTTTTGGAGTTTGAATTTTATTGTTCGTTATTATCATATTTGAAAATATGGTATGATGTTCCATTTGATCATATTAGAAGGGAATGCGATACGATAACGCTTTTAGTATTCCCACGCCACAGTCGCTTTTTCGACTCTGGGATCAGGGTTTCTTTAATTGTAATAGCTTTTCGCGGCTTCTCATGATTACGATTCATCTCATTACATTCGATTATGTAAAAAAATCTAAAAATAGGACATTTTCGATAAAAGGGTAGGTGGGTAATCAACATTGACTACCCATACACTGATTCAAAAACTTTTTTTCTTACCGAAGTCGTACGTGGATTTTCATATTTATTTGACGGTTATTATGGAACCCGATGAGACAGGTCGGCGAAAGATTTCCCATCAAATGCCGGGAAACTTTTCATTCTTTTTTGCCCTGTTCCCCTCACTGGCGGACGAGTCGAACTAGTGTTCCCGTCTAATGATGTTCCTCTCACTTTCAGCTCTACGACCGCGGGTATACTTCACTCGGGTGTATCGAAACGACGGCACCGAATGAAGCCTTGGCCTACGTGGATGGCCTTGGCATAAAACGGTATCGACCCGCCTATGAGCTGAACGATGAGTCGTTGGAACGAGCGGGTCGCATTAAGCGCAAGTCGAAGTCGCCTGATCAGGTTGAGGATGTCGACAAGAAGTCGCGGTTGTGATTGACGAACTGATTGATGGTAAATATACAGGGTGGCTATAATTTTGGGCCCATTGAACAGATCTTGTGAAGCCTGGCGTTCAAATGTCGAATCCATGCGTAAACCAAAGCCCGTATGTTGTTTCCGGAAGGAAAGATGTTGCCCAAAACGTTTGATAATGAAACATGACTAATCTCAACTCAACTCGTTTGACACCATAGTTGAACACAGTATAGCATAGAGGGTGAGGATGATTGATGTTCGTGTTAACATCTGACGCTTTGTGCAATATTTTTGCTTGCAGAAACAACAAACGGGCTTTATGTGATGATGACATGACACTGTTGTTTTCAAAGTGTTAGTGGTAGTGCCGTAATTTTTATTATCCTTTCCTTTTGTGTTGGGTACAAGTATCCCGATGGATTCCAATGTTATAGTGTCCATTACTATAATTGTATTTTACATAAAACCCAAGTGTTACAAAAATCTGTTTTATATTTACTTAAATTTTCATAAATTGCAATCATAGAAATGGAACCAGTTATGCTGTGCGTAGTAATTTTATTTTATTGATTGTTGTATTGCTCAAGTCAAATTTATATATTAATGTGATATGCCCAATGCATTCTGGTGCCAATGCCTTGCGAATTCGAATCGTGTTACTTCAAAAAATTGTATAAACGTCATTGTCGTCGAACTGATTTTAAGAAACGTCATTGTCTGTGTCACCTGCCACGTTTTGATGCTATGACTTCAGGAGCAAACTAGGACGGCTATATTGTTCCATTGGGATCGGATCGCTCAATTTATTGTAGAAAAATTTGAAGGGTTAATATTTCTAGAAATTTATTGTTGTTCAAGTGATATCACAGTATTACATATATATTCCATTATGCGCATTACTGGCGCCTCATTTGATAGTAGTTGAACAAATTTTGTTATACTTTTTAGTAATCTTATTACATTGTGCGTTCCTGCAATTGTTTTTTCATTTATACGAAATTCGTATTACATACTGACTGAAGTTATCAAAATGAAGAGAAAGTAAGTGGATTATTTTTGACGGCCGTTTTCCAGCGTAGCGGGTAATTTATGGCTACGTTACATGTATGTAGATAACGTGATAATGCACTGGCGGACGAGCTAATTTCCCAAAGGGAGGGGAATTTAGCCAAAGAGTAGGGAATCGCCAGTTTTCAGGTCATTTTACCTACACCTTAAGGAACAAATTCTACCTTTTGAAAACGCCAAAGAGGGGGGAATTCCCCTTTTCCCTCCCCTTCTCGTCCGCTAGTGTGATAATGTAGTTGATACCAGACACCGGCGGACGAGCTAATCCTCCAAACGGAGGGGAATTTTGTCAAAGAGGGGAGAATCGGCAGCTTTCAGGCCATTCTACCTACACTTTAGAATTTTTTTTGCCACTTTTCCCTTCTTTCTCGTCCGCTAGTGTGATAATGTAGTTGTAATGTAGATAATAAACACTGGCGGACGAGTCGTTCCTCCACACGCAGGGGGAATCAGCAAACATTAGGCCATTTTACCAACGCCTTAAAGAACAAATTTTGCGTTCAGAAAACACCAAAGAAAGGGAGAGTTCCCTGTTTTCCCACCCCTACTCGTTCGCTAGTGATGCCATATTTTGCCAGTGATACCATAACCAAATATTTTAACTAGACAAAATATGGGCTGATTCGATTGGAAACGTCAATGGCGGTACACAATTTTTGTGAAACTCGAAAATTTTGAGAGAAAAAATCTTCGTGGAAACGTCAAACACTTATTTCAAGCAGCGTCTTCAGAAAGCTCTAATTGTTTTATTTCAACCATATTCATTAAACCGTAATACAAGGGCACGAAAATGCAATGATTCCACTGTATTACGATGAATAAAAATGTTCAACAGTCACCGTGGCATGGCATTTATATTTCTTCAGAATTGAATGAAACTACAGTGTTTATTTATATAATATCTTATCACTAAAATCACCAGTTTTTGGTCCAGTAAAGGGTTCAATAAAGATAACGAGTTTTTGAGTAGAGTCTGCAATACAGATAACGTTAACTTTCGGTATATAAAACAATAAATATAACGTTCGTTTTCCGTTTAAACTTACTCGATATTTTCTTTGATTTTATTTATCAATGTTTAATAATAATAATATTTTTATTTATATCATTATTTATTATTCAAAAGAAAAATGAGCGATCACCCGTTTTATGACAAGAGCGTTCACGACCTGGAAGCTCTCCAGGCCAATCAATACCGTAGGCTGGGTCAAACTGACTTGTTTGTAGCGAAACTCAGCTTGGGTAAGTGACTACCTCACTTACTCACTCACTTACTCACTCACTCACTCACTCACTGACTTACACAATCACTTACTCATTCACTCACTCGCTCACACAATCACTCACTCACTCACCCACTGACAGGATGCTCCTCCTTTGGTGGCATCATGGGTGCCCTGGATGAGAGTCCCACTGAAATCGTCCGATATGCCATTCGAAATGGAATCACCCTGTTTGATACGGCTCCCTGGTACGGACAAGGTAAATCGGAAGAGGCGTTGGGCCAGGTGGGTGAGTAAGTGTAATAATGAAGGGTGAGTGAGAGCATGAATGAGGGAGTGAGTGAAAGAGTGAGTGAATGAGCGGGATAACATTTTATTCCCTTTGGTCAATCATTATCAATAACTGGAGATAAAATGGCAGAAGTAACTACAGAGAGAGAGCATACATAATTACTGATTTGTCTTCCGATTCAATGACTTATTGACTGACTGATTTACTCACTCACTCACTCACTCCTGCACTCACTCACTCCTGCACTCACTCACTCAACCAATCAATCAATACTCACTCACTCACTCACTCACTCACGCACTCATTCATGCACTCACTCACTCACTCCCGCACTCACTCATGCACTAACTCACTCACTCACTCACTCACTCACTCACTCACTCACTCACTCACTCACTCACTCACTCACTCACTCACTCCTTCTCAGGCCCTACAAGGCATACCACGACATGCCTACTACATTGCCACGAAAGTTGGTCGCTACGAGCTGGATCCGATGAAGATGTTCGACTTTTCGGCGGCCAAAACCGAAGAGTCAATTGAGAAAAGTCTAAAGAAGTTGAACTCGGATTACATTGACTTGTTGCAGGCTGGTGTAGATTTCTAAACAAGTGATCTTCAGATCTCTAGTCGGAAGGTCAGTCAGTTTTTTAGACAGTCAGTGAAATAGAAAGTCAAAATTTTAGTCGGTATGTCAATAACAGGTATGAAATTCATTATTGAAAAAAGAGCGAAAAATTTTTTAAGTTCAGTCAGTCAGTTTATCAGTCAGTCAGTCATATCAGTCAGCAAGTCAGTTAGCCAGTCAGGCAAATTGTGAGTCAGTCAGTCACTCATTCATTCAGTCAGTCAGTCAGCTTGTCAGTCAGCTAGTCAGTTAGTCAGTCAACCATTCAGTCAGTCAGTCAGTCAGTCATTCAGTCAGTCAGCAAATATGAACGAAAATATTAATCTACATGCAGGTGCACGACGTTGAGTTTGCGCCTGATGTGGATATTATCCTCAATGAAACATTACCTGTGCTCCAGAAAGCTAAGGAATTAGGTAAAATCAAATACATCGGCATCACTGGTTATGCACTGGCACCACTGCTGTTGGTCACTCACCTCATGCACTCACTCACTGCTCACTCACTCATTCACTCACTCACTCACTCACTCACCAATCACTCACTTACTCACTCACTCAATCACTCGATCACTCACCACTCACTCATTCACTCACTCACTCACCACTCACTCACTCACTCACTCACTCACCTCTCTCACGCAATCACGCACTCACCACTCACTCACTCACCACTCACCACTCACTCACTCACTCACTCGCTCACTCACTCACTCACTCACTCACTCACTCACCACTCACTCACTCACTCACCACTCACTCACTCACACATTCACTCACTCACTTACTCACTCACTCACTCACTCACTCACTCTCTCACTCACTCACTTGCCGGCTCACACACACTATTTTTACATTATTCCAGTGAGATTCTTGCCAAATCCACCGTGAAAATCGACTCGGTACTTTCGTATAGTCGGTGTTCGTTGTCTGATGATTCGTTGGAACAAAAAATGGCTGAGTTCAAGGTGATTCAAATCAACTGACTGACTAAATCACTCACTGACTCACTCACTCACTCACTGACTCATTCACTCACCCACTCACTCACTCACTCACTAACTCACTCACTCACTCACTCACTCACTCACTCACTCACTCACTCACTCACTCACTCACTCACTCACTCACTCACTCACTCACTCACTCACTCACGCACTTGCACTCACTCACTTGCACTCACTCACTCACTCACTCACTCACTCACTCACTCACTCACTCACTCACTCACTCACTCACTCACTCACTCACTCACTCACTCACTCACTCACTCACTCACTCACTCACTCACTCACTCACTATCTCACTCACTCACACTTTCACTCACTCACTCACTCACTCACTCACTCACTCACTCACTCATTCGTAGGCACACAACGTTGGCATCATCAATGCAGCACCAACTGGCATGGGTCTATTGACTGACCCGGGACCACAACCGTGGCACCCGGCCACTAACCATATGAAGGCAGTCTGCAAGGAAGCGGCTGTGTACTGTCAAGTCAGTCATTCAGTCAGTCAGTCCGTCAGTCAGTCAGTCAGTCAGTTAGTCAATCAGTGATCCATGTTAGTCAGTCAGTCAGCCGCTTTGCATACTAATTAACCGTTCTAGGAGCATGGAGAGTCCTTGGCAAACTTGTCTGTCTATCACGGCATGAATGCAGATGGCGTGGACACTTGTCTGGTTTGGTGATCGATTGACTGAGTGACTGACTGACTGACTAAATAATTGACAGACAGACTGACTGAATGTCCGATTGACTGACTGACTGACTGACTGACTAACATACTGGCTAATGTTCTGACTGACTTACTCACTGAGAATGACTACATATCTGCTGATCGTATTTCGGAAATGTAAAGGGCCTTTTTGACTGACTTCTTGCTTACTCATTGATAAACGATGTTTTACTGACTATTTCGCTTACTGACTAATCACAAGCTTTTAGGAATTTCAACAATGGAAATAATCAGTTATAATGAGTCAGTAAGTCAGTCAGTCGGTCAGTCAGCCATTCAGTCACTTTGTCAGTCAGTCCGTCAGTCAGATTGTCAATTCCATTAGTTAATCACTAAATATTTTTCAGGTTGGCACCAACAGCATCAAGGTGGTCGAAGCCAATCTCAAAACCAGTCGGTTAGGTGAACTGTCTCCGACCCAGAAAGATATCGTGAAGACACTCAATGCACGGTGAGTCAGTCAGTCACTCAGTCAGTCAGTCAGTCAGTCAGTCAGTCAGTAAGTCATAGTCAGTCAGTCAGTCAGTCAGTCAGTCAGTCAGTCAGTCAGTAAGTCATAGTCAGTCAGTCAGTCAGTCATTCAGTTATTTAGTCCTTTCCGTCAGTCAGTCTGATAAGTAGATTCAGGGCTGGGGGACTTAATTAAAAGTACCAGGGCTAAAAGTCCCGGGAATTAAGTACCTCATTAAGAGGCACTTGAAAAAACGGGACATTTTTTAAGTGCCACTTATTGTTTGTAAAACTTTTCTTTTAGTACCAGAATTTATTTTGTAACTATGTAAAATACTATGGATTTCTTAGTGATAAATTGACAGAATCAATAGTGAGCCGACATTTCACAATTTTCATACATTCATTTCCGAAAATTGTGCGCAGATTTTTCGGCCAACTATCGCCGAAACACTGGGAGGGCTTTGAGGTGGCCAAATACCGTGCGAAACTGGCCGCACCCCAAGAAAAAAATGATGACAATGCAAAATCGACTGATCTGAAGTTTTTCTAACTTTTAAAAGAATATAGTCTGATCAGGGTATAATTGTTGAGAATTTTTCCTGAAAATTTCTTATTGTGTAACAATTGAGTTGGTCTGGTTCAATAGTATGTTATCCACATGTAGTGTTAACAGCTGAGCAAAATGGGTTGAGTTTGAATGCGCGTCGAAATTCAAATGCGCGCCAAAAAGATTATGGTAAAAGTGTCGCGATAACGGTATACTCTGACCAGTCTTTTACTGTTCATCACACAAAATATTATAGCCTTTCTAGGGTTTCTTTTTATCCAAAAACTTTTTGACGCGCAGTTTGAGTTCAAGTCTGTTTTGGCGCGCTTTCTATTTTTTCAAGAAATAAAATGTTTTTCACAATACTTTTAGGTAACATACGAAAATTGCTCTTATTTCATTGCATAAGAGCGTAACGAGCCTACAGAAGTAGTTTTTGATAACAAGATACCTTAACCATGCTAAAGTAAGGGTTTTACAAAAAGTTTAAAAATGTAAACAATTTCTGACACATTCTTCGCCAATTTCAAAATTTATGTTTTTTTCTAAAGTCGATAAAAAATGCCTCATTTTCGCATCCGTATACGCTATCGCGTATCGACCTTTGTATTCCTTCTTCTTCCGACTTCACTGCTTTTACAGCCATCGAGAATTGTGTTCGTATACAGCTACACGGAATACACAAAAATGTATGTTATTTTGTTTCATGATCGCATGTCTGAGTGTGTCTTAATTTAATGCCAATAAACAAACTTAATCGTTCTATGTAGATTTATAGGGAAAAGATGAACGATTACTATATCATAGAACCGCATTGATCACGTTCGACTTAGACGACTTCGCTCTTCATTTCTCCAAAATAAGTTTGCGTAAAACTAAATTTCGACAAATGTAAATTCTCGAAAAAACACGTTAAGTGACATGATTAATTTCGTCAAGTCTATCAATCCATTAATGTCGTTCGGGTGTTCAGGCCGGCATGTGTTCGTTTGGTTCATGTTCGGTCCGTCCCGCAAATTTCTGTGAGTCTGCGAATTTCTGTGTTCGGTTCGTCCCGGTAAATTTTTTTACATGTTTAGTTCGTTCCCGCGGCGTATTTTAGGACAAAGTCTGCATGGACAAACCGAACGCTCGCAAAATATTGTGGGGACGGACCGAACGAGAACTGAACGAACCGCTGCTGTCACGCACGCATGACTTTTTGTAGCCAATCGTGACATAAAATTTTATAGTTTAACTGTTCATGGATAAAAAAATTAGCGTAAAGCCCCGTATGTTATTTTTGCAAGCCAAAATATTGTCCAAAACGTCTGATAATGAAACATCACTAGCCTCAACTCAACTCGGTTGACACCATAGTTTAACCAAGTGTAGCATGGGGTGATGATGATTGATGTGCGTGTTAATACTGATTGTCTGATGTTTCATTATCAGACGGCTTGCTGGCAGAAACACAAAACGAGCTTTATTTTCAGTCCAGTTGGTTAGCAACACTTCAGTCGATAAAAAGTTCCACGGGGTTTTTGTAAATTTGCGTTCAGGCGACGCACGTCTGGTCGATAGCGCCGGCCGCATTGTAGCGATTGTCGGGCAGCAGCGACTTGGACTCCAGTTGCCATTGATCGGTTTTCTCATCATATGATTCGACCGAGTGATCGCCAAGTCCACCCGGTTTATATCCGCCAACCGCGAACACGCGACCGTTCAATCGGACGAGGGCGAAATTGGTGCGCGCACTGTTCATGAACGCCTTCGCGGTCCATTTGTCCAGCAGCGGATCGTAACTGCAATCGAATCGTTTCATATTGTGAGTATACTTCGGGGGATTTTACTTGGTTAGAAACATGAAACATCAATCAGCGCAGAAACTAAGCCAGTGGCATTCACTGGCGGACGAGCTAAATCCCCAAAGGGAGGGGAATTTCGTCAAAGAGGGGGGAATCGGCAGTTTCTAGACCATTTTACCTATACACCTTACAGAACATATTCTACTTTTTGAAAACACCAAAGAGGGGGGAATTCCACTTTTCCCACTCCTTCTCGTCCGCCAGTGGTGGCATTGACATGTTGGCAAACTCCGTCGTAAGAACTGGTAAATTGATTGTCGTATGTTGCTGAAGGCCGTATGTTGTTACTGCAAGCAAAACTATTACTCAAAACATCTGATAATGAAACATCACTATCCTCAACTCAACTCGTTTGACACCATAGTTTAACACAGTTAAGCATGTGGTGATGATGATTGATGTGCGTGTTAACACTTATTGTCTGATGTTTCATTATCAGACGTTTTGGGCAGTATTTTTGCTCGCAGAAACACCATACGAGCTTTAACTGACCTCTCGCATGTGTTGAGGGCGCCACTGGCATCCGTTTTGACGCTACCACCGCACACCAGAATACGTCCAGTGTTGAGCAGAACGGCGCCTGGCTGGACGAGCCTCTTCGTGTTCATTGATGCCCGACGGCTCCATGATTGACCCGTTGGCGAGTACTCCCACAGTTGTTTGCCGCTAGATCCATCGGTTTGATTGCCTCCTGCAAATTTGATCAACAATTGGAATGACCAAAAGTTGGTCAGTATCCGATTTGGCTTCGTTTATTTCATTTGGAATACGTAATTGTCCTCGATTATATACATTCAGATAGTTTTCATGTCAAACGAACTTGTAGTGTCGTGGTCGGACACAAAAAAGTTAACGGTTTGCGCAGCGTAAGTCGTTATTCTTGAACAATCGATTCCAATACTCGTATTGACCGACCTCCGATGATATACAGACGATTCTGACTGGCAATGGCGGCATGGTCCTGAACAGGCGCGGGCATCGGGGTGAGGCGTATGCACAATGGATTGAAGATGTGGCACAGCTCACATGAATTCAATGTCCGACCCGCATTCATCCCGCCACACATGATCAGCGTGTCATTGTCCATGCATGTCATGGAATGATATGCCCTTGGTACATGCATGTGATGCAGCACACCGTGTTGGTCCGTACGTGGGTTGGCTTCGTTAATGGTTCCGAGGTATACATCATGTTGTTGCCCGCCACTCGTGTAGAACTTGCAATTACAGGAGGTGCTGGCAGGTTCATAGAACGATTTGTTGAAACCTAAATGTCGAAATCACATCAACAACTCGTTTCATCATTTATTTTTTTAGCTGTTGGCTGAGTAATAAAGTCAAATAACCCTATGATTAAGGCTGTCAGAGAGCCAACCGAAGTTGTCGGCTTTGGTGATTCCGCCCGTGTCGGGCGAAAAGACTTGGCCGTCGTGGCCGACATTCCCAACAACAGCGATGCCTGACCATGCGGATAGCCCGGTACTGATGAGGAACAGCAGGTTGGAAATGATAAATGACGTGTACATGGTAATCGTGGTGCTGAATTATGGCAGAAATATTGTTTAAAGCACAAACTATCACCACCAAAAGTTCTGGCTTACAACTCGTCACTCCACTTAACAAACTGTTCAGACTCTCGGCATCACCTGCCTTATTCGTACAACACAAGTATTACAGTGCAGTTTTTATCAAGGCCAGTCCACACTCTTTGCCGATTGGTTGTAAGCCATAGTCATCAGCAAAGAGCATTAGTCTCTACTCTATGTCCAATATTAACGTCGTTCAATAGACAAAAAAACACTGTAAACTTTACCGTCATAGAAGCGTTCCAGTGAACATTAAACATGGTTATTATCCGTCTGAAACTATCGTTGCGTTACAGAAACCCTAATTTACAGAATTGATAAGCAAACCAACAAAACTACTTATCCACTGCTAGAGTTATATAAACTGAGAGTTTGAGTTCTCCGGTTCCGTCAACGAAGGCTCATCTGATGTACAAGCATATCCACTCTGGGAGACCATATTACATACAAAGAAAAAATACTGCGTCAAGAATGTGCGTGCTTTACAAAAATAAACTGATGTCAATGCGTTTCATACCGACTGATGGCGGAAAATGCGGAAAGCGAATAAAAGCTTTATTGGCGTAGGAAAACGAACATCATTCAAAGTTATCGGTTGACACTCTATCAGCGCTGTGATCTGGTCTACGGGATCGTTAACAGCCGGTATACAAAAAGTGGCTTTATTACAAAGTATGCAAATTAAATTGATGCGTCGATAATGGTGTCACTGTCTCGTGATATTCTGCTTCTGATAAGGAGAACGTTTTTATCAGTATCGGAAAACAAACATTATTTGAAGTTATTTGTAGACCTTTCTGAGCTCAGTTTCACATATTGTGAATTCGTCAAAAGTTTTGGTCGATTTTAGAATTATTTTGTAGATCGAACACAAATACTTTCTAGTTTTGTAAAATCTTTCTGAGAAAATATTCTTCTGTCTTTGGTAAAAAAAACAGTCAAATAGTGATGTTTTATCACCACCCTGTTACCACACGCTAACAAAATAAAAAGCTATGATATCCCTAAAGTTACTTTTACGCTGTTTTGAGCACATCACAAAACACGCCTAGTTTTATTTCATGCTATGTCTCGTTTATAAACCACCTATTTCAGGTCACTAAGTCAGTTGATCTTCGAATTGAAAACCACCACTTTTGATCCAGGATGCAGTCCGCCACATGCTAGAGTGGTTTGCGAACAACCACAATCAGATTAAATTAAATAACCTTGAAACAGACGGCTTGGGCTTGGGCGCCAAAATGCTTAAATGCCGAAATTACTATCCTGTGACTAATCCTAAGCGCATTATTAAGCCTAAGCTTAAAAGCATAACTCTGAGCCTTGATAAATATAAAAGTAATTTACCCAATCTGTGTCAGTCTGCCAAATTAAGGGTATGTCATGTTACGATCATGGTTGTGTGCAAATCGTTTTAGCATTTGTCAGAGAGCGTCCAGGACTGTACACAATAACTGTGCCGTATTTCAGCACCACGGTTACTATGTACGAGTCACATATAATCTCAATCCTGCTGTTCCTCATCGATACCGGATTATCCGCATGGACCGGCATCGCTGTTGCTGGGAATGTCGGCCACGACGGCCAAGTGTATTTGCCCGATAGTGGCGTGTTCATCAAAGCCGACAACTTTGGTTGGCTCTTCGGCATAATCTTTATAATACCATACGGTTTATAACTTCATTACTCTTCAATTAACGTTTCATTAAAAATAACACAACGATTTGTTGGTGTGGTTTTGGTCTGTAGGTTTGGACGAAACAACATATGAACCTGCCGGCACCTCGTGTCGTTGCAAGTTCTACATAAGTGGCGGGTCTCAGAGGGGACAGAGCCCACAGAGCCAATTCCACGACACTGTTTACGAAGCCGATCCACGCACGGACAATCACCGTGTGCTGACACACATGTCGACCCCACGAGCATTTCATTCCATGACGTGCATGGACAATGACACCCTGATTATGTGTGGCGGAATGAATCAGGAAGTCGCATTGAAGTCGTGCGATCTTTGCCACATCGGCCATCCAATTTGTGTACCCATCGTTCCGATGCCCGCGCCTGTCTATGATCATGTCGCCGTTGCGAGTCAGCAGATGCATCTGTTCATCATCGGAGGTCGGTCAATACGAACGTAGGAATCGGTTGTTCACGTATTTATTAGTTCGCGTAACTAGTTTCATACTATTATGTACTTCCTACTATAAACCAAGACATACCATGATTGGAACCCATGCAAATCCAGAAATTATGATCATGATTGCAGGTGTGGTCGACGGATCCAGCGGTAGACAACTGCTGGAGTACTTGCCAACGGGTGAATCGTGGAGCCGTCGTGCGTCAATGAACACGGAGAGGCTATCTCAGCCAGGCGCCATTCTGCTTCAGAATGGGTACATTCTCGTGTGTGGGGGCTACAACGAGCAAAGTGGCACTCTTAAAACATGTGAGAGGTAAGTGGCCGGACCTGACGCATATTTGTAAACTGAGTCGGTTTTTTGTCAGAATTCGTGCGACCCAACGACAGCTAAAAACCGTTTGTTTGTTTGTACGGCTTCGGTCTAGTTCCGAACACTGACTGTACGTTAGTAAAGGAGATAGCCTAACTTAGCCTCTTCGTGAATCCGAAATAAAAAAGTCGAATTTGGGGTTTTGACAAGAAAACTGGTATAGTTTCCAAATATGCCAGACCGGAACGAATTCACCGGTTAAACGACGGTGGTTGACTGACCACAGAACATCGTAAAGGTTGTTGATATGATGCGGCGTGGCCGCCAGTTGCGTTTACGAAGCCGCCAACTCTGCGCTGATTGATCCAATGACTTCACGATGCTCTCCGTTTACCAGATCGAACTGTATTATTAGTAGTAGTATTAGTAGTATGATCGTATTGTAACCATCCGAAATGATCCACAATTTGAAACGGTTCGATTGCAGTTACAATCCAGCCGAGGACCGATGGAGAACAATGGCGTCAATGAACAAAGCCCGGAAGAACTTTGCTATCGTCCGATTCGATGGTCGCGTTTATTGGTGGATCTGGCGGATTTGGTGGATCTGGCGGATTCGGTGGATCTGGCGGATTTGGTGGATCTGGCGGATTTGGTGGATCTGGCGAACACTCGGTCGAATCATATGATGAGTATTACGATCAATGGCAAATGGAGCAAAAATCACTGCTGCCCGACAATCGCTACAATGCGGCCGGTGCCATCGACCATGCGTGTGACGCCTGAACCACTAGCGGACGAGAAAGGGGAGGAAAAGTGGAATCCCCCTTTTTGGCAATTTAAAAATGTATAATTCGTTCTGGAAGGTTAAAGTGTACGTTAAATAGCCTGGAAACTGCCGACCCCCCTTTCTCTGACGAATTTTCCATTGTATGAAGAACTCCTAACCTAGTAAGAGTAGGATATAACAAAGAAGTTATTGATTAGTTAAAAAGAAAAGTTGTGTAAATTAGAACGACTCTCTAAATGGGACTAGACAAATTTTTTTCCTCCACATATGGATAATTTTTTAGCATGGATTGTTTAACGGCTTTTGTTACCCCCACCACTTGAATAGAGTTTCCTCCATTTATTTTGATATGATTAAAAGGAAATTTGTGTTTCACAACATGAAGGAATATTTCGAAATTTTATAAGTGGTTGTCATAACATTATAATTCAGCAAAGTTTCTCATCCGCTCTTTCAGATACCACAAGAATTAAACTTTAATTACCAATAAAAATAAAATAGGTCAACTGTATTTACGTAGGGGTGTCGTTGTTGTATGCTTGAAAGTTGAATAGAGAAGATATTGAACAACTTATATTGTACAACGGTATAATCAAACGTAGATTTTTCTGAAAATGGCTGGTTTATCGTTACTGCGGCTGGTTTATCGTTACTATGGCTGGTTTATCGTTCCTGTGGCTCGTTTATCGTTACTGTGACTGGGTTATCGTTCCTGTGGCTCGTTTATCGTTACTGTGACTAGTTTATCGTTCCTGTGGCTCGTTTATCGTTACTGTGACTGGGTTATCGTTACTGTGGCTCGTTTATCGTAACTGTGACTGGTTTATCGTAACTGTGACTGGTTTATCGTTACTGTGACTGGTTTATCGTTACTGTAGCTGGTTTATCGTTACTGTAGCTGGTTTATCGTTACTGT
>OZ038446.1:26998570-27006070 GCA_964036265.1 Daptonema setosum
ACATAATTTTTTTTCAAAAAATTTCGCGTCAACCACTGGCGGACGAACCAATCCTCCAAAGGGAGGAGAATTTCTCCGAAGAGGGGGAATTGGCAGACCGTTTGTCATTTTACCTACACTTTAAGGAACATATTCTACTTTTTGGAAACGCCAAAGAGGGGGGAATTCCACTTTTATCTCCCCTTCTCGTCCGCTAGTGGCGTCAACAAGTGTATACCTCGCCCTCTGGTAGACTGGATCGGGAAGTAAAACGGTATTTCACCTATTTAACAGTTTTAAAAAAGTAGAATTTGTGCCTTGCGGCGCAGTTAACATTGCCTGAAAACTGCTGCCGCCTCTTCAAACTGAATTCAATCCCTTTGGTTTCTCGAAGGATTAGCTCGTCCACCAGTGGAGTCACCTCACTTTATCGGCGGTCTACGGCCGATAACTTCACCGCACTGCTTAAAAAATCATGATAAAATAAAAATAAACAGCAACTAACGACTAAAAAAACAATTCCGACTAACTTATCAAGTATCTCGCTGTACATGATTCGTTGCGTCAAGTAAGGGTACCAGAATCGCGGAGTCAGATGACGTGGCAGCACTTTCTTCTTGGTGTAGGGTTGGGACACCCTGAACGCTTTGACCACACCATCGCCACCCCAGAGTCCCTGATCTGATTCCGGAATCGGCATCGGTCGAATGGGGTAGGTCTGGAATATTTTGTAATTATTTTAATTAAAATTTTCAAATTAAATATCTATTCGTTTTGTGATAAGAAAAAACAATAGCGGACGAGAAGGGTGGAAAAAAATTAATTCCCACCTCTTTGAAGTTTTTTCAAAAAGTGGAATTTGTTCCATAAAGTGTCTAAAAAGGGATTTATGATTTTAACGACTCTCCCCCCTCTTTGAAAAAATTCCCCTTGCTTTGGAGATTTGGCTTGTCCGCCAGTGGTTGTAAAAACGAAATTTCAATCGCAAAAAGTTGGGGCTAAACAAATGACCGCTGATTGCCGCAGAAGAAAAAATTTCGCTAAATAAATGCCAACCTTATTTTTTTCTTTTTATTGCTTATTTTTAGTACAAACAACTTTCTGTGACTTTACCCATTATTTATTCATTGTAATTTTAACCATTATGCATCTTTTTTTCTCTCTCCCCTTGAAAAACAGGAGGTTAACTCAGGTTTATCGCTAATATATATATTCTGGTCAAACCATCAAATTTTTATAATGCTCATTGTTCCATCAGATAACCTCGAATAAAATTAAAAAAAAAAATTAACCACTGGTGGACGAGTCAAACCTCCAATCCAAAGGGAAGGGAATCTTTCGAAAGAGGGGAGGCATTCGCAGAAATCAGGCAATTTTACCTACCCTTCAACGAACAAACTCTTGAAAACCCCAAAGAGGGGGGAACTCCACATTTCTCTCCCTTTCTCGTCCGCTAATGATTCCAACCTCCTGCTCAAAATCCTGATTATACACGCGCGTGTCAAAGTGGAAGCCGAACGTTTTACGCTCGTAGTCGGTGGGCGTGTTGAACCGTTGTGCAGCCGGCTCGTAGTGGACAGGCTTGACATCGGTCAGCACGTTCTGCTGCCAGTACCTGCAAGAGAGAAAGAATTTACTAAACCTTATTTGAGAAAATTATCAAGTCATGAGTGAGAAAGAGAATGAGTGAGTGAGTATATTTGGGCATATTTGAATTCATTTCCAGGAAGGAAAGGACGTGCCAAAAAGGCATAATAAGTTAGTGTAGTGACAGTGAGTGCATGAGTGAGTGAAAGAGTGAGCGAATAAATGAATGAGTAGGTGATTTAGTAATGAGCGAGAGTAGTAAAGTAAGTGGGTGGGTCAGTGAGGCAGTCAGTGAGTGAAGGAGTTTGAGGGAATAAATGAGTGAGAGCAGGGGTGGGCCGGGTTTTTCGGCACTTTGCAGGGGGTGGGGGGGGGGGGTAGAATTTTGAAATCTCAGTTTACCCCCCCCCCCCCACCCCGAAAAGTGGGGGGGTAAGGTCGGGTAGGGGGGGGTAGGAAAAAATTTTTTTCGCGAAAAAGCCTTGTTTTTTGCTTGTTTTTGCTAAAAAATCTTCTATTATAAGGTATAAACATCACATGTACCGGTTTTTTCAGGTTTTAACCAAGAAAATTGACCCAGAAAACGTGTTTGTTCGAAAAAAAAATCTCACAGCCAAAATTTTTTGAAAAATAAGCCTCAAAATCGAGGTTTTGAGGCCGATTTTCTCAAAAATTTCGAGTAGGGGGGGGGGAGGGGGTAGGCGACCTAAATTTTTGTCTAGGGGGGGGGTGCTACCCGCCGACCCTAAAAAGCGGGGGGGGGGTAACCCCCCCTACCCCCCCAGCGGCCCACCTCTGAGTGAGAGGATGGTGTGTATGAGCGCGTGAGTGAGCGAGTAAACGATCCAGTGAGTGGGTTTTCCCTTTCAAACGATGAAACGGCTTATTCATTCACAGTGCCCAGGCCTCTAAACATCTCATCACTTCCATCCCGCCACTGGCAGACGAGATAATCCTCCAAAGGGTGGAGAATTCCGTCAAAGAGGGGGAATTGGAAGTTTTCTAGGCAACTTCACCTACACCTTAGGAAACGAATTCTACTTTTGCTAAGAGCCAGAAAGGGGGAATACCACACTTTTCCACCGTCTCGTCCGCTAATGAACCCAGCGCCTACTCCAGTCGATAGGAAAAAAACCCCAACCGGCGTTTATAATGCTCCGGCAGTCGATGCACAATGGAGTCCTTATCCTGCCAGATGCCGTAATTCTTCCAAATACGTTCGGCTTTATCCCAGGTCAGCACTCTTCTTGGTCGCAGATTCAGCGCCTGCCGAACGGCCGCATTCGCATTCGCCATTCGCTGACGAATAATCCGTGAGTACTTCTTCAAAGTTCCTGAAAGCAACAAACATTTTATGAAGCATTTATTTACAAGAAAAAGGGGTGATCATTTCAATTTTGAAGAGTGATTCGGGGTATATAAATGTTTTTAAAATTTTAAAATTTTAATTTTTTTAATTTGAAAAATAGTTTACGGCAACCGTTGGCGCAAGAAAAATATTCAGCAAACATGAAGGTCCGTGGCATGCTCTCACTCACTTAATCACTCTCGGAATCAAAGACTGACTCACTCACTCACTCACTCACTCACTCACTCACTCACTCACTCACTCACTCACTCACTCACTCACTCACTCACTCACTCACTCACTCACTCACTCACTCACTCACTCACTCACTCACTCACTCACTCACTCACTCACTCACTCACTCACTCACTCACTCACTCACTCACTCACTCACTCACTCACTCACTCACTCACTCACTCACTCACTACCACACTCACTCACTCACTCACTCACTCACTCACTCACTTACTCACTCGCTCACTCACTCACTCACTCACTCATTCACTCACTCACTCACTCATTCACTCACTCACTCACTCACTCACTCACTCACTCACTCACTCACTCACTCACTCACTCACTCACTCACTCACTCACTCACTCACTCACTCACTCACTCACTCACTCACTCACTCACTCACGCACTCACTCACTCACTCACTCAATCACTTAATCACTCACTCACTCACTCACTCACTCTCTCACTCACTCACTCACTCACTTACTCACTCACTCCCTCCCTCACTCACTCACTCACTCACTCACTCACTCACTCACTCACTCACTCACGCATAACATTCTTTCTTTTTTTCCACCCTTTCTCTCAGAGAGCCCTTTAGGTTGTTTCGTAACTCTGTAAAAGACTTTGACGTGCGGTTTGAATTTGAAACTTTTTCAGAGCACGTTAACATGTTTGAAAATTAATTTTCACATGAAATTTGGACAACATATGAGAATGAAAGCCAATTTCTTGCAACGGGTTCATGGAATTATATTTAATAGCAATATACCATGAACCAGCTATGAGTCTTCTGCCCGATGTACGTCACTGGCCTGACGATAACCTTCATAAGTCTTCGTTATTCCACCATAAAGGTTGGCAATACAGTTCACTCTAGCATTACTCTCACCAACTAGCGGACGAGAAGGGGAATTCCCCCCTCTTTGGCAATTTTAAATATGTATTGTTTCCTAAAGTGTAGGTAAAATGTCCTCAAGACTGGAAATTCCCCCTTTTTCGATGAAATTCCCCTCTTTTTGGACGTTTGACTCATCCGCCAGTGCTCTAACTCCATGTCCTCCTCTGTGGGAACCCGCTGGTCTTTTGCTCCTTACACGATTCATTGATGATTACGATATTTTATACTGAAACTGACAGTTCCTCGTTTTTTACGTTTTTTTAATTTCTTCCACACGGATAAATTTTACAAGGATTAAAATGGATGTACAAAATATACAATACCCTGAACTATTTTGTCGACTCTCTTCATCCGCTGCTTATTTTATTGGACCCGTGTCCACTCGTGTCCGAGCGTGGGAATGGAACGTAATAACTCTGTATAACTAATTTACAACTCTTTGTAACTAGTTTACAACTCTTTGTAACTAGTTTATAACTCTTTGTAACTAGTTTATAACTCTTTGTAACTAGTTTATAACTCTTTGTAACTAGTTTATAACTCTTTGTAACTAGTTTATAACTCTTTGTAACTAGTTTATAACTCTTTGTAACTAGTTTATAACTCTTTGTAACTAGTTTATAACTCTTTGTAACTAGTTTATAACTCTTTGTAACTAGTTTATAACTCTTTGTAACTAGTTTATAACTCTTTGTAACTAGTTTATAACTCTTTGTAACTAGTTTATAACTCTGTATAACTAATTTATAACTCTTTGTAACTAGTTTATAACTCTGTATAACAAGTTTCTAACTCTTTGTAACTAGTTTATAACTCTGTAAAACTAGTTTATAACTCTTTGTAACTAGTTTATAACTCTTTGCAACTAGTTTATAACTCTTTGTAACTAGTTTATAACTCTTTGTAACTAGTTTATAACTCTTTGTAACTAGTTTATAACTCTTTGTAACTAGTTTATAACTCTTTGTAACTAGTTTATAACTCTGTATAACTAATTTATAACTCTTTGTAACTAGTTTATAACTCTGTATAACAAGTTTCTAACTCTTTGTAACTAGTTTATAACTCTGTAAAACTAGTTTATAACTCTTTGTAACTAGTTTATAACTCTTTGCAACTAGTTTATAACTCTTTGTAACTAGTTTATAACTCTTTGTAACTAGTTTATAACTCTTTGTAACTAGTTTATAACTCTTTGTAACTAGTTTATAACTCTTTGTAACTAATTTATAACTCTTTGTAACTAGTTTATAACTCTTTGTAACTAGTTTATAACTCTTTGTAACTAGTTTATAACTCTTTGTAACTAGTTTATAACTCTGTATAACTAATTTATAACTCTTTGTAACTAGTTTATAACTCTTTGTAACTAGTTTATAACTCTTTGTAACTAGTTTATAACTCTGTATAACTAATTTGTAACTCTTCGTAACTAGTTTATAACTCTTTGTAACTAGTTTATAACTCTTTGTAACTAGTTTATAACTCTTTGTAACTAGTTTATAACTCTTTGCAATTAATTGATAACTCTGTATGTACGGCACTGGTCATTTTTTACAAATACTGTATAGCTTTCGAAATTTACTAGGAGACTGAATTTGAATTTTGAATGCGCGCCATTTTCTCCGTGATTTATAACACTCTTCCAGTTTTGATTTTTGGCAGATAAAAAGTGGGAGGGTCGTCTGATACTTTGATGAGTGTCCATAACCCATATCAAACATGTAACGTTTGCTTCAACATCGATGTCGTATCTCCTACGTTTATACCGAATTCCATGGAACGTTTGTTCCAACATCGATGTCATATCCTAGGTTTATACCGTAATCCCAGTGGAAACGCGGTTATGACCCCCGTATACGGTACATACGTGTTTGTTTTTACGCTATGATGTTTTGTTGCAATACTATTCATTCATTCATTCTGTCCATAAATAGATCCTGGTCAAGAACAAGTATAATTTTTTTACTTGGACTTTTTTTCAACTGAAATTATCAAAGCACCATTAGTGAATCCATTCAGAATGGTGTTTTCGTAGAGGCAAGAGAGATTGAATAAACAGACGGGCAATGGCAGAAACCTGACAGCAACCTTCGTCAGGATTTGTGTCTCAAGTAAGGTTTCGAACTTCGCACCGTCAGTTTACAGGCGTAATACAATAAATGGTTACTGTAATTATAATGGGATTAGAACTATGGCCGAGTGTGACATCGCGTCTTTAGTAAAAGTCGTTTTTCAACTATGAAAATTTTGTAATTTTTTTACTCTAAATGGCAGCGAAACTTTTTTTAATGCTGTTTCTGTTAAAACGTATGATAATTATTTGGATTAAAACAGCTCGCCAAAAACTATTTGGCTAACAAGAAACCCTAAACAAGCTATAGTATTCAAGCTGAACATACCCTAAACAAGCTATAGTATTCAAGCTGAACATACCCTGAACGAGCTATAGCTGAACATATTCATAATGCACCTATCTGACGGGTATGGCGCCAGCCTCGGAAACTGGTGGTCCTAGGTTCAATACCTGACTTGAGACACCTGATCCTGACGCGTTGCTCCGAGGTTTCTGCCATTGCCCGTCAGTTTATTCCACCTCTCTGGCCGCTACGAAAACACCATTCTGATATTGTATTAGTGCGCGTTGGTGACTTCAGTGATGAGGAAGTACCTGTGGATTTTTTCTTCCATATCGTGTTTTTGTGCACGAAAAGTCTCAAATTAACGTCTGGTACAACGGACTATCAAAATTGGTCACATGAAAGTGTCATTTTACACATGGATGCGGAGAAAATGTCATCAAATATCGTTAATTTAACAAGTTCCGCTTCGATTAGGAACAACAACTAATTTGTAGTTATCTCTTGGTTTTGGATGTTCTTAACTATGATAAGATGATTGACTATGAAGGAAGTTATGTTACACAGGTGACATGTTATTTACTACATGTTACGTTACGTTAATTAATGCGTTACCGGGAACTGGATTCCATGATTTTCGCGCCTTATCAATACAGTAAAAATGTTCAAAAGCATGCATAAAGACATTTACGATAGATTTGTACAAAAGAAATTAGTTAAAAATACACTATCCATACATTTCCATTCAAGTGTGTTTAGCGAAATATTTTCCACGCCCCGGTTAGTTCTCTCCGGCATTTATACAAAAGAAATAAGTTAAAAATAAACTTTCTGAACAAATTTGTCACCCCGGTTTTTCTTCTTTAGAATTATTCAACGCTAGATTAATTTCTAAGAGTTCCTCGGTCCGACTCAACCATGCGATTCGCATAAGAACATAGTAAATATGTACATACATGGATCTTGGATGTGCTTAATTTGCTTGATGCTTGATCAGCCGTAATTATAGTAGTTATTAAGCTATTGATCGGCTATTTATATCGGATTAGTAACTATTTACTAACAGAAATCATTCACATTCAGGTG
>OZ038446.1:27008570-27028570 GCA_964036265.1 Daptonema setosum
CGGACGAGCTAATCCTCCAAAGGGAGGGGAATTTTCCCAAAGAGGAGGAATTGGCAATTATTAGGCCATTTTACCTACACCTTAGGGAACAAATTCTTTTATTTGAAAACGCCAAAGAGGGGGAAATTTCACTTTCCCCACCCCTAATCGTTCGATAGTGATCTGAGAATTTGTGAATGGCACATATTATACTGTATTTACTGAAATGTCAGTCCGACGAAGTGTGGCGGTAAATATTTATGCCATTGAGGAAGGGTGTTGAACCGTGATGATTCGTATATAAAAGTCTTGTTCATATAAACTGCTGAGCATTACTCCACCGTCCCCCGTCCACAGTCCACACTGGCGGACGAGCGAATACTCCAATTTCTCCGTAGAGGGAAATTAGCGGATTTGAGACATTTTTACCACCACTTTAAGAACAAATTCAAATTTTTTGAAACTACCAAAGAGCGGGGAATTATAGTTTCCCTCCGTCCGCTAGTGCATTACTCATATTATATAAGTCATTCATCACATTCATGGCATATATGACCTGCGAACCGTGAGTTTTCCGTCCGTTTATGTGTAGTTATTGTAATTCATATGCGCTTGATCGGCTGTATACACTACATTGCTTTGCTATAAAGTTTCGAGATTCAGATGAGTCAATGGAATGAAAATCACACGTGTCTTGAATAACCGATCTCGAGGTGGACTTTTAACGATGACGGAGCCTTGCCATCGGACCATTGGATCGAGATCTTTAATTCCATAAAACAATATGTTCCTCACCTCCTAACCTACTTTTTCAAATTGTATGATTGTATAAACTTCTATTCATTGAATCGAATCCGAGACTTTAGCATTCTCACTTTCATCAAGTGTGTTTACATAACCTGACCACACCACGCCCGGGTTGAGGCACACCGCATGCAAGAACGTTGTTGATTAGTCATACATATATGAATAGGGTGACCGTTATTTCACTATCGTTGTGTTTAGGTATCCAACTTTGCTATTATGGCATAACAACGGAGTAAATTTGAATTTAGATTTTTTAATTTGAAAATTATACATATCTGCAGTATTCTCTAACCGATACATCCGCATAGACGGCGGATTAGCTGACCCTCCAATCGAAGGGAAATTTTGTCAAAGAGCGGGGAATGCGTAGTTTTCATATCTACAAGTTGAAAAACAAGTTCTCTTTTTTGAAAATTCCAGAGAGGGGGAATTCCACTTTTCCCACCCCTTTTCATTCGCTAGTCGATGAGTCCTAGGTAGCCATTGTGCCAACTTGCTTTATGTCAACCCACTTAATTATATTGGTCCATCACCGTAATTTTACCGTAATCCTTATTGAATCAATGATTGATATGCAGGTGACAAATCTGTTAATGCTACATGAAGATACTGTATGTAAATCATTATCAATTGATTGTCCGACTGAAATTAAGTTATCTCATTTGTCCAGATGTTTTCCGTGACTTTTCATTCAGTCGTTCTGCTAGTCAGTCTGCCAGTCGGTCAGTCAGTCAGTCAATATGTCAGTAAGACAGTCACTCAGTCAGTCGTTCTGTCAGTCAGTCAGTCAGTCAGTTGTTTGGTCAGTCAATCAGACTGTCAGTTTGGCAGTCATTGGGCGAGTAAGTGAGTGAGTGAGTGAGTGAGTGAGTGAGTGAGTGAGTGAGTGAGTGAGTGAGTGAGTGAGTGAGTGAGTGAGTGAGTGAGTGAGTGAGTGAGTGAGTGAGTGAGTGAGTGAGTGAGTGAGTGAGTGAGTGAGTGAGTGAGTGAGTGAGTGAGTGAGTGAGTGAGTGAGTGAGTGAGTGAGTGAGTGAGTGAGTGAGCGAGTGAGTGAGTGAGTGAGTGAGAGTCAGTTGAGCATATGAGCATGATTACGGTAGTTTGACCTGTTAGCTCTGTTGACAACCGTTACCAGCTGGCAAAACAATCGTCAAAGCAAATGTCACGTTCTTCCATTGTTATTCAAGCTATTCTGTAAGGTTAAGTAAAAAACAACATCGAATCGGCCGACACAGCAATAACGATTTTTTGTGGAAAATAGATTCAGTAAAGTTCAACAGTAGGTAATTAATTGATCCTGATTGTGTGGAACAGCATACAATAGTTGCACCTGTTCACCGGCGAACGATCCAAACCTCCAAAGGGGACTCACAAGCTTATAATCATAAAGTAATATGTAATAAAATGTACATATAGTCGAATTTTTTGGTTTTTTCGGGAATTTTTTTGTGTGTAAAACCTGTCCCTCACCCAGCAATTTGGGGTCGGAAGCAGCAAATTGGGGTTGATAAAAAGGTTTTACACAAAAAAGTTCCTAAAGAAGATGATTACGACTCTTTTTATGAACTTTTGTGTGTAAAACATTTTTATCAACCCCAAATTGCTGCTTCCGACCGCCAATTTCTGGGTGAGGGAAAGGTTTTACACACAAAAAAATTCCTGAAAAAAGGCGTAACCGAAAAATGCGACTATATATGTAGCAGGAAAAATTATTTGTGTCGCATGTGTCAAAATCTTTCCCTTGGTTCAATTGAACCTAGTAAACAACTTTCACGCAGGATAAACCTTAAAATTTGAGTTTTTGCCATCCGATTGATCATCCGCTACCCATTCTTCAGTGCTCTACATACGCGTGCATAGGGTCGATTGAACAGTCGTTGGGTTCAGTGATTCGAAAGAGTGCAAACTTTGCATCGACAGAAAGAGTTTCTTATGAATGCCGCATGTGCAAGATTCCGACACATGCGACACAAATAACTTTTCCGACTATACCTCCTTTCCGCCAGTCGTGACGTGACGGGGCGAATTTCTAATTTCAGCCCACCATGACATCGCATCTTTGAGCCACGACACGTGTGTCTGGTTGAAATTTGACTGAGGCATGATAAACTCCATGACATTCGAAATCGAATGTGGGTCATGACTATCCGAGACGGTGGGTGTTTGTATGTATAAATTCTAGAATGTGGCGGAAAAAAACTTTTTGTAATGGGCTGTCATGTGCTTTAAATTTTTTTATAAAGCTCAACCACAAATAGTTTATGTACTGTGAATAATGCAAATTTCTATTTTTATATATTTACCCTGTCCAAGTTATTTACCATACATAGAATACAGTATATCCTCCTACAGTACACTGGCGAACGAGTCAAATGAAGTGGAATTTTTTTCACAGAGTGGGGAACTGGCATTTAGCTCCCCACTTCGGGAACCAATTCTACTTTTTGAAATCACCAAAGAGAGGGGAATTCCACTTTTCCCTACCCTTCTCGTCCACTAGTGTAGTAACTGTGGGTGATCATCTTGTTTCGAATTCTTACTGTCAGGTGTGGGCGTGACTCGGACTAAGCTGTATCGTGATAAAACATCCTCGCCAAATGTCAAACTATCCCTTTTTACCTACACCTTCGGAATCCAATTATAATTTTTGAAATCCCCAAAGAGAGGGGAATATCACTTTTCCCTACCCATGTCGTCCACTATTGTAGTACATAACTGTGGGTGATCATCTTGTCTAGAATCATTACATACATACCACTGGGGTACGAGCTAACCCTCCAAAGGGAGGGGAATTCTGTTGAGTCGTTTTACCTACACATTAAAGGAACAAATTGTACTCTTTGAAATCGCCAAACAGAGGGGGAATTTCACTTTTCCTCCTCTTGTCGTCCGCTGGAGGTACAGTACATAATGTACTGTCAGGTGTAGGCGTGACTCGGACTATGCTCTATCGTAATAAAACATCCTTGCCAAATGTCAAACTACCCCTTTTTATCTACAGCTTTGGGAACCACTGCTACTATTTGAACTCACCAAGGAGATGGGGAATTCCACATTTTCCTACCCTTCTCGTCCGCTAGTGAGGGGCAACGAGCTGACGAGGGATCAACGAAAAAGTGAAATTTCCTTCTCTTTGGCAGTTCCGAAAAGTAGAATTTGTTCCTTTATGTGTAGGTAAAATAGCATTAAAACTGCCAATTTCCCCCTCTTTGACAAAATTCCCCTCCCTTTGGAGGTTTGACTCGTCCACCAGTGATGTAGTGACTGAGGTCTTGTCGCGACTTCTTACTGTCAGGTGTAGGCGTGCGTCGGAACATGCTCTATCGTAATAAAACATCCTTGCCAAATGTCAAACTACCCCTTTTTATCCACGAGCCGACCGTCGTTCCCGCGAAGCGGGAAAGTTCACGGGGCGGCTCATAAGCATTTTTGATTAAAACTCGCTGTCAATTACGCACACGAGTAAGGGTGGGAAACGTGGAATTCCCCCTCTTTGGCTTTTTCAAAAAGTAGAATTTCGGTTCACCAAGTTATAAGTAAAAGGGTCTGAAAACTGGCAATTGACCCCCTCTTTGACGAAATTCCCCTCCCTTTGGAGGATTAGCTCGTCCGCAAGTGTACGGTTATGTCCAATAAATATCGCTCTACCACTGATGGGCGAGCTAAACTACCAAAGAGAGGGGAATTTCACCGAAAGACTGGCGGAATCGACAGTTTTTCTGCCATTTTACCTGCTGCTTGAAGAACGGAATCTACTTTATGAAACAGCCAAAGAGGGTGAATTCCACTTTTCCACATCCCTTCTCGTCCGCTAGTGTATGTACCGTTATGATCACAGGCGGACGAGCCAATCCTCCAAAGGGAGGGGAATTTCGTCAAAGAGGGGGGAATCGGCAGTTTTCAGGCCATTTTATCTACACCTTAGGGAACAAATTGTACTATTTGAAACCGCCAAAGAGGGGGGAATTCCACTTTCCCTCCCCTTCTCGTCCGCTAGTGCTTATGATGTCATCTCGAAACAATTGTATCGAAATTTTCTTGTAAACAAGTTCGTAAACAGTTGGAATTAGAAAATTACATATGAGCGTTCTTCATTCAAGAATCGACTATTATTATGTAATTTGTCCAAAAAACACCCTAGATGGTTCTGGTCCGAATGGGTTTGGTCCAGATGGGTTTGGTCCAGATGGTTTTGGTTCAGATAGTTTTAGTCCAGAATTCCAGATGGGTTCGGTCCAAACGGAGAACTCACGATCAGTACGTTGTGATTTACTGTGGACTTAACTTTTTATTATAATCGACCATTATTATTTACTTGTCTACTCTAAACAACACCCTGAATGGCGTTTGCTTGATGGGATTTGTCCAAACGTGAATTTTGAAAATTCAAATTTTTTTTAAATTCAAACTTTTTTAGTCAGGGTTACTTGTTATCGAGAAATAATTTTGTGGGCTCGTATGCGACGAATTAAATGCAGTTTTCGTATTTTTCCCAAATATTATGTGAAAATTTTTTTATCGAAAACTTGAAAGCGCGCCAAAAACAGATTTGAATTCAAACTGCGCGCCAACAAGCATTCGGCTAACCAGAAACCCCGGTTAGGCTATAACATGTTGAAACCTCGTGTGTAACCTTCCGATAATTTCCCTCCCATTGTCATTGATCGTGGGTGTTTTTTCAATTGCTGATTGTCACCTTTTGTTTACTTAAAAGAATGGCTGAAATAATAGAAAGCATCACCTTTTCAAAAGTCGGTCTCTGATTAAATCGGTAGGAATGAATGAAAAAATATAATGAAGCTTTGGCGAACGAGCTAAACCACCAAAGGGAGGAGAAATTTATCAAAGAGAAAAAGTTGGTAGTTCTCAGGTCATTTCACCTACACCGTAGGGAACAAATTATGCTTTTTGAAAACGCCAAAGAGGGGGAATTCCAATTTTTCCACTTTTTTAAATGAAGTACAGGTTATCATGACGCAGTTCGGACGTCATGAAAAAAATTCCAAACAATAAGTTTATTCGCTCATCTTTTTCTTGTTTTGTTTCGTGTTTAATCGAATTAAGTTATCAACTAACTTGTATTCAGTAGCAATTTTCATGACTGGCACATTTGAGATACCGTATTTGCTTTGATGGCATTGTTCATATTCGCCAGCTTCCAAGCTTTTTTACTCAATCCTATATATAAAAAGAATAGAGTTTGTCGGTTTGTATGTTTGTCGACACGATGATATAAATATCAGAAATGATACTCTGAAAAACTCTTTCAATCATTTATTTTAAAAATTTACGTTCAGATTAAAAGTTCAATGAAGAAAAATCATCGCCACCCTCTCAGTCGATTAACACCGGTTTCCATAACTAAACATAGTGCCTCCACTCACCTTCAATGTACCTCAGTTATCCGTGAGGTCAAGATAACTAAAATTTAGTTCAACACTTATGATTGGTTTATTCGAAATGTTTTATTCTCATAATTAATCACATTCAGAAACTACGAATTCTATCATCATCACCTACTCACATAAAAGTTGTCATCGACACCCATACATTTTCCTAATATTTTGAACTGGAAACATCATGGATCTTAACTGGAATTGTAGTTTTATTTTGCTGCTAACTGTTGTGGCCACGGGTGCTTATGTTTTTAGGTTTAAATAAAAGTTAGTTTTTTGATTTTCCACGGGATATGTAGATATTCAATTAAACGGGGATACATAAATTATCGCATAACCATGCATCTCATGATTTCCTGGGTTAAAGAGAGGCTAATGTAAGAATTGGTAGGTTTGTTTGAGTTTGAACCCGATAGTTTGAGTTTTGTAAACCTAATCCTCAGTTGCGTAGCAACGGGTTTACCCTAGTCTTATCTTATCTTATATATAAAAATAGCAATGTCCGTATGTATGTATGTCCAGAGCCAGTTCGATATAAATATCAGAAACGCAACGCCCAAAAACTCTTTTAATCATTTATTTAGAAAAGTTACGCTGAGATCAAAAGTTCGATGAAGAAAAATCATCGCCACCCTACCAATCGATCAACACCGATTTCCTGAACTAAACGTAACATGACACCTCAACTCACTTTTAATGTACGTCAATTATCCATGAGGTCAAGATAATTAAAATGAAGTTTAACATTTATGATCGGTTTATTTGAAATGTTTCATTCTCATGATTAGTCACATTCAGAAACTACGAATTATATCATACATAAATGTTGTCATCAAACACAAGGATTTCCCCTATATTTTGAACTGGAAACATTATTGATCTTAACTGGAATTGTAGCTTTAATGTGCTAACTGTTGTGGCCATGAGTGCTTATGTTTTTTTTGGTTCAAATAAAAAAAAAATTTTTGGTTCTCCACGGGACGGGTAAAAATACAGTATATATTTGAACGGGTTATGTTGTTTCATAAAGATGAGTATGTAAGTATGAGAAAAGTGGGTATGAGTTGGGAACTGTACGAGTGACAATTTTTTCCACGGGTTATTCTCACTTTAATTATGTTAGGAAATTAATATGCGAACACATTTTTATAGTACACAGGTCAGGTGAATTAAACTGAATAAAACGTTTTTATGGTTTACAATAAAACGTACATAGATAATTCATCGAATTCGGAGCATGAAACTTATGATTTCCTACAGACAGTGATTATTTAACTTGATCATCCGTTGCCCTGCAACGGGTTTACCCTAGTATCTATATATAAATTAGACGATGTCTGTCTGTCACGCTTTTAGTATAAATATCGCGAAAGAACATTAAAAAACTTTTCATTACTTCATAGAAACAACGAAATAAATCATCACCTTCCCATCAACCTGACCAGAATGTATGCACCTCAACCAAGGCTAAGGCCATAAAAAATCGGTAAGGTCATGATAATTGGCAATTGCGATCCCTAATTTTTTCTTTCATTCACTGATTATTTCTTCTCAACAAAGGTTGCAATCATCAGCACCCTGCTTGAATGGTTGAACTTACGGACCACAAAACTTTCGAGTAAACTTTATGAAAAAACGTTTTTAGTTCATGCTCTTTGTATTTGAAGATTCGAAGGTTCAATGAAAAAAAATCATCGCAACCCTCCCACTCGATTAAGACCAATTCCTTAACTAAACATAACATATGGTGCCTCATCTTCGATGTATGTACCACCGTCAGGTATGTATGTATCAGCACCTACTCTCATAAAAGTTCCAGAGAAATGGTCATCGACATCCCCTCAATATATTCCTCATTTACCGAACTGGAATTATCAATGATTTTAACAAAGATTGACGCTAACTATTGTGCCCACGGTGTCAGATGTTCTATGAACGATTTCTTCGAAATGTTCATCATTTAACACATTCAGAAATGCCTACGTCGATCATCAGCACCTAAATTGTATGTACAGGGTGGGGCAAAAGTAACTATACACTTGTTGGAAGCCAATTTCTCAAAAAAATTATATTGAGTGTATATGATGTTATGAGCAATATATACGTTATTATACCTGAAAAACCCGATTCTGATGTCTATTTGACCGTATCTTGAGTTATTTTCAATTTTAAACAGGATTTTCAGTATTTTCATGGTTTTTTCCTTTTTAACGTCTTTAAGTGACCTCATTGTCTAATCAAAATCCTCAATAAAGGATAAGAAGTGTATAAAACGTTTCACTTGATGTATCTGAATGAGAATCGAATGATTTCATCTTCAGAATATCTCTATGGTTCAATTCGATACTGATAATATGGTAAGGCGCGTGTTCAAGATGCCTGAACCACTTTTCGCGGTTTTTGGATTATTGACAAAACAGTTCAAGTTAAATATTTTAATGGACCCTATGGTACTAAAATAAGTTAATAAACATGAAATTTATTGTTTTTAATTGCTTTAAGCTGAAAAATAAGAATTTTGAATTTTACCATTTCAGACTAAAATCGGTGATTTTCATAGAAAAAGAGGCAATTATTTTATTTATTATGCATGAATTAAAACTTACTCTCCTGTTAAACGTTTAAGAATATTTTTCTACATTCTATATTATATACCAACATAATTTTTCGTCAACTAACAGTTGATATGGCGAGATAACTGACAAAAATCACTGAAAACAACCGAAAATATGGCGAATTTCGAGAAAAAAGACGCATAACTCATGAAATAAATTGTTGTAAGTTAAAATAAATAGCAGAATCGAAATTTTCAGGTGTTTTAGCATCTGTTTAGATTGTTTAATCATATTGATGCAATATAATTTTTTGGAGAAATTTTGCGTCAACAAGTGTATAGTTACTTTTGCCCCACCCTGTATTAAAAAATTCAGTTAAGTTATAAAATACCGTACATGTATGTATGTATACAATGAAACGACGGGTTATGTTGTGGAAGGGGTGTGTAAACTCCACGCCGTAAAGCTAAAATAGATTAAAGTAACGGATGAAATATTCTAAATTTAACGGGTGGGTAATTTGAACTGAATAAAAAAAACTCTATTTATACTTGAGAAAAAAGGGATTAATTATCGCAGCACCGTGCATATGATAATTTCCTGTAAATTTGCTAAAGATAAGCTAATGAATGAGTCGATGGGTTTTGTCTGAATTTGATTACAATAGTTGAGTTTGGTACAATTAAATAAACAGTTGCGTAGCAACGGGTTTACCCTAGTATATAAAAATAGCAATGTCCGTATGTATGTATGTCCAGAGCCAGTTCGATATAAATATCAGAAACGCAACGCCCAAAAACTCTTTTGTTCATTTATTTAGAAAAGTTACGCTGAGATCAAAAGTTCGATGAAGAAAAATCATCGCCACCCTACCAATCGATCAACACCGATTTCCTGAACTAAACGTAACATGACACCTCAACTCACCTTTAATGTACGTCAATTATCCATGAGGTCAAGATAATTAAAATGAAGTTAAACATTTATGATCTGTTTATTTGAAATGTTTCATTCTCATAATTAGTTACATTCAGAAACTACGAATTTTATCATACATAAATGTTGTCATCAAACACAAGGATTTCCCCTATATTTTGAACTGGAAACATTATTGATCTTAACTGAAATTGTAGTTTTAATGTGCTAACTGTTGTGGCCATGGGTGCTTATGTTTTTTTGGTTCAAATAAAAATTATTTTATTTGGTTTTCCACGGGACGGGTAAAAATACAGTATATATTTGAACGGGTTATGTTGTTTCATAAAGATGAGTATGTAAGTATGAGAAAAGTGGGTATGAGTTGGGAACTGTACGAGTGAAAAATTTTTCCACGGGTTATTCTCACTTTAGTTATGTTAAGAAATTAATATGCGAACACATTTTTATAGTACACAGGTCAGGTGAATTAAACTGAATAAAACGTTTTTATGGTTTACAATAAAACGTACATAGATAATTCATCGATTTCGGAGCATGAAACTTATGATTTCCTACAAACGGTGATTATTTAACTTGATCATCCGTTGCCCTGCAACGGGTTTACCCTAGTCTATATATAAATTAGACGATGTATGTATGTCTGTCTGTTTGTCACACTTTGAGTATAAATATCACGAATGAACACTAAAACACTGTTTACTAGGGTAAACCCGTTGCTACGCAACTGTTTCTTATGTTAACAAAAATCAACTATCATAGAAAAAAGTTGAGTAAACCCGTCGGTTGATTAAATTAGCTTCGATCTATGTACCATGAACCCGTTGCTGTGCAACTCAAATCATCATTGTTTCATATTCTAAAGAGAACTTCTAACATAACTTCCAGTAGTAATACCATCTCGTAATAACCGTATCATATTTCTTACGCACTACCCGACTGTAATACAAACATAATGAGAGTAACCTATTTACATTCAAAGACATGAAATTTAACACCTTTATAAAGTTTCTAAAGTTCAAATAAAGTTAGTAGAATCAAAACATTCATACGATTAGGTTATTTTAACCCGTTGAAAGAAAACGGTTTGATGAAAATTTCAGTTTGATTTAACTGCCCCGTTGGCATAATTTTTTTATATTATTCAAACACAACTGATAATAAAAAATATATGCAGAATAATTTTATATACCTGTCTAGTCCGTCATACTACCGGTTGTCATTGAACATGTCGAATCCTAAATGCACATACTTGAATTGAAATTAAATTTTTCACAGAAGTTTACTCGGAAGTTTTGTGGTTGTTAAGTTCAGTCACTTGAGGGTACTGATGACTGCAATCTTTGTTGTAAAATTTTTTAAGTGATTCAATAAAGTGTTAATGAATTGCAATTATCATGCCCTAATCACCGGTTGAGGATAGTGTATGTTAGGTTGAAGGGTATGTGATGATTTGTGTTCTTCTTGCCATCAAGAGGGTGACGATGATTTTTCCAAGTTTCCCATCAAATGAAGAAAGGGTTTGAACGAGTTATTTTGTTACTTTAAAATTTTAAGTGATTCAATAAAGTGTTAATGAATTGCAATTATCATGACCTAACCACCGGTTGAGGTTAGGGTTGGTCAGGTTGAAGGGTATGTGATGATATGTGTTCTTCTTGCCATCAAGAGGGTGACGATGATTTTTCCAAGTTTCCCATCAAATGAAGAAAGGATTTGAGAGAGTTATTTTGTTACTTTTATACTAAAAAAAGCGTGACATACACACATCGTCTAATTTATATATAGACTAGGGTAAACCCGTTGCTACGCAACTGAGTGTTAAGTTTACAAAAAATATTATCGATGTAAACCCGTCAACATACAAAATTAGCTTTGTTATATGTACCACGAACCCGTTGCTACGCAACCCAAGTTATCATTGATTCACAGTTCTAAGTTAGAACTTCTAACATTTTTTCTAGAAGATCAATTAATAGCCTCACGTTGAAAACCCGTTACCCACAACCCAATTCATCTTTGTAGGAAATCATAAAAACATTTAACTCAGTTTAATCCACCCGAACCCGACCCGTTGACTGTTAAAAATTGTTCCGAGATAAATTTATTTTAACATAGTTACAGTGAGAAAAACCCGTTGAAAAAAAAGTTTGTCACCCGTGAAAATCCCAACTCATCTTACTTTTCTTCACGAAGTATACCCGGCCAGTTGAAAACTCATAAGGTAATGTTATACATATGTACATAGGAGTATCCGACCCAATATGTTAGTATAAACGTTGAACTCACCCGACCCGTTAAATCCTGATTTAATTTTCTGAAAAATAATTATGGTAAAGTTAGCATTACACTAAAAAGAACCCGTGGAAAAACGATTGATTGACTCACTTATTTTTTTCTATTAGGTATTGTAATTTTTTTACCCGTCCCGTTGGAAACCTACAGGACCCATTCCCGTTGGAAACCTACAGGATATTTTCAACTCTTGACCCGACCCGAGAAGCACATAGATGATCGCTGAAACTACTTGTACTGTTTTTTTTGTTTGATCAAAGATATCTCAGTTGAGGTTGATCACGTTTAGTAGTTGACTGATTTTTTCTGCGATGAAAGGTGTTGATGATTCCCGAGGTGGATGAAAAGAATCACAAAGCTTTTTTCCAAGATTAAAATGGAAACATTTGCATCCGTGACCTTAATTAGCGGTAATTTTAGTTAAGACCTTTGATATATTCAGTGAATAGAGGGAATCTTCTTTGAGGGTGTTGATGACAATATCTCCTCAACTTTTAAGAGAGAAGGTGATGATGATTATAAATTTCTTGATTCTGCATGAAAATGACATAAAGAGTTTTTCAGCGTTTCACTTTTGATATTTATATAGATTCATCGGGCGGACATACCTACCCACCGACAAGTTTGTTTTAATATATAAGACTAGGGTAAACCCGTTGCTACGCAACTGAAAGTTAAGTTACAAAGTGAACCCGTTGATTAATTAGCTTGCGAAGCAAAATTTTTTGTCAACATTATAGTTGACAAATAACACTTAGAAACAATTTGTATGAAAACGGTCGAATTGATAACCCGTGGTAAATTTTGAATACCCGTGAAATTTGCAGTGTATTTTTCTTCATAAAGAATTTTGTTTTGAAAACGCCTAAAATAATTACAGCACACGACTCGACATGATAATTTGAAGTGAAGATAAGCTAAAATAACTTGATAAGTTCAGTTGCAGAATAACAGTAAATAAAGCTCGTTGCATAAAGTTAGAGCCACCCGTGAAGAGCCAATTTTTCTTCATAAGATGTTATGTTTTACTGCCCCGTGGTAAGGAAAACTATGAATGAATAAATTACAGGATTTCAGTGGAATCCGTAAAAACATCTTGGAACAACCTATGAAGTTTGAAATTCGTTCATTTTTGAAAATAAGTAAAAGCTCATCTGCTCATCTTTTGTACTGTAATATTCATGAACAGATCCCGATCATCCATAAATTTCTTGAAGCTAAATTTATGTTCTTGAACAGTTTTGACTAAAATTTACACGATTCACTTCATGATTATAATAATAAAAAAACCTAAAAAACAACCCGTTGAGTTTGTACTTAATCACCGCTTAATTTTCATTCAAAAATTCTATGAGAAAATCTGAAATACGGTAATTTATGATTGATACTAAGATATCTCAGTTGAATGCAATTTTAATTTAATGTGACCTAAAAGTTTAATGGTTGTTTTTTTGATAAAAAGACATTGACCATTCCCATGTTCAACAAAGTAATTGTACGGCTCCCTTATTCCAACGTTTACATGATTGATTTCCACTCGTGGCAAAAAATAATTCGTAGCAATTTTAGTTGAGTTCTCTCGATGTTTACAAAGTTCAGTGAATCTGAACACTCCATTGGGAGGGTGTGGATGACAACTTTCTCCTCAACTTTAAGATGAGAAGGTGATGACCATAAAAATTTGACTTCTGAAAAATAATGACGAAAAGAGTTTTTCAGAGTTTCATTTCTGATATTTATATCGATTCATCGTGTCCACAAACATACAAACCGACAAACAAACAAACTCTATTCTTTTTATATATAGGACTAGGGTAAACCCGTTGCTACGCAACTGAAAGTTAAGTTACAGGGTGAACCCGTTGATTAATTAGCTTGCGAAGTAAATTTTTATGTCAACATTATAGTTGACAAATAAAATTTCGAAACAATCGTATTGTATGAAAACGGTCGAATTGATATCTCGTGGAAATAAGTTTGAATACCCGTAAAATGCATTTTTCTTCATAAAGAATCTTGTTTTGAAAACGCCTGAAATAATTACAGCATACGACCCGTGGTAAGGAAAACTACGGATGATTAATTTACAGGATTACATTGGAATCTGTGAAAACAGCTAGGAACAACCTATGGAGTTTGAAATTTACTACCGATCATTTTTCATTGTAATTCATGTAAAAAAACTAATCCGTCCGAACTACCGATAACGAATTATACCGTTCTGTTGTAAAAACAAAAGAAATCTTTGAATCCCGACCCGACCCACGATTTACATGGAATTTTATGGTTTTACATGGATTTTTTTATTGGGTAAACCTGTTGCCGCACAGGAGAATAAGGTTACGCTGCTCATATTTTTACTGTAATATTCAAAAACAAAACCCGATCATCCATAAATTTTTTGAAGCTAAATTTATCATGTTCTTGAACAGTTTTGACTAAAATTTACACGATTAAATTTTAAGAAAAGACCTAAAAACAATCCGTTGAGTTTGTACTTAATCACCGCTTAATTTTCATTCAAAAACTCTATGACAAATTCTAAAATACGGTAATTTATGATTGTTACTTAGATATTTCAGTCAAATGCCATCAAGTTTAATGGTTGTTTTATTGATAAAAGGCATTGACCATTCCCATGTTTAGCAAAGTATTTGTACGGCTCTCTTATTCCAACGTTTACATAAATGCCGTTTTCACTCGTGGCAAAAAATAATTAGTTGCAATTTTAGTTGAGTTTCCTCGATTTTTACAAAGTTCAGTGAATCTGAACACTCCATTGGGAGGGTGTGGATGACAGCTTTCTCCTCAACTTTAATATGAGAAGGTGATGACCATAAAAATTCGACTTCTGAAAAATAATGACGAAAAGAGTTTTTTAGAATTTCATTTCTGATATTTACATCGATTCATCGTGTGGACATACAAACTTACATACATACATACAAACTCTATTCTTTTTATTTATAGGACTAGGGTAAACCCGTTGCTACGCAACTGTCTGTTAAGTTATCAAAGATTATTATTCGAACAAACCCGCCGATATAACCCGTTGTTTAAATATGTTAAACTTACCCGTTACATTAAAATCTGACCTAATTGTTTACGTTTGATATTAGTTCAAATTACATAATTACAGTGAGAAAACCCGTGGAATATTTTAAAGCCACCTGTAATTTCAAACATGCCACCACTTGTTTTTTGTTCATGGACAACCGTTTTTACACAGTTTCGTTGGTAACGCCTAACATACTTTTTATCCATGACCTAACATGATATTCTGTAATGAAGATAAGCTTGAATAATTTGAATTGACCTAAGATAAGTTCAAATACATAATTACAGTAATAAAAACCCGTGGAAAAAACACACAGCCAACCATGAAAGTAACAACATTTGAGCGCCTACCCGTTAAAAACCATAGCCTATTCTTATCTCATTACCCGACCTCTAATCAGTAGTGAAGAGTAGTAGTAGCTTGAATAACATGACCCGACCCGACCCGTTAAAATGAATTAATGATTTTTTTTCATTACATAATATGAAAATCTGTTGTTAAGTTAAGCTTGTTTAGTCTGACTTGTCGTAATATAAGTTCAAATTCAAAAATACAGTAATAAAAACCCGTGCAAAAAAGTCAGCGCCACCCATAACCGTTTTAAACAACTTTTTAGCGCCTACTTTCATCAATAAACTATAATCTCTTCACCCGCTTTTTGAAAACCATAGCATTTTTTATCTTATTACCCGACCTCTAATCAGTAGTTAAGTAGTAATAGCTTAAATAACTTGACCCGCCCTCATTACCCGACCTCTAATCAGTAGTGAAGAGTAGTAGTAGCTTAAATAACTTGACCCGACCCGTTATTAATGATTTGATTTGAACACAGATTTTCAGTTGAAAAATATAATCCCATTCCGCAGTTCAGCATATGGTGGTTAATGTTTCCCGATGTAGATGAACAAATTAGAAAGATTGATACCCGTGGCACAAAATGTACGGCTTCAGTTGAGGTCAGTTCAGTTGAGGTTGGTATTTCCAGATCTGCGTATTGGGAACAACCTTCGAGGGTGTCGATGACTATTTCTCCTCAACTTTTATGAAAGTAGGTGATGATGATTACACTCGTGGAAAGAAATTAATAAAAGAGTTTTTCAGCGTTTCATTTTTGATATTTATACCTATTGACTTGCGGACATACAAACAAACATACCTACCCTAGTGTTTTAGTATATAAGATTACTTCATAAAAACAATGGAATAAATCATCGCCTACCTTTCAACCTGACCAGAATGTATGTACCTCAACCGAGGCTAAGGCCATGATAATTCGGTAAGGTCATTATAATTGCGATCGTCAATTTTTTGTTTCATTCACTGATTATTTCTTCTCAACAAAGGTTGCAATCATCAGCACCCTCATCGAATGGCTAAACTTACGGACCACAAAACTTTCGAGTGAACTTTATGAAAAACGTTTTTATTTCATGCTCTTTGAATTTGAAGATTCGAAGGTTGAATAAAGAAAAATCATCGCCACCCTCCCAATCGATTAACACCAATTCCTGAAATAAACATAACATGGTGCCTCCTCTTCGATGTATGTATGTACCTCAGTCAGGAATGTATCAGCACCTACTCTCATGAAATTTCAGGAGAAACGGTCATAGACATCCCCGCAGATTTACTCCCATTTACCGAACTGGAATTATCAATGATCTTAACAAAGATTGACGGTAATTATTGTGCCCACGGGGTCAGATGTTTTATGAACGATTTCCTTGATTGATTCAGAAATGCCGAAGTCGATTATCAGCACCTAAATTTTTTGTATTGAAATTTCAGTTAAGTTATAAATTACCGTATGTATGTATGTACGTATACAATCAAACGACGGGTTATAATATGGAAATGGTGTGTAAACCTCCACGCCGTTAAGCTAAAATAGATTAAAGTAATGGATGAAATAAACTAATTTCAACGGGTGGGTAATTTCAATTGTATAAGAAAAATATATTGTTACTCAAGAAAAAACAGGGATTAATTATCACACCACCGAGCAAATGATCATTTCCTGTAAATGGGCTAACGATAAGCTAATGAATGAGTCGATGGGTTTTGTCTGAGTTTGAGTACAATAGTTGAGTTTGGTACAATTAAATAAACAGTATATTAAAATCCATGTCCGTCTGTCACGCTAAAATGAGTATAAATATCAGGAACCAAACGTTCAAAAGCTCTTTTTGCCATTTTTACGAAAGATTTTTATTCATCATCACCCTCTATCGACGAATTAAAATTTAATTTGTCATCAACACTCTCTCAGTCACAAGCCATACTGAACTCCTCAACGATACAACATAACATCAAAACCAATCATCGCGTACCCCTCATTTAAACGACCTTTTAGCAAATAAGAAAGCCATCTCAAGCAGTAATTATGTAGGTCATAATTAACGGTGCGGGTAAAAATTCGGAACCAGAAGCTTATTGCAAAAAAATCACCCTCAGCAATGAAAGTCATCAACATTACCTCACATGTCCCGTCAACTGAACTGCGACATGACTAGGGTTTGTAATGAACGGGTGTTAGATCTTCACCGGACGGGTGGATAACAGCGAATCAATTTTTAGGATTTTTTTATCAATTTACATAACTTGGATTATACCGGACGGGTTTGGGTTATGTTAACAGTACTGATTACATTTTGTAATTTTTGTAATTAACGGGTGTGAGAGAGTGCATCTCGATGGGACGGGGGGTAATAACAGTTCAAAATATATATTTTGGGGTTACTGAGACGGGTTGAGTTAACAAATAACGCAAAACGATAGCTGTTGTGACTGAATTTGTTGAGAAGTAACGGGTATATTCACAAAATTAAATTTGGTTGTTGACCACTCTAATTTTAGGTCATGTTACATCACAGATCAAATAAAAAGTTTGTTGGAATTCTTTACTTACGTGTAATAATCTCAGTTGCGCAGATACGGGTTTGAAAAAAAAATAGATTTGTAGAAAATTTGTATTGTTAGTTAAATACAGATAATCAAGCATCCGTTGCTTTGCAACGGGTTTACCCTAGTGTTACAAATAAGGAGAAAACATAAACCACTTTACAGGCTGTATATGCTAACCTGATTATTCCTTATACATATTTTTTACTATTGTTTTCATTACTTCTGATTTTCTTTCTTCATTTCATTTTTTACAAGAAAAAGGGTATAGTTGTCTTAGTAAGTTTAGCGGACATCAGATAAGTAATATATGTAAAATTGTCTGTACCATATACTGCGGTCAATCGGTTACGCAAATATAGGGTGGCCAATTGGTTATTAGAATGGCCACAAAAAGGTAATCAGTGTTTCCCCTATACATCTGTATCTTGGATTTTGTGCACTATTTCGGATTTTGACGGAATTGGACGTTTCTGAAGAAAACAAGAAAAAATATGTTCAGTGATGCCAAAATCCAAAAATCAAAACTAGAATTATGGATTCACAGAAAATTTAATTTTTCTCTTTCTTCTTGTTTTTTTTTTAAAACGGTAAAATTTAAAATAGACCCCAAAATCCAAGATTCATTTTTATAGGGGAAACACTGGTTACCTTCAGTGGCCATTCTAATAACCAATTGTCCACCCTATAGTTCAATGTTCTTTGTAAAACTTTTGCCATTCATGAAAAAATGTTTTGTTAAACTTTTAATCTAAAAAATCATGCATCACGATAGTTTTACATCACCAGAGTTGCCGATTACCTTTGTATAGCATTCTCAATTGATTACGAGATTAAACTCAAACTTGCGCCAATCAGATGTGCACTTTTCAGAAGTTATAATTCCTATTTTTAACAAAAAGCTATTTTTTTCTACTAACGTCATCCAATTTGCGTCTACTGACTTATACATAGCACCATAAAACAGATTTATAATATAACAAACGTGAAGATTAACTGTAGTTTTACAACGTATTAAACAATTAATACTGGACAGCTGGACTCTATTTAGGCATTCGATAACGAGAAATATAAAGTGCGGAATAATGATCGGAATCGGAGTAATTAATATGTAGCCGTGTAATCATGACAACCATTCGAATCCTACCAGGATACTTGAAATTTTTCAGTTTCTTGGTAGGACTAGAATTCGTTTACTAATACAACCGGCTGTTAAACTAGTTGGTTTGAGTGTGGGGTAACAACCCCCGTCGCCTTCAGTTTACAGTCCTAGTTACGACAGTGCAAGACAGGAGTACCTGTGGTGTAGCGGTTAGCACGTCCGTATACTGAACAGAAGGTCGTGGGTTCGAATCCTACCAGGATACTTGAAATTTTTCAGTTTCTTGGTAGGACTAGAATTCGTTTACTAATACAACCGGCTGTTAAACTAGTTGGTTTGAGTGTGGGGTAACAACCCCCGTCGCCTTCAGTTTACAGTCCTAGTTACGACAGTGCAAGACAGGAGTACCTGTGGTGTAGCGGTTAGCACGTCCGTGTACTGAACGGAAGGTCGTGGGTTCGAATCCTACCAGGATACTTGAAATTTTTCAGTTTCTTGGTAGGACTAGAATTCGTTTACTAATTAGCAGACGACAAGGGGTTGGGAATGTAGAATTCCCCCTCTTTGGTGATATCAAAAAATTGGAGTTGTTTCCAAAATGTGTAGGTTAAATGACCTGAAAACTGTCAGTTCCTCTCTCTTTAACAAAATTCCCCTCCCTTTGTGGAGTTAGCACATCATGACTCATGAGTTAGCATAGCCCAATCATTCGATATACGTATATACGATGTATTTAATTGAATTGCAGAGAATCTATTTCCTTGTTTTCCAACAAGAAATCATATAATTTTAACACCATATTTATGATTTGGATGTTTATTTGCATGATTTTAGAATACAGACTGTGCATACATAATTTAAAAATCCCGTTATACAGCTCAGTACTCCGCGCAGACTTAACGCCCCGACTTTGTAAACAATTATTTTCCGGCAAGAAACTTTAATCACGTATAATTGCTGTTGAGATACGC
>OZ038446.1:27033570-27036070 GCA_964036265.1 Daptonema setosum
ATAATAAACCCATTATAATCAAGTATATTATATTAATAACTTATAATTGTCGCCTGTCTAGTCTAGTGCATAGGGTGCCAGCCTCGAAAACTGGTGGTCCTTAGTTCGAAACCGGACTTGAGACACAGATCCTGACGTTTGCTCTGGGGTTTCTGCCATTGCCCGTCCGTTTGTTCAACTCTCTGGCCACTTAGAAAACACCATTAGGATTGGGCTATTGGTGTGCCTTAATGGTTTCAGTTAGAAAAGAAATTCAAGTGAAAAAAATGTAAAGTTAAGTCCACAAAATTAATTGATATAGTAGGTATTGTAGGATACATTTACGTCAAATGTACAGTACTTACATTCGATTGAATTAATTTATTTAAAAGCTACAGTAATACTAATTATACAAAAACAAGTTCACAAATTTTTTGTTGTAGATATTATGGTAGGATACAGTTACATACGTATTGTATTCTCATTCGATTACTTTGTTTTTTTTAATTCATTGATGTTTGCTCTTTTCTATCCCAAGTCTATTGTTCCCGAGCTGACGTCTTTTTCATCCAAACATCATATAAAAAATTAAAATGTACATATGTATAATAATAATGTTAATTCAATTCTAATAAATTAATTGCGTATAATTCATTATAAGAAACAATTAAGTGCGTATTATATTTACATTCAATTAGACTACTTTATTTTTTAGTTCATTGACGTTCGCTCTACTCCTCACTCTACTCTGCTCTATTCCATGTCATTTTATAAAATACAGTTAATATGAATGCATAAAAGGTTAATTCTACTAAATTAATTGAGCAGATTGTATTGTAGAACACGTTTACGTACATATTGTATTTACATTCAATTAGACTACATTTATTTTTAAATTCATTGACGTTTGCTCTACTCTATTCCAAGTCAATTGTTCCCAAGCAGGTGTTTTTTTTCACCCAAACAAAAGTACAGTATACAGTATGTATGGCTAGTTTATTGTTACTGCGTTGGACATACTGTGCGTACAAGTGAAACATTTTGGCCAATTTAATAATATTTTTTTTCTACTCATTAATTAAAAAAAACACAACCCATTCAGTTTCCAGAATTAGTATGATCCATTTATCTTAAAGTTTCAGAACAATGAAATATAATAGTTAATTGCCGCAAAGTTCTAGTAACAATTGAATGTTAGTTAGTTAATTGCCAAAGTTTTCAATAATGTTTCACATGCGCGTAGCAACAATGCAAGGCCACACGCAGTAACAATAAACCAGCTATAGCTTGGTCAGGGTTTATTGTTATCAAAAATTAATTTTCTGGGCCGGGTATGGACGTAAGAAATGAATTAAGCGCAAACTTCGTTTGTTATCAAATTAATATGTGAAAAATAACTTAATTCTCGAAATTTTGAAAGCGCGCCAAAACTGATTTGAGTTCAAATTGCCCGCCAGAAACATGTTGAGTAACAAGAAACCCTGGATATACTATATATAGCTTGGTCATGGTTCCTTGTTATTAAAAATTCCTGACGCGCACGTATGGAATGAATTAAGCGCAGTTTTTATAGCTGTCCAACTTTGATGTGAATAAATTTCAAGTTTTCGAAAATTTGAAAAGTGCGTCAGAAACAAATTCGAATTCAAACTGCGTGCAACAACAAGTAACCATGGATAAACTACTATACGTGTCTAAAAGTATAAATAACGTTGTTTAAAAAATCATTCACCGTGAGAAAAGTATCCACTTACGCAAATTGCTTCACGAGAAATTTTTAGCCTATTTTTAATCACGAGTACATTTTCTGAAAATAATCAATCAGTTAGACTTGTATTTTACATAGACCTACAGTATGTAGATGACCGACTAAATGATTTAATAAAGTACTTCGAGTCACATCTGGATGATTCATATGTACGTCAATCGGGAAAAAGTATTCAGTTTCGAAAATAATCATGAAAATGTCTCGTGAGAATCATTCTAGATTCTATCATTTGACAATTTTCTTTAAATAAACTGTACATATACAGTGGCGCCCAAAAGTTCTCGGACAACCAGTTTTTCAGGGTTTTCGGCCCGAACCCCATGACTTAATGAATATTTCGTGCCGTAACTTAAACCGAGTTTATAAAATACTTATTGAAATCATTGTAAACTGCAAAATTCAAATTTAAACAATGTTATGTCATGTGCCATGGCATAACATGAAGTTCAAGGAAAGCGCGCGTTGTTCGTGGATACCATGCGCCGAGGCCGGTTTAAGGGAGATACCGCAATATTCGACCTTGATATTCAATTGGAACATTGTTTATGACATAAATGATACCCACTCTTCCCTTGATAACACGTTTCAACCACCTCAAGCTGATATCAAGGTTATGAAGTAAAGTGAAAAATATTGCTTCATTGCCTGTTTTGTGTGTTTCTCTATCAGAATTTATTTTCGACACAATACTACCTGAACGGTTCTGTAACTTTCATGATAGTATGCATACATCACGTTCTTTCGTTTTCAAAA
>OZ038446.1:27041070-27049570 GCA_964036265.1 Daptonema setosum
GTTAATCTGATGAAACGACTATGGCCCCGTGCACGTCCAAGGGCCGGCTCTCGAGGAGAGCCTTCGGGTCTCTCCTCGAGAGCCGGCCCTTGGACGTGCACGGGGCCTATATTTGATTATATAAATTGCTCATAAACACGATGGTAAGCTCTGCGTAATGAAGTTTAACATTACATAAGTCCCTGTCATACAAATACAATTGTATTTTAACCATTTTATGATTTCATTTTATCGGTAATCATTGGTGCACGAGTCATTTTGCCAAACGGGACAGTGATTTTGTCAAAGAGGGGATAGTTTGCAGTTTTGAGGCCAATTTCCGATATTTCCGTGGAACCCGTGACCAGTGTACCACAGGTGCCACGAAAGACTTGGGGTCGAAAATTCATGCTAGTTGGGTCCAGTTGGTGGTTTGCAACTAGGATGTATTAGAATTTAGCGAAACCACGTTTCCAGGCTCGTGCCCTGCAGACGAATGAAAATTACGGTATTTGGGACCCTAAAACTGGCATGTGCCATTAAATGGGTTCCATTAAAGAAACTTTTCGGCAATTTGAACATGTTTCTAGGTCAATTGAGACACGCTCTACACGATGGAAGTGAGTTTTCGACAATCCGAGTTTTCTATCGCGAGTTATAAGCCAATAAAGCCTGTTTTTGGCTAATTTTGAGTCATTTCCGTGGAACCCGTGACCAGTGTACCACAGGTGCCACGAAAGACTTGGGGTCAAAAATTCATGCTAGTTGGGTCCAGTTGGTCGTTTGCAACTAGTATGTAATAGAATTTAGCGAAAAAACGTTTCCAGGCTCGTGCCCTGCAGACGACTGAAAATTACGGTATTTGGGACCCTAAAACTGGCATGTGCCATTAAATGGGTTCCATTAAAAAAACTTTTGGGCAATTTGAACATGTTTCTAGGTCAATTCGACCACGCTCTACACGATGGAAGTGAGTTTTCGACGATCCGAGTTTTCTATCGCGAGTTATAAGCGAATAAAGCCTGATTTTGGCTAATTTTGAGTCATTTCCGTGGAACCCGTGACCAGTGTACCACAGGTGCCACGAAAGACTTGGGTCGAAAATTCATGCTAGTTGGGTCCAGTTGGTGGTTTGCAACAAGGATGTAATAGAATTTAGCGAAAAAACATTTCCAGGCTCGTGCCCTGCAGACGACTGAAAATTACGGTATTTGGGACCCTAAAACTGGCATGTGCCATTAAATGGGTTCCATTAAATAAACTTTTCGGCAATTTGAACATGTTTCTAAGTCAATTCGACCACGCTCTACATGATGGAAGTGAGTTTTCGACGATCCGAGTTTTCTATCGCGAGTTATAAGCGAATAAAGCCTGATTTTGGCTAATTTTGAGTCATTTCCGTGGAACCCGTGACCAGTGTACCACAGGTGCCACGAAAGACTTGGGGTCAAAAATTCATGCTAGTTGGGTCCAGTTGGTGGTTTGCAACAAGGATGTAATAAAATTTAGCGAAAAAACATTTCCAGGCTCGTGCCCTGCAGACGACTGAAAATTACGGTATTTGGGACCCTAAAACTGGCATGTGCCATTAAATGGGTTCCATTAAAAAAACTTTTCGGCAATTTGAACATGTTTCTAGGTCAATTCGGACACGCTCTACACGATGGAAGTGAGGTTTCGACGATCAGAGTTTTCTATCGCGAGTTATAAGCCAATAAAGCCTGTTTTTGGCTAATTTTGAGCCATTTCCGTGGAACCCGTGACCAGTGTACCACAGGTGCCACGAAAGACTTGGGGTCGAAAATTCATGCTAGTTGGGTCCAGTTGGTGGTTTGCAACTAGGATGTAATAGAATTTAGCGAAACCACGTTTCCAGGCTCGTGCCCTGCAGACGAATGAAAATTACGGTATTTTGGACCCCAAAACTGGCATGTGCCATTAAATGGGTTCCATTAAAGAAACTTTTCGGCAATTTGAACATGTTTCTATGTCAATTGAGACACGCTCTACACGATGGAAGTGAGTTTTCGACAATCCGAGTTTTCTATCGCGAGTTATAAGCCAATAAAGCCTGTTTTTGGCTAATTTTGAGTCATTTCCGTGGAACCCGTGACCAGTGTACCACAGGTGCCACGAAAGACTTGGGGTCAAAAATTCATGCTAGTTGGGTCCAGTTGGTCGTTTGCAACTAGGATGTAATAGAATTTAGCGAAAAAACGTTTCCAGGCTCGTGCCCTGCAGACGACTGAAAATTACGGTATTTGGGACCCTAAAACTGGCATGTGCCATTAAATGGGTTCCATTAAAAAAACTTTTCGGCAATTTGAACATGTTTCTAGGTCAATTCGGACACGCTCTACACGATGGAAGTGAGGTTTCGACGATCAGAGTTTTCTATCGCGAGTTATAAGCCAATAATCCTGTTTTTGGCTAATTTTGAGCCATTTCCGTGGAACCCGTGACCAGTGTACCACAGGTGCCACGAAAGACTTGGGGTCGAAAATTCATGCTAGTTGGGTCCAGTTGGTGGTTTGCAACTAGGATGTAATAGAATTTAGCGAAACCACGTTTCCAGGCTCGTGCCCTGCAGACGAATGAAAATTACGGTATTTGGGACCCCAAAACTGGCATGTGCCATTAAATGGGTTCCATTAAAGAAACTTTTCGGCAATTTGAACATGTTTCTAGGTCAATTGAGACACGCTCTACACGATGGAAGTGAGTTTTCGACAATCCGAGTTTTCTATCGCGAGTTATAAGCCAATAAAGCCTGTTTTTGGCTAATTTTGAGTCATTTCCGTGGAACCCGTGACCAGTGTACCACAGGTGCCACGAAAGACTTGGGGTCAAAAATTCATGCTAGTTGGGTCCAGTTGGTCGTTTGCAACTAGGATGTAATAGAATTTAGCGAAAAAACGTTTCCAGGCTCGTGCCCTGCAGACGACTGAAAATTACGGTATTTGGGACCCTAAAACTGGCATGTGCCATTAAATGGGTTCCATTAAAAAAACTTTTCGGCAATTTGAACATGTTTCTAGGTCAATTCGACCACGCTCTACACGATGGAAGTGAGTTTTCGACGATCCGAGTTTTCTATCGCGAGTTATAAGCGAATAAAGCCTGATTTTGGCTAATTTTGAGTCATTTCCGTGGAACCCGTGACCAGTGTACCACAGGTGCCACGAAAGACTTGGGGTCGAAAATTCACGCTAGTTGGGTCCAGTTGGTGGTTTGCAACTAGGATGTAATAGAATTTAGCGAAAAAACGTTTCCAGGCTCGTGCCCTGCAGACGACTGAAAATTACGGTATTTGGGACCCTAAAACTGGCATGTGTCATTAAATGGGTTCCATTAAAAAAACTTTTCGGCAATTTGAACATGTTTCTAGGTCAATTCGGACACGCTCTACACGATGGAAGTGAGGTTTCGACGATCAGAGTTTTCTATCGCGAGTTATAAGCCAATAATCCTGTTTTTGGCTAATTTTGAGCCATTTCCGTGGAACCCGTGACCAGTGTACCACAGGTGCCACGAAAGACTTGGGGTCGAAAATTCATGCTAGTTGGGTCCAGTTGGTGGTTTGCAACTAGGATGTAATAGAATTTAGCGAAACCACGTTTCCAGGCTCGTGCCCTGCAGACGAATGAAAATTACGGTATTTTGGACCCCAAAACTGGCATGTGCCATTAAATGGGTTCCATTAAAGAAACTTTTCGGCAATTTGAACATGTTTCTATGTCAATTGAGACACGCTCTACACGATGGAAGTGAGTTTTCGACAATCCGAGTTTTCTATCGCGAGTTATAAGCCAATAAAGCCTGTTTTTGGCTAATTTTGAGTCATTTCCGTGGAACCCGTGACCAGTGTACCACAGGTGCCACGAAAGACTTGGGGTCAAAAATTCATGCTAGTTGGGTCCAGTTGGTCGTTTGCAACTAGGATGTAATAGAATTTAGCGAAAAAACGTTTCCAGGCTCGTGCCCTGCAGACGACTGAAAATTACGGTATTTGGGACCCTAAAACTGGCATGTGCCATTAAATGGGTTCCATTAAAAAAACTTTTCGGCAATTTGAACATGTTTCTAGGTCAATTCGGACACGCTCTACACGATGGAAGTGAGGTTTCGACGATCAGAGTTTTCTATCGCGAGTTATAAGCCAATAATCCTGTTTTTGGCTAATTTTGAGCCATTTCCGTGGAACCCGTGACCAGTGTACCACAGGTGCCACGAAAGACTTGGGGTCGAAAATTCATGCTAGTTGGGTCCAGTTGGTGGTTTGCAACTAGGATGTAATAGAATTTAGCGAAACCACGTTTCCAGGCTCGTGCCCTGCAGACGAATGAAAATTACGGTATTTGGGACCCCAAAACTAGCATGTGCCATTAAATGGGTTCCATTAAAGAAACTTTTCGGCAATTTGAACATGTTTCTAGGTCAATTGAGACACGCTCTACACGATGGAAGTGAGTTTTCGACAATCCGAGTTTTCTATCGCGAGTTATAAGCGAATAAAGCCTGATTTTGGCTAATTTTGAGTCATTTCCGTGGAACCCGTGACCAGTGTACCACAGGTGCCACGAAAGACTTGGGGTCGAAAATTCACGCTAGTTGGGTCCAGTTGGTGGTTTGCAACTAGGATGTAATAGAATTTAGCGAAAAAACGTTTCCAGGCTCGTGCCCTGCAGACGACTGAAAATTACGGTATTTGGGACCCTAAAACTGGCATGTGTCATTAAATGGGTTCCATTAAAAAAACTTTTCGGCAATTTGAACATGTTTCTAGGTCAATTCGGACACGCTCTACACGATGGAAGTGAGGTTTCGACGATCAGAGTTTTCTATCGCGAGTTATAAGCCAATAATCCTGTTTTTGGCTAATTTTGAGCCATTTCCGTGGAACCCGTGACCAGTGTACCACAGGTGCCACGAAAGACTTTGGGTCGAAAATTCATGCTAGTTGGGTCCAGTTGGTGGTTTGCAACTAGGATGTAATAGAATTTAGCGAAACCACGTTTCCAGGCTCGTGCCCTGCAGACGAATGAAAATTACGGTATTTTGGACCCCAAAACTGGCATGTGCCATTAAATGGGTTCCATTAAAGAAACTTTTCGGCAATTTGAACATGTTTCTATGTCAATTGAGACACGCTCTACACGATGGAAGTGAGTTTTCGACAATCCGAGTTTTCTATCGCGAGTTATAAGCCAATAAAGCCTGTTTTTGGCTAATTTTGAGTCATTTCCGTGGAACCCGTGACCAGTGTACCACAGGTGCCACGAAAGACTTGGGGTCAAAAATTCATGCTAGTTGGGTCCAGTTGGTCGTTTGCAACTAGGATGTAATAGAATTTAGCGAAAAAACGTTTCCAGGCTCGTGCCCTGCAGACGACTGAAAATTACGGTATTTGGGACCCTAAAACTGGCATGTGCCATTAAATGGGTTCCATTAAAAAAACTTTTCGGCAATTTGAACATGTTTCTAGGTCAATTCGGACACGCTCTACACGATGGAAGTGAGGTTTCGACGATCAGAGTTTTCTATCGCGAGTTATAAGCCAATAATCCTGTTTTTGGCTAATTTTGAGCCATTTCCGTGGAACCCGTGACCAGTGTACCACAGGTGCCACGAAAGACTTGGGGTCGAAAATTCATGCTAGTTGGGTCCAGTTGGTGGTTTGCAACTAGGATGTAATAGAATTTAGCGAAACCACGTTTCCAGGCTCGTGCCCTGCAGACGAATGAAAATTACGGTATTTGGGACCCCAAAACTAGCATGTGCCATTAAATGGGTTCCATTAAAGAAACTTTTCGGCAATTTGAACATGTTTCTAGGTCAATTGAGACACGCTCTACACGATGGAAGTGAGTTTTCGACAATCCGAGTTTTCTATCGCGAGTTATAAGCCAATAAAGCCTGTTTTTGGCTAATTTTGAGTCATTTCCGTGGAACCCGTGACCAGTGTACCACAGGTGCCACGAAAGACTTGGGGTCAAAAATTCATGCTAGTTGGGTCCAGTTGGTCGTTTGCAACTAGGATGTAATAGAATTTAGCGAAAAAACGTTTCCAGGCTCGTGCCCTGCAGACGACTGAAAATTACGGTATTTGGGACCCTAAAACTGGCATGTGCCATTAAATGGGTTCCATTAAAAAAACTTTTCGGCAATTTGAACATGTTTCTAGGTCAATTCGACCACGCTCTACACGATTGAAGTGAGTTTTTGATGATCCGAGTTTTCTATCGCGAGTTATAAGCGAATAAAGCCTGATTTTGGCTAATTTTGAGTCATTTCCGTGGAACCCGTGACCAGTGTACCACAGGTGCCACGAAAGACTTGGGGTCGAAAATTCATGCTAGTTGGGTCCAGTTGGTGGTTTGCAACTAGGATGTAATAGAATTTAGCGAAAAACGTTTCCAGGCTCGTGCCCTGCAGACGACTGAAAATTACGGTATTTGGGACCCTAAAACTGGCATGTGCCATTAAATGGGTTCCATTAAAAAAACTTTTCGGCAATTTGAACATGTTTCTAGGTCAATTTGACCACGCTCTAATCGATGGAAGTGAGTTTTCGACGATCCGAGTTTTCTATCGCGAGTTATAAGCGAATAAAGCTTGATTTTGGCTAATTTTGAGTCATTTCCGTGGAACCCGTGACCAGTGTACCACAGGTGCCACGAAAGACTTGGGGTCAAAACTTCATGCTAGTTGGGTCCAGTTGGTGGTTTGCAACTAGGATGTAATAGAATTTAGCGAAAAAACGTTTCCAGGCTCGTGCCCTGCAGACGACTGAAAATTACGGTATTTGGGACCCTAAAACTGGCATGTGCCATTAAATGGGTTCCATTAAAAAAACTTTTCGGCAATTTGAACATGTTTCTAGGTCAATTCGACCACGCTCTACACGATGGAAGTGAGTTTTCGACGATCCGAGTTTTCTATCGCGAGTTATAAGCGAATAAAGCCTGATTTTGGCTAATTTTGAGTCATCTCCGTGGAACCCGTGACCAGTGTACCACAGGTGCCACGAAAGACTTGGGGTCGAAAATTCATGCTAGTTGGGTCCAGTTGGTGGTTTGCAACTAGGATGTCATAGAATTTAGCGAAAAAACGTTTCCAGGCTCGTGCCCTGCAGACGACTGAAAATTACGGTATTTGGGACCCTAAAACTGGCATGTGCCATTAAATGGGTTCCATTAAAAAAACTTTTCGGCAATTTGAACATGTTTCTAGGTCAATTTGACCACGCTCTAATCGATGGAAGTGAGTTTTCGACGATCCGAGTTTTCTATCGCGAGTTATAAGCGAATAAAGCTTGATTTTGGCTAATTTTGAGTCATTTCCGTGGAACCCGTGACCAGTGTACCACAGGTGCCACGAAAGACTTGGGGTCAAAACTTCATGCTAGTTGGGTCCAGTTGGTGGTTTGCAACTAGGATGTAATAGAATTTAGCGAAAAAACGTTTCCAGGCTCGTGCCCTGCAGACGACTGAAAATTACGGTATTTGGGACCCTAAAACTGGCATGTGCCATTAAATGGGTTCCATTAAAAAAACTTTTCGGCAATTTGAACATGTTTCTAGGTCAATTCGACCACGCTCTACACGATGGAAGTGAGTTTTCGACGATCCGAGTTTTCTATCGCGAGTTATAAGCGAATAAAGCCTGATTTTGGCTAATTTTGAGTCATCTCCGTGGAACCCGTGACCAGTGTACCACAGGTGCCACGAAAGACTTGGGGTCGAAAATTCATGCTAGTTGGGTCCAGTTGGTGGTTTGCAACTAGGATGTCATAGAATTTAGCGAAAAAACGTTTCCAGGCTCGTGCCCTGCAGACGACTGAAAATTACGGTATTTGGGACCCTAAAACTGGCATGTGCCATTAAATGGGTTCCATTAAAAAAACTTTTCGGCAATTTGAACATGTTTCTAGGTCAATTCGACCACGCTCTACACGATGGAAGTGAGTTTTCGACGATCCGAGTTTTCTATCGCGAGTTATAAGCGAATAAAGCCTGATTTTGGCTAATTTTGAGTCATTTCCGTGGAACCCGTGACCAGTGTACCACAGGTGCGACGAAAGACTTGGGGTCGAAAATTCATGCTAGTTGGGTCCAGTTGGTGGTTTGCAACTAGGATGTAATAGAATTTAGCGAAAAAACGTTTCCAGGCTCGTGCCCTGCAGACGACTGAAAATTACGGTATTTGGGACCCTAAAACTGGCATGTGCCATTAAATGGGTTCCATTAAAAAAAAAATTCGGCAGTTTGAACATGTTTCTAGGTCAATTCGACCACGCTCTACACGATGGAAGTGAGTTTTCGACGATCCGAGTTTTCTATCGCGAGTTATAAGCGAATAAAGCCTGATTTTGGCTAATTTTGAGTCATTTCCGTGGAACCCGTGACCAGTGTACCACAGGTGCCACGAAAGACTTGGGTCGAAAATTCATGCTAGTTGGGTCCAGTTGGTGGTTTGCAACAAGGATGTAATAGAATTTAGCGAAAAAACATTTCCAGGC
>OZ038446.1:27049770-27087481 GCA_964036265.1 Daptonema setosum
CCATTAGTGGTCATAATCATTTACTTTACATTCATAATATTATTCCACTCTCCCTCATTCCTCAATACATTCGTCTCATTGAGTAACCTGGTTGTTGGGGCATGCTCCGCAGTTCCCCGTGGCCATTACGTTGAGTACCCTTTGCATTAGTACCGGGTCTGTGAGTCCTTCTCGACACTCCAAAACGAGCTGCCCTGGCTCAAGCTCCTCGTCCTGCTTCGGGACCATTGGAGAGCGGTCGTCTGACTTGTCTGACATAATTACGCCTGACTTTTCGACAATTGAATATGACTGAAATTTGTTTTTCAACGGTAGATACATACAATGATATACATACATATGATTATTCATTGAACAATAATTTGCTACAAATCATTGATTTGAAATTAATTTTGATTCGATTAACACATGATTATGCACTAATGTAGGTTTTGATGTATGTTCACAACATTAGCTGTAATCAAAACATACGTCGCGTGCCTGACCTTGCAAATGAATGAAACAATTAATGCTCATATTTTAACATTAGGTCAGATCCAAACATACGTCGATGCCTGACCCTGTGTGACCCTAAATTGATGAAACATCGAGTTTGATGTAAACATACGCTAGCCGCACAACATCTGGTTGCGTGCTCATATTCCAATACATGTAATATATGTACATGTGTGTTTTTGTCCCAGGCTGGCTCATACAGCACTAGAGATTTTGTGGCAATTGGCCGTTTTTTTTTATTCACAAACATGATTTTCTCGACAAATTTCTGCAATATAATATTATGCACGATAAAAATAATTGTAATGTGTTTTTTATGACTCACATACATGTTAATATATTTGTTCATTCGTATTTACGTTTCAGGCAATTGAAAATCATCAATTCCAGTACGTATTTAACGACAAGCAGTAACATAATTATAACGAAGAACCACACAATTTCGCCGTAAGACAACGACAAAAACTGATGCCAATCGAATGCGCCATCTGATGCCGTATGACTCACGGCAACATGATTGTTAGTGCTACCAGTTTGTTCCTTGCTAACAAAGGTTAGATCAGCTTTGAGTTCAAATTTGAATGGTTTTCCTCCACTGCAAGTCAAGTTACAGTTTTCAGAAATTCTGGCTTTATTAAAAAGCAGTCTGATATCTTGTTCGGAATTTTTTGTTGTGCATTTAACGATAAATCTAGTCGACTCACAATTCACTGCACCAATCGTGTCGGATTGTGATGAAAGACATACATATTTCAGGTTGAAACCGGTCACACACGCGTAGCATCCTCTTGACGCGTGCGCATTGATCTCCAGTCTACACTGGTTGACGGTTTGTTTGTTTACGGCAACTTTCATTTTGCCTGTTTGAACTTTCATTTTTAACATAAGTTCTTGTTTGAATTGAATCTCGACTGATTCTTCATGTGGTAGTAAATTAATAACTCCACTTTTCAACGGTAACACTTGCTCTGAATTTTCAAATACTTTTCCCAAGTTCATTTCATCACAAATGCAGTTCACTGTTCCATGTGCCGGATTACATTTGCATGAGTCTTTTGCAATGTAGCAATCAAATTTATCTGCTGAATTTTTATCTTTGCACATTAATTGACCTACGGTATTTGTTACAGGTTGACCACTGTCACTAGCCGTCACCGTAGCCACTTGTGTCGTTTCCAAGTTCCTAATGAACTTTGTTGTCACCAAAGGGACATATGGTTGGTTCACCGTTTGAGTAGTCAGTTTGATTCCTTTTTTCCATTTCATTTGCATTCCTGGATACAAAGTCAATATGTCAGTTTGACTCATTAACTGACTGTTATTGAACTTTTCAATCGTTGATCGTATTTTAATTTCGTATCTGTAATTGAGGCAATCAAATATTTCATACGTTGTGTTGCTTGTTGGCATCGCAAAATAGCGATAAAATGTGCATGCTGAAGAACATAGAAAGCAACCACAACCTGCGCAACCACATGTGCTTATGCAACCCGTTACACCTGGGTAATTACTATTCATTCCTTCCAGTTCACTGACCTTGGAATCACTCTTCGTGGTTTCACACGCGTCTGCCGTACATGATCCAGCTGAACGACAGCGTTTTACGGAATGTGAGCTCATTTCAAATGAGCGGGTGAAAAACAGATTACGTTTTTCGCAGGTCAGTTTAATTGATTCGATTTCGAATGATAATTTAGCATAAAACTCATCTGTTTCAGATTTTAAAATTAAGCATGCTTCCTGACCATTTCCACTCAAATCAAACTCAGTCGTTTGCTCAATCTCGCATGTCAAAATGCCATTGTTATCGAATATACAGTGATTAGTGTCAGCTGTAATTACCGTGACCTCGGTGCATGCATGAGTCAAACACACATGCATCATTATCATGACTACACTCAATACTAATGGTCTCGTTGTTCGATAACGTGCACTAATTGGTGTCTCTCTGGTATTAGTGATCGTGATAGACTGTAGTTCGACATAGTTGTCTCTTTCATTTGCATAAATTGCCCGTTTCATGCGTCCAAAACATTTCAGTATTCGTAGAATGATCTTGTAACCTGTAAAGACCAGTATGTACATGGCCATGATGACCATAGAAATCATCGATTTAGGCGCACATTTCCAATTATAAATCGTGTCATTGTAATCGATTATGGAACAAAAATCTTCTGCCATACAACTTTCAGTGTCTCGATATACAAGTACTCCATGTTTCCAGATACGTACTGAAACTTCATAGTTGTTCATCAATATTTCAGGAGCGAACGCAAACTTGAGTTCGACCGGTGGCATATGTACCGAATAACAGATTGACATTGTCGTGCACAATTCAATCATGTTAGTGCCCACCGTCGACAGGACCACTGCACCTCCCTGTATGCAGCGCAGTCTGCAACCATTACATGATAAATTGGTTTGTGTTGTTTTATACATGTAAACATTAACTTCCTTATGACCCCAGGCACTGATTTGTACTCGGTCACCGTCACCTGTACTTATAAATGCTCTCTCAACACGTTTCATGAGGCATAATTTGTATCCTGTTGACTCACATTCTCCAAATGTAGAACAGAATTCTGGTGTTCCTGTATGAGTCATATTGTCTGGCCCAAAACATTTGAAATTATTTTCGTGTAATGTTTCTTCGATCGTTATTAATAATTCAGAAACAAACACCAATTTGTCCGTCATTAATTTCACCACTGGAAGTATTTTCATTTCTGGGATCGGGTTACAATTTTTACTCGGTGAAAAACTGCAAATCTCTGGACGGATAGAATCTAATTCACTCTGATCATCAATTGCTTCATTCTTTGTCTCCAGTTTCCTGATATGTTTATCTGTGTGAACACAGTTATCTGACCAATTTGGACATTTACACCTTTTGTCACATTTACCCTCTTCATTTAATTGTGTATTATTCAGACATTCAATGAACAACCAACACAAACCTCTGGTTTTCATCTCATATATAGCGTACCCTGTACTGATACACGTCTCGCTGTAAATCAGTTTGTTGGATTGTTGATCCCTCGTGTTGCATATACCCGGTTTATGCTGTGCCTGTACGTTGCACATCACAGATTGTATGCACGCACCCATTACACACAGCATAATCAACGCCAGTGTGGCTGTATGTACAGTGGTTGATCGCACTGAACCGCGTGTGCAGCGCATTTGTTTCTCTTTCAGGCGCTGTGAACGCCGCACATTTGTGCTAGTGCCCTGTTGGCTGTTTGCCACCATGTTGCGCGTGTTCTGTTTATTCGTCTCAGCCTGACGTTGCTGTGAAACATCAGCTTGTGTATGTATCTGTTCCATCAGCTGATCTTCATTCACTGACTCACTTTCGTCGTCTGATTGAGCCATTTCACTTTTATCATTATCTGAATCCACCTCAAGTGAATACAACAGTTTAATTGGTCGACTTATTGTATTACCAGTTCCTGTTTTCAGTTCAACTGATCGAACTTCACCGTCACGGCTGTGCACCAGGCGTTCAATGCGTCCAACACGCCATGCCTGTTTAGGCATCCTTTCTTCGTGCACCAACACAACTTCACCAACGCGTGGTGTTCGGTTAGTAATTACTCGACCTTCTTTATGCTTTCGTGTGCTTTCTCGCAGCTTATCAAAGTATTCAGTCTGCCATAAATGCCAGACTTCATCCAAAGCTGCTTCAGAGTTTTTCCAATATTTCATCAACTTTTCGTGATTCGTTTCTTTTTTATCTCTGTACTCCGAATCGGAATCAGTTTCTTTTTCGAATTCTGGCAACGCAGTGTTCATACCAGGAAACAAAAAATCAATTGGTCGAAGTATCTTCCATGAATTTATGTCATCATAAACCGCCGAAATCGGTCTTGAATTCACGATCGCTTGAGAGCGTCGGACAATAGTCAGAAACTCTTCATAGTTCAAAAGTCGTCTCTTTATACCTGCTTTTATACTCTTTTTGCAGAGATCGACCATTTTCTCCCAGAATCCACCCATCCATGGACTCAGGCTTGGTATCGTGCTCCAGCGGATCTTGTCCAGCGCCAGTAGCTCTAGTGTCTCGGCGTCTTGTGACTCAGCGGACACCCTCGCGCACAGGTCAGTTACGCAGTCTTTTACTGCACAAAAATTCGTGCCATTGTCAGTAAGCACAGTCTTTGGTCGATTATATAATGAAACAAATCGACGGAAACCATTTAGGCAACTTTTCGCCGAATTATTCTCAATCACCTCAAGGTGCACCAATCTGGTCACCATACAGGTGTACAGACACACCCATACCTTCTGATTTCCTTCAGCCGTTTTCACTTTACATGGCCCAAAATAATCCATGCCAATTTTTTCAAATGGTTTTGACTTCACCACACGTTCTGGTGGCAAGTCAGGCATGTCTGGTCGTCCAAACGGACCACCATTGACTCGTTTACAGTAAAGACATTTATTCAATGCCTTCTTGACTTGTTGTCTGCCAGTCAATATCCAATATCTATTTCTGATCTCAGCTAGTGTCTGTTGTACACCCGCGTGTTGAAGTTTCTCATGTACTGACTTAATTATCAGTTTAGTCAGATCATCATTTTTTGCAACCAAAATTGATCTTTTACTACTTTCAGACATGCCACTCGCTTGCTTGAAGCGACCGATGGTCAACAACAGATGGCCGTCGCTCACAACATTCAACTTGTGCGCCCATCCGTCTAGCTGTTTGCCAGTCTTCAGCTGGTCAAAGGTGGAGGCGAAATGCCTTTGCTGCATCTGGTACAGCAGCACCCTCTCACTGGCCTTCACTTCATCAACTGAGACAGGTTTGTAATGTTCACCTTTTACCTGGATCGGTGTTACTTTTTCCATGAATTTGAATTTATCGTGGAACTTTTTTGATTTTCCAAACACTCGTTTCAAAATACGTAAAACCATCGTCGTGACCTTTACGGCTTTAGTTAAGGTCGAATACTTTTTCACATCAATGTCACACTTGTCAGTCACTGTGACTTGACTGATTGTAATCATCTTCTTATTACCGTCACGTGCCCATTGAACTAACTCATTTTCGTCAATTGGTTCAGTTTGTATTGTTTCAGGTTCTTTGTCATCATACAAGAACGATGGTCCGCTGAACCATGGATGACTCATGTCACTCAACTGTTCCACAGTCAAGCTGCGTGTCGCATAGTCGGCAACATTCATGTCCGTCGTCACATGTTTGAAGGTTATATCTTTATTCTCCTTCAAGTATTCGATTCGATTTTTCACAAATCGACCGACCTTTCTCTCTTGACTCATATTCAGCCAACCCATGCATATCTTGGAATCTGTGTAGACCACTTTCTTGAGCGGATCTTTGCCCAAATTCTCCGACAGTGTTTCAGTAACAAACTCGAGTAGTTTAACACCTAAATGTAGTCCCATCAGTTCCGCTTTTGGCACACTCAGATTTTTATTGAGCGAAATCAATCGATTTTTTGACATCAGTAATGTCGACTTTGTTTTCCCATTTTTCTTGACGGAACGCAGATATACACACGCCGCATATGCGCGTGTATTCGCGTCACAAAAAACGTGAATTTCATAATTCTCATTTTCTTCCAGGCCTACAAAGCGTGGCACGTGTATCTGGTCCACTTTCTGGAACTCTTGTCGGATCAATGACCAGCGATGCCATTGTTCATCAGTCACTGGTTTGTCCAATTCATCTTTTTCATAACACAATTCTTGTGACAACAACTTAGCTTTCAGTATGAGTGGAGTGAGTAATCCACACGGCTCGAAAAGTGAGCCTAATTCACTCAGCACCATTCTTTTGGAAGGTCTGTCATCACTGATTTTTTTAGGTTTGGCGAACGAAATCGTATCGTTGCCGCTCGTCCATGGTATGCCGAGCACCTTTAGTGTCGACTCCTTGCTCAGGTCAGCTTTTGGAATTTTTTCATTGAAATTTTTATCATTTGAGCGATATTCTCTCATATTCATTTCATGTGTTTTGAAAACACTTTTAGACAATGTATAAAATTCGTCCAATTGTTCTGTGGTGTCAAATCCCATCACTATGTTGTCTACATAGATTGAATCAGCCATTTTCTTCGCTAATTCAGATCCTTCTTTATCGAGTATGAATTTCAATGATTCTTGTAGAAGGAACGGTGAACAATTCAATCCAAATAAAACACGACGAAATCTCAGGACGATCAAATTGTCCTCAAATACCAATGGTTTACTAGGATCTTTATACCATATGAATCGAGTCACATCTCGATCATTTTCTTCCAGTAACACTTGTAAAAAAGCTCGCTCTAAATCACAGCAAACTGCGTATTTTTTCAAGCGCAGCTTTAGTAGCATTTTAACAATGTCTGCCGGCTTTACCTCTCCTTGTAAGAGGCACTCATTCAGACTCTTATCAGTCTTTCTCTCTTTCGATGACCCATCAAAGACCATACGATACTTGGTCGTTGTCTTTTCCGGAGTCTCGACGACAAAATGAGGTAAATAATGTACCAGATTACTCGTATCGTTGACAGGCACTTCTTCAATCACTCCCTTAGCGAGTTGCTCCTCCAGAATATCAGTGCATTTCTGTAACATTTTTGGATTATCAGCCAATCGTTTGCCCTGACTCTTGAAACGCCTCATCGCATTTTGAAAATTGTCATTCAATTTTTCTTTATCTTTTTCACGCCAAGTCAGCCCAACTTTGACTCGATTTTCATCGTCATCAATTTTAACATTATCGTAGAATAGCTTTCTAGCCATCTCATATTCATCCTCATTTGGATCATCAATAATCCCAATTGTTTCCAAATCCCAAAATTTCTCATGATTCACTTTCATTTCAGGTTCCATGGCACTGACGTCATCTGTGCAGTTCATCACAACGAGGTACGACCCGATGTCCCCGCTACCAAGCATATCACCGGTTAGTATTTTACCGATCTTTGTATTTATCAGTGTCAGACCAGATGGTATTTTAATTGTCTCTTTTTCCGTGTTGACAATATTCCAAAAGTCAGTGGCCCCGACCAATAGTTCAGGTTCGAAATTTTGTTTGAAATTAATTGGCCAATGACTCTCATTCAAACCACTGATTCTGTTTAACATCTCAATATCTTCGTCAGTCAAATCTGGACGTTGCTGAGGATGACCAATATACCTTTTGGGTATCACATTACCTGACATGTGTAAAATATTACCATCATTCATACACAGTTCCCATTCAACACGATCAGTAAGCATATTCTTTGGTTTTGGTTCCCCAAAACTAAAAACATTCAAGTTTTCTACATTTATTGCTTTTAAACCGAGTTTATTTCTCAGATCGTTTGCCATAAACGTACGCATCGAGCCATTGTCAAGAAACACGTTGCACTTGACCTCACGACCATTTTGAGGATTACGCAACACTGCCGTTGCTGTCATTAATACCACTTGACGATTAGTGCTTTTCTTTTTGTTATTATCATAATCATACATTGTCATCACTGTTGCTTGTTTTGTGTTTGCCTTTGTTTCAGGAACACCGTTCGACTGACCACTCAATGGCCCATTGTCCTCACATACTGTATGTACGTGTGATCTGTTCACCTGCTGTTGAGGCGACTGGCTGTACGTGCCATATGACTGATTAGGTCTATTCAGCCCATTATTGAAACCGGTAGGTTTATGTGGCACTTGCCCATTATAACCATTTATTTTTTTCTTATTATTATAACTGTTGTTATTGTTGTTGTTGTTGTTGTTAAAGCCGTTACTATAGTAGCTGTTGTTGTTGCTATAGTTGCCATAGCGCGCGTTATTGTTATAGCCACTGTTTGTGTATTGTGGTTTTTTGTAACCTTGTTGAGCGCTACTATTTCCATTTGCTTTCCCGCTAAATTTTTCAAAACAACATGCACTCATGTGTCCCGCTTTCTTGCAATAAAAACACTGTTTATTCCTCTGCGTGCATTGATTCATCATATGTTTATTGCCACACATGTAGCACAATCTGTTTAGTTTCAGAAACTGTAGTCTGTCTTTTGCCGATTGCACTTTCAAACATTGGTCACTCCAATGATTATTCCGACCACAGAAAACACAGTCAGTTTTCTTCTTTGGATTTTTGTTCTCCGTTACCATAAAATTATCAGTGGTCTGGTGATAATTATTGTGATTGTTACCCCTGTATTCACGTTGTTGTGACTGTTTATTAGGTGAGTGAGTAGCATCGACTTGCTCTTTAATGTCTATATAACCCTGTAGAGACTCAATCAGTTCATTCAAATCCCACGGATTAGTGTCACCTTTTTTCATTTGTAAATTTTCAATCACCACCTTTGGTGTTTTTTCAACGATTTGTTTTACAATGAATGGTTTTGACAAAGTGTCATTCATGACACCCATACCCTGTAATTGTCGAAGTATTTTTTCAGTCTGGTCTGCAAACAGACGTAAATCATTAGTTCTACTACTGTAGCACTGTAGCGTGCTCAGTTCTGTAAAGAGATGGTCCCTTAGTTTTTCGTCTGACCCGTATCTCCTATTTAGTAGTTCATATGCGATGGTGTAGTTCACATCGCTGACATTCAGTCCGTTCATACAAGCCGCAGCTTTCCCTTCCAATAACATTTTTAAATGTCGAAATTTCATTGCCCCATCCAATCCGGCATTTTTGTGCACAGCTGCATCATAAGCGCTGATAAACTCGGCGAACTTTGACGGGTTCCCATCGAATTTGGGAATTTCGAACTTTGGAAGTCGAATAAAGTTCGACTGCATGTTTTGGTTATCGTGGTCGGGCGCCTGTGCGCTCGAAGCGCCTGACCGGCCACGAGTGGCGGATGACAAATTCGCCCTTTTTTCTTTGAGTTCGGACATGTAGCCCTCTATTGTCTGTATCTGACCCTTAAGAAGGCTCAGAGCGTCGCAGGCTTCTGCCACTGTAGGAAGAAGTTTGCCGACTACCACTTGATCATATAAACCTTCTTCTATTTCCTTTTGAGGACTCTGTAGTGACTCAACTACTTTACCGAATTCTACTTCGTATGTATCCAGTCTGTCAATCTCCATCTGGATCTTTGTAATATGAGCGTATGCCCTCTCTTTAGCCATTGCCATATCCAGTATTAACTTATTTTCATCCGCTTCGTTCGGGTCATACATCTCAATCTGCTTGTTAGACAAAGCAGTCAACCTGGCCATCGTTGGCGCTATTTTTTTTCTTAGAGAGCCTGACATTCTTGTGATTTTTTTTCAATCAACGCACAATATTTGTCACGTATTTTCTCCCAAAATGTCTTTTATCAACCAAGTTTTTTCAACCAAACTATAATTTCATTTATTTGTCGATTCTTGACGACTTTTTGCACGCAAACTTTTTGTTCACAATTTCAAAATCAATCAGATACACAATCAATATATATCGGTTTTACTCAACCAATCGTACACTGTATCTTGTTCCAATAAATTCAATTCGCAAATTTTATTGCAATCAAAATCATCAATAGTTTATAGTCTTCTTTGGACTTTTGTCTCTGTGGACTTTATAGTCTCTTCGACTTTTTTATAGTCTCTGTGGACTTTATAGTCTCTTCGACTTTTTTATAGTCTCTGTGGACTTTTAGTCAATATCCTTATAGTCTCTGTGGACTTTATCTCTATAGTCTCTGTGGACTTCTTGAATACCTATTAGTCACTGTGGACTTACTCTTACTCAATAGTCTCTGTGGACTTGTCAATTCAATAACTACTCGAAAACCCCAACTCAAAATTTCCAAACTTTTAATTTAATTCAATTCAAAAAATTGCTCTACCAGGCAGCTAGTACCATGTATTATACTTCCCAACTCTATTCCGTCGCAACTCATTTATTACATAAAATAATACATTTATATAGCACATCACACATTAGATAGAATAAGGGGCGGAGTCATCACACATTAGATAGAATAAGGGGCGGATTCACCACACTCACTCACTCACTCACTCACTCACTCACTCACTCACTCACTCACTCAAGCATATTCCTCATCAATTTCAGCGTACGATGACACCATGACACAAGAAAACGATAATGATTATAAGAAAATGCCAGTCATCTTTATGCCTGGTCCGCAGTTCTCGAACAGTCTACCGATTTATGGGCGATCAAGACGCAGTGAATCAGCAGATGATGGGTAAGCAGTCAGTCAGTGATTCAGTAAGTCAGTCAGTCAGTCAGTCACTCAGTCAGTCAGTCAGTTAAGTAGTCAGTCAGTCAGGTAGTAGGCCAGTCAGTCAATTAGTCAGTCAGTCAACCAGTCAGTCAGTCAGTCTGCCAGTCTGTCAGTCAGTCAGTCAGTCAGTCAGTCAGTCAGTCAGTCAGTCAGTCAGTCAGTCAGGTCAGTCAGTCAGTCAGTCAGTCAGTCAGTCAGTCAGTCAGTCAGTCAGTCAGTCAGTCAGTCAGTCATTCAGTCAGTCCGTCAGTCAGTCAGTCAGTCAGTCAGTCAGTCAGTCAGTCAGTCAGTCAGTCAGTCAGTCCGTCAGTCAGTCAGTCAGTCAGTCAGTCAGTCAGTCGGTCAGTTAGTCAGTCAGTCAGGTAATAGGCCAGTCAGTCAATTAGTCAGTCAGTCAACCAGTCCGACAATAAATCTTTCAGTCAAACACAATTGCATGATGATCCAATCATTTGGCGAGCGAGGCGCGTCTTGATGGGCTTGGATGACTATCGGTTGGCGACTGATTGACTGACTCACTCACTCACTCACTCACTCACTAACTGATTCACTCACTCACTCACTCACTCACTGACTGATTCACTCACTCACTCACTCACTCACTCACTCACTCACTCACTCACTCACTCACTCACTCACTCACTCACTCACTCACTCACTCACTCACTCACTCACTCACTCACTCACTCACTCACTCACTCACTCACTCACTCACTCACTCACTCACTCACTCACTCACTCACTCACTCACTCACTCACTCACTCACTCACTCACTCACTCACTCACTCACTCACTCACTCACTCACTCACTCACTCACTCACTCACTCACTCACTCACTCACTCACTCACTCACTCACTCACTCACTCACTCACTCACTCACTCACTCACTCACTCACTCACTCACTCACTCACTCACTCACTCACTCACTCACTCACTCACTCACTCACTCACTCACTCACTCACTCACTCACTCACTCACTCACTCACTCACTCACTCACTCACTCACTCACTCACTCACTCACTCACTCACTCACTCACTCACTCACTCACTCACTCACTCACTCACTCACTCACTCACTCACTCACTCACTCACTCACTCACTCACTCACTCACTCACTCACTCACTCACTCACTCACTCACTCACTCACTCACTCACTCACTCACTCACTCACTCACTCACTCACTCACTCACTCACTCACTCACTCACTCACTCACTCACTCACTCACTCACTCACTCACTCACTCACTCACTCACTCACTCACTCACTCACTCACTCACTCACTCACTCACTCACTCACTCACTCACTCACTCACTCAATCACTCACTCAATCACTCACTCACTCAATCACTCACTCACTCACTCACTCACTCACTCACTCACTCACTCACTCACTCACTCACTCACTCACTCACTCACTCACTCACTCACTCACTCACTCACTCACTCAATCACTCACTCAATCACTCACTCACTCAATCACTCACTCACTCACTCACTCACTCACTCACTCACTCACTCACTCACTCACTCACTCACTCACTCCGTCACTCACTCACTCACTCACTCACTCGCTCACTCACTCACATACTCACTCAGTTCGGCGTCCTGGTCGTCACAACCGCCCATGATTCCTTATCATAGCGAAGCGGAAAGTCGTGCGCAGAAGTTCAGAAAGTTGAAACTACTTTCCCAAAAGTTGAACCAGCACAAACTGGCCAGATCCCGACGAACCAACGATCGCATGGTTTTTGTGCTGTGATATTATTGTTTTCATGTTAACGTTTTTATACATTTTAACAATAAGTTTGCATCATTAAGATTTTTTGTCAGAATGAAAAAAAATAAAGAGAAATTATAGTAACAGGAATGGGAAAACAATGATGAGTATTATTTTTCGGAACCATTTTAGGATTGACATACTGATCGATTGAGCCACTGACTGACTGACTGACTGACTGACTGACTGACTGACTGACTGACTGACTGACTGACTGACTGACTGACTGACTGACTGACTGACTGACTGACTGACTGACTGACTGACTGACTGACTGACTGACTGACTGACTGACTGACTGACTGACTGACTGTCAGACTGACTGTCAGACTGACTGACTGCCTTACTGGCTGACTGACTGACTGACTGACTGACTGACTGACTGACTGACTGACTGACTGACTGACTGACTGACTGACTGACTGACTGACTGACTGACTGACTGACTGACTGACTGACTGACTGACTGACTGACTGACTGACTGACTGACTGACTGACTGGCTGACTGACTGACTGACTGACTGACTGACTGACTGACTGACTGACTGACTGACTGGCTGACTGGTTGACTGACTGACTGACTACCGTAATTTTCAGTCGTCCTCAGGGCACGTGCCTGGAAACGTTTTTTTCGCTAAATTCTATTACATCCTAGTTGCAAACCACCAACTGGACCCAACTAGCATGAATTTTCGACCCCAAGTCTTTCGTGGCACCTGTGGTACACTGGTCACGGGTTCCACAGAAAGGGCTCAAAATTAGCCAAAAACAGGCTTTATTGGCTTATAACTCGCGATAGAAAACTCGGCTCGTCGAAAACTCACTTCCATCGTGTAGAGCGTGTCCGATTTGACCTAGAAACATGTTCAAATTACCGAAAAGTTTTTTTAATGGAGCTTATTTAATGGCACATGCCAGTTTTAGGGTCCCAAATACCGTAATTTTCAGTCGTCCTCAGGGCACGAGCCTGGAAACGTTTTTTTCGCTAAATTCTATTACATCCTAGTTACAAACCACCAACTGGACCCAACTAGCATGAATTTTCGACCCCAAGTCTTTCGTGGCACCTGTGGTACACTGGTCACGGGTTCCACAGAAAGGGCTCAAAATTAGCCAGAAACAGGCTTTATTGGCTTATAACTCGCGATAGAAAACTCAGCTCGTCGAAAACTCACTTCCATCGTGTAGAGCGTGTCCGATTTGACCTAGAAGCATGTTCAAATTACCGAAAAGTTTTTTTAATGGAGCCCATTTAATGGCACATGCCAGTTTTAGGGTCTCAAATACCGTAATTTTCAGTCGTCCTCAGGGCACGAGCCTGGAAACGTTTTTTTCGCTAAATTCTATTACATCCTAGTTGCAAACCACCAACTGGACCCAACTAGCATGAATTTTCGACCCCAAGTCTTTCGTGGCACCTGTGGTACACTGGTCACGGGTTCCACAGAAAGGGCTCAAAATTAGCCAAAAACATGCTTTATTGGCTTATAACTCGCGATAGAAAACTCGGCTCGTCGAAAACTCACTTCCATCGTGTAGAGCGTGTCCGATTTGACCTAGAAACATGTTCAAATTACCGAAAAGTTTTTTAATGGAGCCCATTTAATGGCACATGCCAGTTTTAGGGTCCCAAATACCGTAATTTTCAGTCGTCCTCAGGGCACGAGCCTGGAAACGTTTTTTCGCTAAATTCTTTTACATCCTTGTTGCAAACCACCAACTGGACCCAACTAGCATGATTTTTCGACCCCAAGTCTTTCGTGGCACCTGTGGTACACTGGTCACGGGTTCCACAGAAAGGGCTCAAAATTAGCCAAAAACAGGCTTTATTGGCTTATAACTCGCGATAGAAAACTCGGCTCGTCGAAAACTCACTTCCATCGTGTAGAGCGTGTCCGATTTGACCTAGAAACATGTTCAAATTACCGAAAAGTTTTTTTAATGGAGCCCATTTAATGGCACATGCCAGTTTTAGGGACCCAAATACCGTAATTTTCAGTCGTCCTCAGGGCACGAGCCTGGAAACGTTTTTTTCGCTAAATTCTTTTACATCCTTGTTGCAAACCACCAACTGGACCCAACTAGCATGATTTTTCGACCCCAAGTCTTTCGTGGCACCTGTGGTACACTGGTCACGGGTTCCACAGAAAGGGCTCAAAATTAGCCAAAAACAGGCTTTATTGGCTTATAACTCGCGATAGAAAACTCGGCTCGTCGAAAACTCACTTCCATCGTGTAGAGCGTGTCCGATTTGACCTAGAAACATGTTCAAATTACCGAAAAGTTTTTTTAATGGAGCCCATTTAATGGCACATGCCAGTTTTAGGGTCCCAAATACCGTAATTTTCAGTCATCCTCAGGGCACGAGCCTGGAAACGTTTTTTCGCTAAATTCTATTACATCCTAGTTGCAAACCACCAACTGAACCCAACTAGCATGCATTTTCGACCCCAAGTCTTTCGTGGCACCTGTGGTACACTGGTCACGGGTTCCACAGAAAGGGCTCAAAATTAGCCAAAAACAGGCTTTATTGGCTTATAACTCGCGATAGAAAACTCGGCTCGTCGAAAACTCACTTCCATCGTGTAGAGCGTGTCCGATTTGACCTAGAAACATGTTCAAATTACCGAAAAGTTTTTTAACGGCACCCATTTAATGGCACATGCCAGTTTTAGGGTCCCAAATACCGTAATTTTCAGTCGTCCTCAGGGCACGAGCCTGGAAACGTTTTTTTCGCTAAATTCTATTACATCCTAGTTGCAAGCCACCAACTGGACCCAACTAGCATGCATTTTCGACCCCAAGTCTTTCGTGGCACCTGTGGTACACTGGTCACGGGTTCCACAGAAAGGGCTCAAAATTAGCCAAAAACAGGCTTTATTGGCTTATAACTCGCGATAGAAAACTCGGCTCGTCGAAAACTCACTTCAATCGTGTAGAGCGTGTCCGATTTGACCTAGAAACATGTTCAAATTACCGAAAAGTTTTTTAATGGCACCCATTTAATGGCACATGCCAGTTTTAGGGTCCCAAATACCGTAATTTTCAGTCGTCCTCAGGGCACGAGCCTGGAAACGTTTTTTTCGCTAAATTCTATTACATCCTAGTTGCAAACCACCAACTGGACCCAACTAGCATGAATTTTCGACCCCAAGTCTTTCGTGGCACCTGTGGTACACTGGTCACGGGTTCCACAGAAAGGGCTCAAAATTAGCCAAAAACAGGTTTATTGGCTTATGACTCGCGATAGAAAACTCAGCTCGTCGAAAACTCACTTCCATCGTGTAGAGCGTGTCCGATTTGACCTAGAAACATGTTCAAATTACCGAAAAGTTTTTTAATGGAGCCCATTTAATGGCACATGCCAGTTTTAGGGTCCCAAATACCGTAATTTTCAGTCGTCCTCAGGGCACGAGCCTGGAAACGTTTTTTTCGCTAAATTCTATTACATCCTAGTTGCAAACCACCAACTGGACCCAACTAGCATGCATTTTCGACCCCAAGTCTTTCGTGGCACCTGTGGTACACTGGTCACGGGTTCCACAGAAAGGGCTCAAAATTAGCCAAAAACAGGCTTTATTGGCTTATAACTCGCGATAGAAAACTCGGCTCGTCGAAAACTCACTTCCATCGTGTAGAGCGTGTCCGATTTGACCTAGAAACATGTTCAAATTACCGAAAAGTTTTTTAATGGCACCCATTTAATGGCACATGCCAGTTTTAGGGTCCCAAATACCGTAATTTTCAGTCGTCCTCAGGGCACGAGCCTGGAAACGTTTTTTTCGCTAAATTCTATTACATCCTAGTTGCAAACCACCAACTGGACCCAACTAGCATGAATTTTTGACCCCAAGTCTTTCGTGGCACCTGTGGTACACTGGTCACGGGTTCCACAGAAAGGGCTCAAAATTAGCCAAAAACAGGCTTTATTGGCTTATGACTCGCGATAGAAAACTCAGCTCGTCGAAAACTCACTTCCATCGTGTAGAGCGTGTCCGATTTGACCTAGAAACATGTTCAAATTACCGAAAAGTTTTTTTAATGGAGCCCATTTAATGGCACATGCCAGTTTTAGGGTCCCAAATACCGTAATTTTCAGTCGTCCTCAGGGCACGAGCCTGGAAACGTTTTTTCGCTAATTTCTATTACATCCTAGTTGCAAACCACCAACTGGACCCAACTAGCATGACTTTTCGACCCAAGTCTTTCGTGGCACCTGTGGTACACTGGTCACGGGTTCCACGGAAATGGCTCAAAATTAGCCAAAAACAGGCTTTATTGGCTTATAACTCGCGATAGAAAACTCGGATCGTCGAAAACTCACTTCCATCGTGTAGAGCGTGTCCGAACAGGCTTTATTGGCTTATAACTCGCGATAGAAAACTCGGATCGTCGAAAACTCACTTCCATCGTGTAGAGCGTGTCCGAATTGACCTGGAAACATGTTCAAATTACCGAAAAGTTTTTTTAATGTAACCTATTTAATGGCACATGCCAGTTTTAGGGTCCCAAAAACCGTAATTTTCAGTCGTCCTCAGGGCACGAGCCTGGAAACGTTTTTTCGCTAAATTCTATTACATCCTAGTTGCAAACCACCAACTGGACCCAACTAGCATGACTTTTCGACCCAAGTCTTTCGTGGCACCTGTGGTACACTGGTCACGGGTTCCACGGAAATGGCTCAAAATTAGCCAAAAACAGGCTTTATTGGCTTATAACTCGCGATAGAAAACTCGGATCGTCGAAAACTCACTTCCATCGTGTAGAGCGTGTCCGAATCGACCTAGAAACATGTTCAAATTACCGAAAAGTTTTTTTAATGGAACCCATTTAATGGCACATGCCAGTTTTAGGGTCCCAAATACCGTAAATTTCAGTTGTCCTCAGGGCACGAGCCTGGAAACGTTTTTTTCGCTAAATTCTATAACATCCCAGTTGCAAATCAGCAACTGGACCTAACAAGCATGAATTTTCGACCCCAAGTCTTTCGTGGCACCTGTGGTACACTGGTCACCAGTTCCACGGAAAGGGCTCAAAATTAGCCGAAAACAGGGTTTATTGGCTTATAACTCGCGATAGAAAACTCGGATCGTCGAAAACTCACTCCCATCGTGTAGAGCGTGTCCGAATTGACCTAGAAACATGTTCAAATTACCGAAAAGTTTTTTTTAATGGAACCCATTTAATGGCACATGCCAGTTTTAGGGTCCCAAATACCGTAATTTTCAGTCGTCCTCAGGGCACGAGCCTGGAAACGTTGTTTCGCTAAATTCTATTACATCCTAGTTGCAAACCACCAACTGGACCTAACTAGCATGAATTTTCGACCCCAAGTCTTTCGTGGCATCTGTGGTACACTGGTCACCAGTTCCACGGAAAGGGCTCAAAATTAGCCGAAAACAGGGTTCATTGGCTTATAACTCGCGATAGAAAACTCGGATCGTCGAAAACTTACTTCCATCGTGTAGAGCGTGTCCGAATTAACCTAGAAACATGTTCAAATTACCGAACAGTTTTTTAATGGAACCCATTTAATGGCATATGCCAGTTATAGGGTCCCAAATACCGTAATTTTCAGTCGTCCTCAGGGCACGAGCCTGGAAACGTTTTTTCGCTAAATTCTTTTACATCCCAGTTGCAAACCACCAACTGGACCCAACTAGCATGAATTTTCGACCCCAATTCTTTCGTGGCACCTGTGGTACACTGGTCACGGGTTCCATGGAAAGGGCTCAAAATTAGCCAAAACAGGCTTTATTGGCTTATAACTCGCGATAGAAAACTCGGATCGTCGAAAACTCACGTCCATCGTGTAGAGCGTGTCCGAATTGACCTAGAAACATGTTCAAATTACCGAAAAGTTTTTTTAATGGAACCCATTTAATGGCACATGCCAGTTTTAGGGTCCCAAATACCGTAATTTTCAGTCGTCCTCAGGGCACGAGCCTGGAAACGTTGTTTCGCTAAATTCTATTACATCCTAGTTGCAAACCACCAACTGGACCCAACTAGCATGAATTTTCGACCCCAAGTCTTTCGTGGCACCTGTGGTACAATGGTCACCAGTTCCACGGAAAGGGCTCAAAATTAGCCGAAAACAGGGTTTATTGGCTTATAACTCGCGATAGAAAACTCGGATCGTCGAAAACTCACTTCCATCGTATAGAGCGTGTCCGAATTGACCTGGAAACATGTTCAAATTACCGAAAAGTTTTTTTAATGTAACCTATTTAATGGCACATGCCAGTTTTAGGGTTCCAAATACCGTAATTTTCAGTCGTCCTCAGGGCACGAGCCTGGAAACGTTTTTTCGCTAAATTCTATTACATCCTAGTTGCAAACCACCAACTGGACCCAACTAGCATGACTTTTCGACCCAAGTCTTTCGTGGCACCTGTGGTACACTGGTCACGGGTTCCACGGAAATGGCTCAAAATTAGCCAAAAACAGGCTTTATTGGCTTATAACTCGCGATAAAAAACTCGGATCGTCGAAAACTCACTTCCATCGTGTAGAGCGTGTCCGAATCGACCTAGAAACATGTTCAAATTACCGAAAAGTTTTTTTTAATGGAACCCATTTAATGGCACATGCCAGTTTTAGGGTCCCAAATACCGTAATTTTCAGTCGTCCTCAGGGCACGAGCCTGGAAACGTTTTTTCGCTAAATTCTATTACATCCCAGTTGCAAACCACCAACTGGACCCAACTAGCATGAATTTTCGACCCCAAGTCTTTCGTGGCACCTGTGGTACACTGGTCACCAGTTCCACGGAAAGGGCTCAAAATTAGCCGAAAACAGGGTTTATTGGCTTATAACTCGCGATAGAAAACTCGGATCGTCGAAAACTCACTTCCATCGTATAGAGCGTGTCCGAATTGACCTGGAAACATGTTCAAATTACCGAAAAGTTTTTTTAATGTAACCTATTTAATGGCACATGCCAGTTTTAGGGTTCCAAATACCGTAATTTTCAGTCGTCCTCAGGGCACGAGCCTGGAAACGTTTTTTCGCTAAATTCTATTACATCCTAGTTGCAAACCACCAACTGGACCCAACTAGCATGACTTTTTGACCCCAAGTCTTTCGTGGCACCTGTGGTACACTGGTCACCAGTTCCACGGAAAGGGCTCAAAATTAGCCGAAAACAGGGTTTATTGGCTTATAACTCGCGATAGAAAACTCGGATCGTCGAAAACTCACTTCCATCGTGTAGAGCGTGTCCGAACTGACCTAGAAACATGTTCAAATTACCGAAAAGTTTTTTTAATGGAACCCATTTAATGGCATATGCCAGTTATAGGGTCCCAAATACCGTAATTTTCAGTCGTCCTCAGGGCACGAGCCTGGAAACGTTTTTTCGCTAAATTCTTTTACATCCCAGTTGCAAACCACCAACTGGACCCAACTAGCATGAATTTTCGACCCCAATTCTTTCGTGGCACCTGTGGTACACTGGTCACGGGTTCCATGGAAAGGGCTCAAAATTAGCCAAAACAGGCTTTATTGGCTTATAACTCGCGATAGAAAACTCGGATCGTCGAAAACTCACGTCCATCGTGTAGAGCGTGTCCGAATTGACCTAGAAACATGTTCAAATTACCGAAAAGTTTTTTTAATGGAACCCATTTAATGGCACATGCCAGTTTTAGGGTCCCAAATACCGTAATTTTCAGTCGTCCTCAGGGCACGAGCCTGGAAACGTTGTTTCGCTAAATTCTATTACATCCTAGTTGCAAACCACCAACTGGACCCAACTAGCATGAATTTTCGACCCCAAGTCTTTCGTGGCACCTGTGGTACAATGGTCACCAGTTCCACGGAAAGGGCTCAAAATTAGCCGAAAACAGGGTTTATTGGCTTATAACTCGCGATAGAAAACTCGGATCGTCGAAAACTCACTTCCATCGTATAGAGCGTGTCCGAATTGACCTGGAAACATGTTCAAATTACCGAAAAGTTTTTTTAATGTAACCTATTTAATGGCACATGCCAGTTTTAGGGTTCCAAATACCGTAATTTTCAGTCGTCCTCAGGGCACGAGCCTGGAAACGTTTTTTCGCTAAATTCTATTACATCCTAGTTGCAAACCACCAACTGGACCCAACTAGCATGACTTTTCGACCCAAGTCTTTCGTGGCACCTGTGGTACACTGGTCACGGGTTCCACGGAAATGGCTCAAAATTAGCCAAAAACAGGCTTTATTGGCTTATAACTCGCGATAAAAAACTCGGATCGTCGAAAACTCACTTCCATCGTGTAGAGCGTGTCCGAATCGACCTAGAAACATGTTCAAATTACCGAAAAGTTTTTTTTAATGGAACCCATTTAATGGCACATGCCAGTTTTAGGGTCCCAAATACCGTAATTTTCAGTCGTCCTCAGGGCACGAGCCTGGAAACGTTTTTTCGCTAAATTCTATTACATCCCAGTTGCAAACCACCAACTGGACCCAACTAGCATGAATTTTCGACCCCAAGTCTTTCGTGGCACCTGTGGTACACTGGTCACCAGTTCCACGGAAAGGGCTCAAAATTAGCCGAAAACAGGGTTTATTGGCTTATAACTCGCGATAGAAAACTCGGATCGTCGAAAACTCACTTCCATCGTATAGAGCGTGTCCGAATTGACCTGGAAACATGTTCAAATTACCGAAAAGTTTTTTTAATGTAACCTATTTAATGGCACATGCCAGTTTTAGGGTTCCAAATACCGTAATTTTCAGTCGTCCTCAGGGCACGAGCCTGGAAACGTTTTTTCGCTAAATTCTATTACATCCTAGTTGCAAACCACCAACTGGACCCAACTAGCATGACTTTTCGACCCAAGTCTTTCGTGGCACCTGTGGTACACTGGTCACGGGTTCCACGGAAATGGCTCAAAATTAGCCAAAAACAGGCTTTATTGGCTTATAACTCGCGATAGAAAACTCGGATCGTCGAAAACTCACTTCCATCGTGTAGAGCGTGTCCGAATCGACCTAGAAACATGTTCAAATTACCGAAAAGTTTTTTTTTAATGGAACCCATTTAATGGCACATGCCAGTTTTAAGGTCCCAAATACCGTAATTTTCAGTCGTCCTCAGGGCACGAGCCTGGAAACGTTTTTTCGCTAAATTCTATTACATCCCAGTTGCAAACCACCAACTGGACCCAACTAGCATGAATTTTCGACCCCAAGTCTTTCGTGGCACCTGTGGTACACTGGTCACCAGTTCCACGGAAAGGGCTCAAAATTAGCCGAAAACAGGGTTTATTGGCTTATAACTCGCGATAGAAAACTCGGATCGTCGAAAACTCACTTCCATCGTGTAGAGCGTGTCCGAACTGACCTAGAAACATGTTCAAATTACCGAAAAGTTTTTTTAATGGAACCCATTTAATGGCACATGCCAGTTTTAGGGTCCCAAATACCGTAATTTTCAGTCGTCCTCAGGGCACGAGCCTGGAAACGTTGTTTCGCTAAATTATATTACATCCTAGTTGCAAACCACCAACTGGACCCAACTAGCATGAATTTTCGACCCCAAGTCTTTCGTGGCACCTGTGGTACACTAGTCACCAGTTCCACGGAAAGGGCTCAAAATTAGCCGAAAACAGGGTTTATTGGCTTATAACTCGCGATAGAAAACTCGGATCGTCGAAAACTCACTTCCATCGTGCAGAGCGTGTCCGAATTGACCTGGAAACATGTTCAAATTACCGAAAAGTTTTTTTAATGTAACCTATTTAATGGCACATGCCAGTTTTAGGGTTCCAAATACCGTAATTTTCAGTCGTCCTCAGGGCACGAGCCTGGAAACGTTTTTTCGCTAAATTCTATTACATCCTAGTTGCAAACCACCAACTGGACCCAACTAGCATGACTTTTCGACCCAAGTCTTTCGTGGCACCTGTGGTACACTGGTCACGGGTTCCACGGAAATGGCTCAAAATTAGCCAAAACAGGCTTTATTGGCTTATAACTCGCGATAGAAAACTCGGATCGTCGAAAACTCACTTCCATCGTGTAGAGCGTGTCCGAATCGACCTAGAAACATGTTCAAATTACCGAAAAGTTTTTTTTAATGGAACCCATTTAATGGCACATGCCAGTTTTAGGGTCCCAAATACCGTAATTTTCAGTCGTCCTCAGGGCACGAGCCTGGAAACGTTTTTTCGCTAAATTCTATTACATCCCAGTTGCAAACCACCAACTGGACCCAACTAGCATGAATTTTCGACCCCAAGTCTTTTGAGGCACCTGTGGTACACTGGTCACGGGTTCCACGGAAAGGGCTCAAAATTAGCCAAAAACAGGCTTTATTGGCTTATTACTCGCGATAGAAAACTCGGATCGTCGAAAACTCACTTCCATCATGTAGAGCGTGTCCGAATTAACCTAGAAAACATGTTCAAATTACCGAACAGTTTTTTAATGGAACCCATTTAATGGCATATGCCAGTTATAGGGTCCCAAATACCGTAATTTTCAGTCGTCCTCAGGGCACGAGCCTGGAAACGTTTTTTCGCTAAATTCTATTACATCCTAGTTGCAAACCACCAACTGGACCCAACTAGCATGACTTTTCGACCCAAGTCTTTCGTGGCACCTGTGGTACACTGGTCACGGGTTCCACGGAAATGGCTCAAAATTAGCCAAAACAGGCTTTATTGGCTTATAACTCGCGATAGAAAACTCGGATCGTCGAAAACTCACTTCCATCGTGTAGAGCGTGTCCGAACTGACCTAGAAACATGTTCAAATTACCGAAAAGTTTTTTTTAATGGAACCCATTTAATGGCACATGCCAGTTTTAGGGTCCCAAATACCGTAATTTTCAGTCGTCCTCAGGGCACGAGCCTGGAAACGTTGTTTCGCTAAATTATATTACATCCTAGTTGCAAACCACCAACTGGACCCAACTAGCATGAATTTTCGACCCCAAGTCTTTCGTGGCACCTGTGGTACACTAGTCACCAGTTCCACGGAAAGGGCTCAAAATTAGCCGAAAACAGGGTTTATTGGCTTATAACTCGCGATAGAAAACTCGGATCGTCGAAAACTCACTTCCATCGTGCAGAGCGTGTCCGAATTGACCTGGAAACATGTTCAAATTACCGAAAAGTTTTTTTAATGTAACCTATTTAATGGCACATGCCAGTTTTAGGGTTCCAAATACCGTAATTTTCAGTCGTCCTCAGGGCACGAGCCTGGAAACGTTTTTTCGCTAAATTCTATTACATCCTAGTTGCAAACCACCAACTGGACCCAACTAGCATGACTTTTCGACCCAAGTCTTTCGTGGCACCTGTGGTACACTGGTCACGGGTTCCACGGAAATGGCTCAAAATTAGCCAAAACAGGCTTTATTGGCTTATAACTCGCGATAGAAAACTCGGATCGTCGAAAACTCACTTCCATCGTGTAGAGCGTGTCCGAATCGACCTAGAAACATGTTCAAATTACCGAAAAGTTTTTTTTAATGGAACCCATTTAATGGCACATGCCAGTTTTAGGGTCCCAAATACCGTAATTTTCAGTCGTCCTCAGGGCACGAGCCTGGAAACGTTGTTTCGCTAAATTATATTACATCCTAGTTGCAAACCACCAACTGGACCCAACTAGCATGAATTTTCGACCCCAAGTCTTTCGTGGCACCTGTGGTACACTAGTCACCAGTTCCACGGAAAGGGCTCAAAATTAGCCGAAAACAGGGTTTATTGGCTTATAACTCGCGATAGAAAACTCGGATCGTCGAAAACTCACTTCCATCGTGCAGAGCGTGTCCGAATTGACCTGGAAACATGTTCAAATTACCGAAAAGTTTTTTTAATGTAACCTATTTAATGGCACATGCCAGTTTTAGGGTTCCAAATACCGTAATTTTCAGTCGTCCTCAGGGCACGAGCCTGGAAACGTTTTTTCGCTAAATTCTATTACATCCTAGTTGCAAACCACCAACTGGACCCAACTAGCATGACTTTTCGACCCAAGTCTTTCGTGGCACCTGTGGTACACTGGTCACGGGTTCCACGGAAATGGCTCAAAATTAGCCAAAACAGGCTTTATTGGCTTATAACTCGCGATAGAAAACTCGGATCGTCGAAAACTCACTTCCATCGTGTAGAGCGTGTCCGAATCGACCTAGAAACATGTTCAAATTACCGAAAAGTTTTTTTTAATGGAACCCATTTAATGGCACATGCCAGTTTTAGGGTCCCAAATACCGTAATTTTCAGTCGTCCTCAGGGCACGAGCCTGGAAACGTTTTTTCGCTAAATTCTATTACATCCCAGTTGCAAACCACCAACTGGACCCAACTAGCATGAATTTTCGACCCCAAGTCTTTTGAGGCACCTGTGGTACACTGGTCACGGGTTCCACGGAAAGGGCTCAAAATTAGCCAAAAACAGGCTTTATTGGCTTATTACTCGCGATAGAAAACTCGGATCGTCGAAAACTCACTTCCATCATGTAGAGCGTGTCCGAATTAACCTAGAAAACATGTTCAAATTACCGAACAGTTTTTTAATGGAACCCATTTAATGGCATATGCCAGTTATAGGGTCCCAAATACCGTAATTTTCAGTCGTCCTCAGGGCACGAGCCTGGAAACGTTTTTTCGCTAAATTCTATTACATCCTAGTTGCAAACCACCAACTGGACCCAACTAGCATGACTTTTCGACCCAAGTCTTTCGTGGCACCTGTGGTACACTGGTCACGGGTTCCACGGAAATGGCTCAAAATTAGCCAAAACAGGCTTTATTGGCTTATAACTCGCGATAGAAAACTCGGATCGTCGAAAACTCACTTCCATCGTGTAGAGCGTGTCCGAATCGACCTAGAAACATGTTCAAATTACCGAAAAGTTTTTTTTAATGGAACCCATTTAATGGCACATGCCAGTTTTAGGGTCCCAAATACCGTAATTTTCAGTCGTCCTCAGGGCACGAGCCTGGAAACGTTTTTTCGCTAAATTCTATTACATCCCAGTTGCAAACCACCAACTGGACCCAACTAGCATGAATTTTCGACCCCACGTCTTTTGAGGCACCTGTGGTACACTGGTCACGGGTTCCACGGAAAGGGCTCAAAATTAGCCAAAAACAGGCTTTATTGGCTTATAACTCGCGATAGAAAACTCGGATCGTCGAAAACTTACTTCCATCGTGTAGATCGTGGCCGAATCGACCTAGAAACATGTTCAAATTACCGAAAAGTTTTTTTAATGGAACCCATTTAATGGCACATGCCAGTTTTAGGGTCCCAAATACCGTAATTTTCAGTCGTCCTCAGGGCACGAGCCTGGAAACGTTTTTTCGCTAAATTCTATTACATCCCAGTTGCAAACCACCAACTGGACCCAACTAGCATGAGTTTTCGACCCCAAGTCTTTCGTGGCACCTGTGGTACACTAGTCACCAGTTCCACGGAAAGGGCTCAAAATTAGCCGAAAACAGGGTTTATTGGCTTATAACTCGCGATAGAAAACTCGGATCGTCGAAAACTCACTTCCATCGTGTAGAGCGTGTCCGAATTGACCTGGAAACATGTTCAAATTACCGAAAAGTTTTTTTAATGTAACCTATTTAATGGCACATGCCAGTTTTAGGGTTCCAAATACCGTAATTTTCAGTCGTCCTCAGGGCACGAGCCTGGAAACGTTTTTTCGCTAAATTCTATTACATCCTAGTTGCAAACCACCAACTGGACCCAACTAGCATGACTTTTCGACCCAAGTCTTTCGTGGCACCTGTGGTACACTGGTCACGGGTTCCACGGAAATGGCTCAAAATTAGCCAAAACAGGCTTTATTGGCTTATAACTCGCGATAGAAAACTCGGATCGTCGAAAACTCACTTCCATCGTGTAGAGCGTGTCCGAATCGACCTAGAAACATGTTCCAATTACCGAAAAGTTTTTTTAATGGAACCCATTTAATGGCACATGCCAGTTTTAGGGTCCCAAATACCGTAATTTTCAGTCGTCCTCAGGGCACGAGCCTGGAAACGTTGTTTCGCTAAATTATATTACATCCTAGTTGCAAACCACCAACTGGACCCAACTAGCATGAATTTTCGACCCCAAGTCTTTCGTGGCACCTGTGGTACACTAGTCACCAGTTCCACGGAAAGGGCTCAAAATTAGCCGAAAACAGGGTTTATTGGCTTATAACTCGCGATAGAAAACTCGGATCGTCGAAAACTCACTTCCATCGTGCAGAGCGTGTCCGAATTGACCTGGAAACATGTTCAAATTACCGAAAAGTTTTTTTAATGTAACCTATTTAATGGCACATGCCAGTTTTAGGGTTCCAAATACCGTAATTTTCAGTCGTCCTCAGGGCACGAGCCTGGAAACGTTTTTTCGCTAAATTCTATTACATCCTAGTTGCAAACCACCAACTGGACCCAACTAGCATGACTTTTCGACCCAAGTCTTTCGTGGCACCTGTGGTACACTGGTCACGGGTTCCACGGAAATGGCTCAAAATTAGCCAAAACAGGCTTTATTGGCTTATAACTCGCGATAGAAAACTCGGATCGTCGAAAACTCACTTCCATCGTGTAGAGCGTGTCCGAATCGACCTAGAAACATGTTCAAATTACCGAAAAGTTTTTTTTAATGGAACCCATTTAATGGCACATGCCAGTTTTAGGGTCCCAAATACCGTAATTTTCAGTCGTCCTCAGGGCACGAGCCTGGAAACGTTTTTTCGCTAAATTCTATTACATCCCAGTTGCAAACCACCAACTGGACCCAACTAGCATGAATTTTCGACCCCAAGTCTTTTGAGGCACCTGTGGTACACTGGTCACGGGTTCCACGGAAAGGGCTCAAAATTAGCCAAAAACAGGCTTTATTGGCTTATTACTCGCGATAGAAAACTCGGATCGTCGAAAACTCACTTCCATCATGTAGAGCGTGTCCGAATTAACCTAGAAAACATGTTCAAATTACCGAACAGTTTTTTAATGGAACCCATTTAATGGCATATGCCAGTTATAGGGTCCCAAATACCGTAATTTTCAGTCGTCCTCAGGGCACGAGCCTGGAAACGTTTTTTCGCTAAATTTTATTACATCCTAGTTGCAAACCACCAACTGGACCCAACTAGCATGACTTTTCGACCCAAGTCTTTCGTGGCACCTGTGGTACACTGGTCACGGGTTCCACGGAAATGGCTCAAAATTAGCCAAAACAGGCTTTATTGGCTTATAACTCGCGATAGAAAACTCGGATCGTCGAAAACTCACTTCCATCGTGTAGAGCGTGTCCGAATCGACCTAGAAACATGTTCAAATTACCGAAAAGTTTTTTTTAATGGAACCCATTTAATGGCACATGCCAGTTTTAGGGTCCCAAATACCGTAATTTTCAGTCGTCCTCAGGGCACGAGCCTGGAAACGTTTTTTCGCTAAATTCTATTACATCCCAGTTGCAAACCACCAACTGGACCCAACTAGCATGAATTTTCGACCCCACGTCTTTTGAGGCACCTGTGGTACACTGGTCACGGGTTCCACGGAAAGGGCTCAAAATTAGCCAAAAACAGGCTTTATTGGCTTATAACTCGCGATAGAAAACTCGGATCGTCGAAAACTTACTTCCATCGTGTAGATCGTGGCCGAATCGACCTAGAAACATGTTCAAATTACCGAAAGTTTTTTTAATGGAACCCATTTAATGGCACATGCCAGTTTTAGGGTCCCAAATACCGTAATTTTCAGTCGTCCTCAGGGCACGAGCCTGGAAACGTTTTTTCGCTAAATTCTATTACATCCCAGTTGCAAACCACCAACTGGACCCAACTAGCATGAGTTTTCGACCCCAAGTCTTTCGTGGCACCTGTGGTACACTGGTCACCAGTTCCACAGAAAGGGCTCAAAATTAGCCAAAAACAGGCTTTATTGGCTTATTACTCGCGATAGAAAACTCGGATCGTCGAAAACTCACTTCCATCGTGTAGAGCGTGTCCGAACTGACCTAGAAACATGTTCAAATTACCGAAAAGTTTTTTTAATGGAACCCATTTAATGGCACATGCCAGTTTTAGGGTCCCAAATACCGTAATTTTCAGTCGTCCTCAGGGCACGAGCCTGGAAACGTTGTTTCGCTAAATTATATTACATCCTATAGTTCGTGACCTATTACTGCAGAGTAAAATACCACTAAACAAAATTCTGTGCGCCGTTGACCACGAACAAATTTGGCGGCAATTTAAATTTTTGAAAAAACTACCAAAAAGTTGTTAAAATTTTTTTATTTTATTTCCATGAGATTTTATTTTCATTGTATAGATCTTGTTTCGCTGATTTTTTTCATGTATTTTTCATGGAAATACGTTGATTTTTGATAGGTTAAATTTATTTTTAATGATTTTATTAAACTTTGAAAATTATTTTAACCTTTCAAAAATCAACATATTTTAATGAAAAATACATGAAAAAAATCAGCAAGACAAGATCTATACAATGAAAAAAAAAATTCCTGGAAAAAAAATAAAAAAATTTCAACAACTTTTTTATTAGTTTTTCAAAAGTTTGAATTCCCGCCAAAGTTTGTTCCTGGTCAACGGCGCACAGAATTTTGTTTAGTGGTATTTTACTCTGCAGTAATAGGTCATGGACTATAGTTGCAAACCACCAACTGGACCCAACTAGCATGAATTTTCGACCCCAAGTCTTTCGTGGCACCTGTGGTACACTAGTCACCAGTTCCACGGAAAGGGCTCAAAATTAGCCGAAAACAGGGTTTATTGGCTTATAACTCGCGATAGAAAACTCGGATCGTCGAAAACTCACTTCCATCGTGTAGAGCGTGTCCGAATTGACCTGGAAACATGTTCAAATTACCGAAAAGTTTTTTTAATGTAACCTATTTAATGGCACATGCCAGTTTTAGGGTTCCAAATACCGTAATTTTCAGTCGTCCTCAGGGCACGAGCCTGGAAACGTTTTTTCGCTAAATTCTATTACATCCTAGTTGCAAACCACCAACTGGACCCAACTAGCATGACTTTTCGACCCAAGTCTTTCGTGGCACCTGTGGTACACTGGTCACGGGTTCCACGGAAAGGGCTCAAAATTAGCCAAAAACAGGCTTTATTGGCTTATTACTCGCGATAGAAAACTCGGATCGTCGAAAACTCACTTCCATCATGTAGAGCGTGTCCGAATTAACCTAGAAAACATGTTCAAATTACCGAACAGTTTTTTAATGGAACCCATTTAATGGCATATGCCAGTTATAGGGTCCCAAATACCGTAATTTTCAGTCGTCCTCAGGGCACGAGCCTGGAAACGTTTTTTCGCTAAATTCTATTACATCCTAGTTGCAAACCACCAACTGGACCCAACTAGCATGACTTTTCGACCCAAGTCTTTCGTGGCACCTGTGGTACACTGGTCACGGGTTCCACGGAAATGGCTCAAAATTAGCCAAAACAGGCTTTATTGGCTTATAACTCGCGATAGAAAACTCGGATCGTCGAAAACTCACTTCCATCGTGTAGAGCGTGTCCGAATCGACCTAGAAACATGTTCAAATTACCGAAAAGTTTTTTTTAATGGAACCCATTTAATGGCACATGCCAGTTTTAGGGTCCCAAATACCGTAATTTTCAGTCGTCCTCAGGGCACGAGCCTGGAAACGTTTTTTCGCTAAATTCTATTACATCCCAGTTGTAAACCACCAACTGGACCCAACTAGCATGAATTTTCGACCCCACGTCTTTTGAGGCACCTGTGGTACACTGGTCACGGGTTCCACGGAAAGGGCTCAAAATTAGCCAAAAACAGGCTTTATTGGCTTATTACTCGCGATAGAAAACTCGGATCGTCGAAAACTCACTTCCATCGTGTAGAGCGTGTCCGAACTGACCTAGAAACATGTTCAAATTACCGGAAAGTTTTTTTAATGTAACCCATTTAATGGCACATGCCAGTTTTAGGGTCCCAAATACCGCAATTTTCAGTCGTCCTCAGGGCACGAGCCTGGAAACGTTTTTTCGCTAACTTCTAATACATCCCAGTTGCAAACCACCAACTGGACCCAACTAGCATGAATTTTCGACCCCAAGTCTTTCGTGGCACCTGTGGTACACTGGTCACCAGTTCCTCGGAAAGGGCTCAAAATTAGCCGAAAACAGGGTTTATTGGCTTATAACTCGCGATAGAAAACTCGGATCGTCGAAAACTCACTTCCATCGTGTAGAGCGTGTCCGAATTAACCTAGAAACATGTTCAAATTACCGAACAGTTTTTTAATGGAACCCATTTAATGGCATATGCCAGTTATAGGGTCCCAAATACCGTAATTTTCAGTCGTCCTCAGGGCACGAGCCTGGAAACGTTTTTTCGCTAAATTCTTTTACATCCCAGTTGCGAACCACCAACTGGACCCAACTAGCATGAATTTTCGACCCCAATTCTTTCGTGGCACCTGTGGTACACTGGTCACGGGTTCCACGGAAAGGGCTCAAAATTAGCCAAAACAGGCTTTATTGGCTTATAACTCGCGATAGAAAACTCGGATCGTCGAAAACTCACTTCCATCGTGTAGAGCGTGTCCGAATTGACCTAGAAACATGTTCTAATTACCGAAAAGTTTTTTTAATGGAACCCATTTAATGGCACATGCCAGTTTTAGGGTCCCAAATACCGTAATTTTCAGTCGTCCTCAGGGCACGAGCCTGGAAACGTTGTTTCGCTAAATTCTATTACATCCTAGTTGCAAACCACCAACTGGACCCAACTAGCATGAATTTTCTACCCCAAGTCTTTCGTGGCACCTGTGGTACACTGGTCACCAGTTCCACGGAAAGGGCTCAAAATTAGCCGAAAACAGGGTTTATTGGCTTATAACTCGCGATAGAAAACTCGGATCGTCGAAAACTCACTTCCATCGTGTAGAGCGTGTCCGAATCGACCTAGAAACATGTTCAAATTACCGAAAAGTTGTTTTTAATGGAACCCATTTAATGGCACATGCCAGTTTCAGGGTCCCAAATAACGTAATTTTCAGTCGTCCTCCGGGCACGAGCCTGGAAACGTTTTTTGCTAAATTCTATTACATCCCAGTTGCAAACCACCAACTGGACCCAACTAGCATGAATTTTCGACCCCAAGTCTTTTGTGGCACCTGTGGTACACTGGTCACGGGTTCCACGGAAAGGGCTCAAAATTAGCCAAAAACAGGCTTTATTGGCTTATTACTCGCGATAGAAAACTCGGATCGTCGAAAACTCACTTCCATCGTGTAGAGCGTGTCCGAATTGACCTGGAAACATGTTCAAATTACCGAAAAGTTTTTTTAATGTAACCCATTTAATGGCACATGCCAGTTTTAGGGTCCCAAATACCGCAATTTTCAGTCGTCCTCAGGGCACGAGCCTGGAAACGTTTTTTCGCTAAATTCTATTACATCCCAGTTGCAAACCACCAACTGGACCCAACTAGCATGAATTTTCGACCCCAAGTCTTTTGTGGCACCTGTGGTACACTGGTCACGGGTTCCACGGAAAGGGCTCAAAATTAGCCAAAAACAGGCTTTATTGGCTTATTACTCGCGATAGAAAACTCGGATCGTCGAAAACTCACTTCCATCGTGTAGAGCGTGTCCGAATTGACCTGGAAACATGTTCAAATTACCGAAAAGTTTTTTTAATGTAACCCATTTAATGGCACATGCCAGTTTTAGGGTCCCAAATACCGCAATTTTCAGTCGTCCTCAGGGCACGAGCCTGGAAACGTTTTTTCGCTAAATTCTATTACATCCCAGTTGCAAACCACCAACTGGACCCAACTAGCATGAATTTTCGACCCCAAGTCTTTCGTGGCACCTGTGGTACACTGGTCACCAGTTCCACGGAAAGGGCTCAAAATTAGCCGAAAACAGGGTTTATTGGCTTATAACTCGCGATAGAAAACTCGGATCGTCGAAAACTCACTTCCATCGTGTAGAGCGTGTCCGAATTAACCTAGAAACATGTTCTAATTACCGAAAAGTTTTTTTAATGGAACCCATTTAATGGCATATGCCAGTTTTAGGGTCCCAAATACCGTAAATTTCAGTCGTCCTCAGGGCACGAGCCTGGAAACGTTTTTTCGCTAAATTCTATTACATCCCAGTTGCAAACCACCAACTGGATCCAACTAGCATGAATTTTCGACCCCAAGTCTTTCGTGGCACCTGTGGTACACTGGTCACCTTTTCCACGGAAAGGGCTCAAAATTAGCCAAAAACAGGCTTTATTGGCTTATAACTCGCGATAGAAAACTCGGATCGTCGAAAACTTACTTCCATCGTGTAGATCGTGGCCGAATCGACCTAGAAACATGTTCAAATTACCGAAAAGTTTTTTTAATAGAACCCATTTAATGGCACATGCCAGTTTTAGGGTCCCAAATACCGTAATTTTCAGTCGTCCTCAGGGCACGAGCCTGGAAACGTTTTTTCGCTAAAGTCTATTACATCCCAGTTGCAAACCACCAACTGGACCCAACTAGCATGAATTTTCGACCCCAAGTCTTTCGTGGCACCTGTGGTACACTGGTCACGGGTTCCACGGAAAGGGCTCAAAATTAGCCAAAAACAGGCTTTATTGGCTTATAACTCGCGATAGAAAACTCGGATCGTCGAAAACTCACTTCCATCGTGTAGAGCGTGGCCGAATCGACCTAGAAACTTGTTCAAATTACCGAAAAGTTTTTTTAATGGAACCCATTTAATGGCACATGCCAGTTTTAGGGTCCCAAATACCGTAATTTTCAGTCGTCCTCAGGGCACGAGCCTGGAAACGTTTTTTTGCTAAATTCTATTACATCCCAGTTGCAAACCACCAACTGGACCCAACTAGCATGAATTTTCGACCCCAAGTCTTTCGTGGCACCTGTGGTACACTGGTCACCAGTTCCACGGAAAGGGCTCAAAATTAGCCGAAAACAGGGTTTATTAGCTTATAACTCGCGAGCGATAGAAAACTCGGATCGTCGAAAACTCACTTCCATCGTGTAGAGCGTGTCCGAATTGACCTAGAAACATGTTCAAATTACCTAAAAGTTTTTTAATGGAACCCATTTAATGGCACATGCCAGTTTTAGGGTCCCAAATACCGTCATTTTCAGTCGTCCTCAGGGCACGAGCCTGGAAACGTTGTTTCGCTAAATTCTATTACATCCTAGTTGCAAACCACCAACTGGACCCAACTAGCATAAATTTTCGACCCCCAGTCTTTCGTGGCACCTGTGGTACACTGGTCACCAGTTCCACGGAAAGGGCTCAAAATTAGACGAAAACAGACCTTATTGGCTTATAACTCGCGATAGAAAACTCGGATCGTCGAAAACTCACTCCCATCGTGTAGAGCGTGTCCGAATAAACCTAGAAACATGTTCAAATTACCGAAAAGTTTTTTTAATGGAACCCATTTAATGGCACATGCCAGTTTTAGGCTCCCAAATACCGTAATTTTCAGTCGTCTGCAGGGCACGAGCCTGGAAACGTTTTTTTTCGCTAAATTCTATTACATCCTAGTTGCAAACCACCAACTGGACCCAACTAGCATGAATTTTCGACCCCAAGTCTTTCGTGGCACCTGTGGTACACTGGTCACGGGTTCCACGGAAATGACTCAAAATTAGCCAAAATCAGGGTTTATTCGCTTATAACTCGCGATAGAAAACTCGGATCGTCGGAAACTCACTTCCATCGTGTAGAGCGTGGTCGAATTGACTTAGAAACATGTTCAAATTGCCGAAAAGTTTTTTTAATGGAACCCATTTAATGGCACATGCCAGTTTTAGGGTCCCAAATACCGTAATTTTCAGTCGTCTGCAGGGCAAGAGCCTGGAAACGTTTTTCCGCTAAATTATATTACATCCTAGTTGCAAACCACCAACTGGACCCAACTAGCATGAATTTTCGACCCCAAGTCTTTCGTGGCACCTGTGGTACACTGGTCACGGGTTCCACGGAAATGACTCAAAATTAGCCAAAATCAGGATTTATTCGCTTATAACTCGCGATAGAAAACTCGGATTGTCGAAAACTCACTTCCATCGTGTAGAGCGTGGTCGAATTGACCTAGAAACATGTTCAAATTGCCGAAACGTTTTTTTAATGGAACCCATTTAATGGCACATGCCAGTTTTAGGGTCCCAAATACCGTAATTTTCAGTCGTCCTCAGGGCACGAGCCTGGAAACGTTTTTTTGCTAAATTCTATTACATCCCAGTTGCAAACCACCAACTGGACCCAACTAGCATGAATTTTCGACCCCAAGTCTTTCGTGGCACCTGTGGTACACTGGTCACCAGTTCCACGGAAAGGGCTCAAAATTAGCCGAAAACAGGGTTTATTAGCTTATAAGTCGCGATAGAAAACTCGGATCGTCGAAAACTCACTTCCATCGTGTAGAGCGTGTCCGAATTGACCTAGAAACATGTTCAAATTGCCGAAAAGTTTTTTTAATGGAACCCATTTAATGGCACATGCCAGTTTTAGGGTCCCAAATACCGTAATTTTCAGTCGTCTGCAGGGCACGAGCCTGGAAACGTTTTTTTGCTAAATTCGATTACATCCTAGTTGCAAACCACCAACTGGACCCAACTAGCATGAACATTCGACCCCAAGTCTTTCGTGGCACCTGTGGTACACTGGTCACGGGTTCCACGGAAATGGCTCAAAATTAGCCAAAATCAGGCTTTATTGGCTTATAACTCGCGATAGAAAACTCGGATCGTCGAAAACTCACTTCCATCGTGTAGAGCGTGGTCGAATTGACCTAGAAACATGTTCAAATTGCCGAAAAGTTTTTTTAATGGAACCCATTTAATGGCACATGCTAGTTTTAGGGTCCCAAATACCGTAATTTTCAGTCGTCTGCAGGGCGCGAGCCTGGAAACGTTTTTTCGCTAAATTATATTACATCCTAGTTGCAAACCACCAACTGGACCCAACTAGCATGAATTTTCGACCCCAAGTCTTTCGTGGCACCTGTGGTACACTGGTCACGGGTTCCAAGGAAATTACTCAAAATTAGCCAAAATCAGGCTTTATTCGCTTATAACTCGCGATAGAAAAGATATAAAACTCGGATCGTCGAAAACTCACTTCCATCGTGTAGAGCGTGGTCGAATTGACCTAGAAACATGTTCAAATTGCCCAAAAGTTTTTTTAATGAAACCCATTTAATGGCACATGCCAGTTTTAGGGTCCCAAATACCGTAATTTTCAGTCGTCTGCAGGGCACGAGCCTGGAAACGTTTTTTCGCTAAATTATATTACATCCTAGTTGCAAACCACCAACTGGACCCAACTAGCATGAATTTTCGACCCCAAGTCTTTCGTGGCACCTGTGGTACACTGGTCACGGGTTCCACGGAAATGACTCAAAATTAGCCAAAATCAGGCTTTATTCGCCTATAACTCGCGATAGAAAACTCGGATCGTCGAAAACTCACTTCCATCGTGTAGAGCGTGGTCGTATTGACCTAGAAACATGTTCAAATTGCCGAAAAGTTTTTTTTAATGGAACCCATTTAATGGCACATGCCAGTTTTAGGGTCCCAAATACCGTAATTTTCAGTCGTCTGCAGGGCACGAGCCTGAAAACGTTTTTTCGCTAAATTCTATTACATCCTAGTTGCAAACCACCAACTGGACCCAACTAGCATGAATTTTCGACCCCAAGTCTTTCGTGGCACCTGTGGTACACTGGTCACGGGTTCCAAGGAAATGACTCAAAATTAGCCAAAATCAGGCTTTATTCGCTTATAACTCGCGATCACACCTGTGCCAGCAGTGCGTGAACAGGGGGGGGTAGATTGTGCGCAAACGAGCTCAAATCGGACTCTCCGCAGACGAAGACCGGACTGTCCGTAAACGGACTCTCCGTAAACGGACTCTCCGCAGACGAAGACCGGACTGTCCGTAAACGGACTCTCCGTAAACGGACTCTCCGCAGACGAAGACCGGACTGTCCGTAAACGGACTGTCCGCGTACGAAGGTATAATTTTACACATAAGAGACTCTTCGTAAACGGACTGTTCGTAAACGGACTGTCCGTAAACGGACTCTCCGTAAACGGACTGTCCGTAAACGGACTGTCCGTAAACGGATTGTCCCTAAACGGACTGTCCATAAACGGACTGTCCGTAAACGGACTGTCCATAAACGGATTGTCCGTAAACGGACTGTCCATAAACGGACTGTCCATAAACGGACTGTCCATAAACGGACTGTCCGTAAACGGACTGTCCATAAACGGACTGTGCGTAAACGGACTGTCCATAAACGGACTGTCCATAAACGGACTGTCCGTAAACGGACTGTCCGTAAACGGACTGTGCGTAAACGGACTGTCCATAAACGGACTGTCCGTAAACGGACTGTCCGTAAACGGACTGTGCATAAACGGACTGTGCGTAAACGGACTGTGCGTAAACGGACTGTCCATAAACGGACAAACGGACTGTGCGTAAACGGACTGTGCGTAAACGGACTGTCCATAAACGGACAAACGGACTGTGCGTAAACGGACTGTGCGTAAACGGACTGTGCGTAAACGGACTGTCCATAAAGGACTGTCCGTAAACGGACTGTGCATAAACGGACTGTGCGTAAACGGACTGTCCGTAAACGGACTGTGCGTAAACGGACTGTGCGTAAACGGACTGTGCGTAAACGGACTGTGCGTAAACGGACTGTGCGTAAACGGACTGTGCGTAAACGGACTGTGCGTAAACGGACTGTGCGTAAACGGACTGTGCGTAAACGGACTGTGCGTAAACGGACTGTGCGTAAACGGACTGTCCATAAACGGACAAACGGACTGTGCGTAAACGGACTGTGCGTAAACGGACTGTCCATAAACGGACAAACGGACTGTGCGTAAACGGACTGTGCGTAAACGGACTGTGCGTAAACGAACTGTCCATAAACGGACTGTGCGTAAACGGACTGTGCGTAAACGGACCGTGCGTAAACGGACTGTGCGTAAACGGACTGTGCGTAAACGGACTGTGCGTAAACGGACTGTGCGTAGACGGACTGTCCATAAACGGACTGTGCGTAAACGGACTGTGCGTAAACGGACTGTGCGTAAACGGACTGTCCATAAACGGACTGTGCGTAAACGGACTGTGCATAAACGGACTGTGCGTAAACGGACTGTCCGTAAACGGACTGTGCGTAAACGGACTGTGCGTAAACGGACTGTGCGTAAACGGACTGTGCGTAAACGGACT
>OZ038446.1:27087681-27164395 GCA_964036265.1 Daptonema setosum
TAATTTTCAGTCGTCCTCAGGGCACGAGCCTGGAAACGTTGTTTCGCTAAATTATATTACATCCTAGTTGCAAACCACCAACTGGACCCAACTAGCATGAATTTTCGACCCCAAGTCTTTCGTGGCACCTGTGGTACACTAGTCACCAGTTCCACGGAAAGGGCTCAAAATTAGCCGAAAACAGGGTTTATTGGCTTATAACTCGCGATAGAAAACTCGGATCGTCGAAAACTCACTTCCATCGTGCAGAGCGTGTCCGAATTGACCTGGAAACATGTTCATATTACCGAAAAGTTTTTTTAATGTAACCTATTTAATGGCACATGCCAGTTTTAGGGTTCCAAATACCGTAATTTTCAGTCGTCCTCAGGGCACGAGCCTGGAAACGTTGTTTCGCTAAATTCTATTACATCCTAGTTGCAAACCACCAACTGGACCCAACTAGCATGACTTTTCGACCCAAGTCTTTCGTGGCACCTGTGGTACACTGGTCACGGGTTCCACGGAAATGGCTCAAAATTAGCCAAAACAGGCTTTATTGGCTTATAACTCGCGATAGAAAACTCGGATCGTCGAAAACTCACTTCCATCGTGTAGAGCGTGTCCGAATCGACCTAGAAACATGTTCAAATTACCGAAAAGTTTTTTTTAATGGAACCCATTTAATGGCACATGCCAGTTTTAGGGTCCCAATTACCGTAATTTTCAGTCGTCCTCAGGGCACGAGCCTGGAAACGTTTTTTCGCTAAATTCTATTACATCCCAGTTGCAAACCACCAACTGGACCCAACTAGCATGAATTTTCGACCCCAAGTCTTTTGAGGCACCTGTGGTACACTGGTCACGGGTTCCACGGAAAGGGCTCAAAATTAGCCAAAAACAGGCTTTATTGGCTTATTACTCGCGATAGAAAACTCGGATCGTCGAAAACTCACTTCCATCATGTAGAGCGTGTCCGAATTAACCTAGAAAACATGTTCAAATTACCGAACAGTTTTTTAATGGAACCCATTTAATGGCATATGCCAGTTATAGGGTCCCAAATACCGTAATTTTCAGTCGTCCTCAGGGCACGAGCCTGGAAACGTTTTTTCGCTAAATTCTATTACATCCTAGTTGCAAACCACCAACTGGACCCAACTAGCATGACTTTTCGACCCAAGTCTTTCGTGGCACCTGTGGTACACTGGTCACGGGTTCCACGGAAATGACTCAAAATTAGCCAAAACAGGCTTTATTGGCTTATAACTCGCGATAGAAAACTAGGATCGTCGAAAACTCACTTCCATCGTGTAGAGCGTGTCCGAATCGACCTAGAAACATGTTCAAATTACCGAAAAGTTTTTTTTAATGGAACCCATTTAATGGCACATGCCAGTTTTAGGGTCCCAAATACCGTAATTTTCAGTCGTCCTCAGGGCACGAGCCTGGAAACGTTTTTTCGCTAAATTCTATTACATCCCAGTTGCAAACCACCAACTGGACCCAACTAGCATGAATTTTCGACCCCACGTCTTTTGAGGCACCTGTGGTACACTGGTCACGGGTTCCACGGAAAGGGCTCAAAATTAGCCAAAAACAGGCTTTATTGGCTTATAACTCGCGATAGAAAACTCGGATCGTCGAAAACTTACTTCCATCGTGTAGATCGTGGCCGAATCGACCTAGAAACATGTTCAAATTGCCGAAAAGTTTTTTTAATGGAACCCATTTAATGGCACATGCCAGTTTTAGAATCCCAAATACCGTAATTTTCAGTCGTCTGCAGGGCACGAGCCTGGAAACGTTTTTTCGCTAAATTCTATTACATCCTAGTTGCAAACCACCAACTGGACCCAACTAGCATGAATTTTCGACCCCAAGTCTTTCGTGGCACCTGTGGTACACTGGTCACGGGTTCCACGGAAATGACTCAAAATTAGCCAAAATCAGGCTTTATTCGCTTATAACTCGCGATAGAAAACTCGGATCATCGAAAACTTACTTCCATCGTGTAGAGCGTGGTCGAATTGACCTAGAAACATGTTCAAATTGCCGAAAAGTTTTTTTAATGGAACCCATTTAATAGCACATGCCAGTTTTAGGGTCCCAAATACCGTAATTTTCAGTCGTCTGCAGGGCACGAGCCTGGAAACGTTTTTTTGCTAAATTCTATTACATCCTAGTTGCAAACCACCAACTGGACCCAACTAGCATGAATTTTCGACCCCAAGTCTTTCGTGGCACCTGTGGTACACTGGTCACGGGTTCCACGGAAATGACTCAAAATTAGCCAAAATCAGGCTTAATTCGCTCATAACTCGCGATAGAAAACTCGGATCGTCGAAAACTCACTTCCATCGATTAGAGCGTGGTCGAATTGACCTAAAAAAATGTACAAATTGCCGAAAAGTTTTTTTAATGGAACCCATTTAATGGCACATGCCAGTTTTAGGGTCCCAAATACCGTAATTTTCAGTCGTCTGCAGGGCACGAGCCTGGAAACGTTTTTTCGCTAAATTCTATTACATCCTAGTTGCAAACCACCAACTGGACCCAACTAGCAAGAATTTTCGACCCCAAGTCTTTCGTGGCACCTGTGGTACACTGGTCACGGGTTCCACGGAAATGACTCAAAATTAGCCAAAATCAGGCTTTATTCGCTTATAACTCGCGATAGAAAACTCGGATCGTCGAAAACTCACTTCCATCGTGTAGAGCGTGGTCGAATTGACCTAGAAACATGTTCAAATTGCCGAAAATTTTTTTAATGGAACCCATTTAATGGCACATGCCAGTTTTAGAATCCCAAATACCGTAATTTTCAGTCGTCTGCAGGGCACGAGCCTGGAAACGTTTTTTTCGCTAAATTCTATTACATCCTAGTTGCAAACCACCAACTGGACCCAACTAGCATGAATTTTCGACCCCAAGTCTTTCGTGGCACCTGTGGTACACTGGTCACGGGTTCCACGGAAATGACTCAAAATTAGCCAAAATCAGGCTTTATTCGCTTATAACTCGCGATAGAAAACTCCGATCGTCGAAAACTCACTTCCATCGTGTAGAGCGTGGTCGAATTGACCTAGAAACATGTTCAAATTGCCGAAAAGTTTTTTTAATGGAACCCATTTAATGGCACATGCCAGTTTTAGGGTCCCAAATACCGTAATTTTCAGTCGTCTGCAGGGCACGAGCCTGGAAACGTTTTTTCGCTAAATTCTATTACATCCTAGTTGCAAACCACCAACTGGACCCAACTAGCATGAATTTTCGACCCCAAGTCTTTCGTGGCACCTGTGGTACACTGGTCACGGGTTCCAAGGAAATGACTCAAAATTAGCCAAAATCAGTCTTTATTCGCTTATAACTCGCGATAGAAAACTCGGATCGTCGAAAACTCACTTCCATCGTGTAGAGCGTGGTCGAATTGACCTAGAAACATGTTCAAATTGCCGAAAAGTTTTTTTAATGGAACCCATTTAATGGCACATGCCAGTTTTAGGGTCCCAAATACCGTAATTTTCAGTCGTCTGCAGGGCGCGAGCCTGGAAACGTTTTTTCGCTAAATTCTATTACATCCTAGTTGCAAACCACCAACTGGACCCAACTAGCATGAATTTTCGACCCCAAGTCTTTCGTGGCACCTGTGGTACACTGGTCACGGGTTCCACGAAAAGGGCTCAAAATTAGCCAAAAACAGGCTTTATTGGCTTATTACTCGCTATAGAAAACTCGGATCGTCGAAAACTCACTTCCATCGTGTAGAGCGTGGTCGAATTGACCTAGAAACATGTTCAAATTGCCCAAAAGTTTTTTTAATGGAACCCATTTAATGGCACATGCCAGTTTTAGGGTCCCAATTACCGTAATTTTCAGTCGTCTGCAGGGCACGAGCCTGGAAACGTTTTTTCGCTAAATTCTATTACATCCTAGTTGCAAACCACCAACTGGACCCAACTAGCATGAATTTTCGACCCCAAGTCTTTCGTGGCACCTGTGGTACACTGGTCACGGGTTCCACGGAATGACTCAAAATTAGCCAAAATCATGCTTTATTCGCTTATAACTCGCGATAGAAGACTCGGATCGTCGAAAACTCACTTCCATCGTGTAGAGCGTGGTCGAATTGACCTAGAAACATGTTCAAATTGCCGAAAAGTTTTTTTAATGGAACCCATTTAATGGCACATGCCAGTTTTAGGGTCCCAAATACCGTAATTTTCAGTCGTCTGCAGGGCACGAGCCTGGAAACGTTTTTTCGCTAAATTATATTACATCCTAGTTGCAAACCACCAACTGGACCCAACTAGCAATAATTTTCGACCCCAAGTCTTTCGTGGCACCTGTGGTACACTGGTCACGGGTTCCACGGAAATGACTCAAAATTAGCCAAAATCAGGCTTTATTCGCTTATAAATCGCGATAGAAAACTCGGATCGTCGAAAACTCACTTCCATCGTGTAGAGCGTGGTCGAATTGACCTAGAAACATGTTCAAATTGCCCAAAAGTTTTTTTAATGGAACCCATTTAATGGCACATGCCAGTTTTAGGGTCCCAAATACCGTAATTTTCAGTCGTCTGCAGGGCGCGAGCCTGGAAACGTTTTTTCGCTAAATTCTATTACATCCTAGTTGCAAACCACCAACTGGACCCAACTAGCATGAATTTTCGACCCCAAGTCTTTCGTGGCACCTGTGGTACACTGGTCACGGGTTCCACGGAAATGACTCAAAATTAGCCAAAATCAGGCTTTATTCGCTTATAACTCGCGATAGAAAACTCGGATCGTCGAAAACTCACTTCCATCGTGTAGAGCGTAGTCGAATTGACCTAGAAACATGTTCAAATTGCCGAAAAGTTTTTTTAATGGAGCCCATTTAATGGTACATGCCAGTTTTAGGGTCCCAAATACCGTAAGTTTCAGTCGTCTGCAGGGCACGAGCCTGGAAACGTTTTTTCGCTAAATTCTATTACATCCTAGTTGCAAACCACCAACTGGACCCAACTAGCATGAATTTTCGACCCCAAGTCTTTCGTGGCACCTGTGGTACACTGGTCACGGGTTCCACGGAAATGACTCAAAATTAGCCAAAATCAGGCTTTATTCGCTTATAACTCGCGATAGAAAACTTGGATCGTCGAAAACTCACTTCCATCGTGTAGAGCGTGGTCGAATTGGCCTAGAAACATGTTTCAAATTGCCGAAAAGTTTTTTTAATGGAACCCATTTAATGGCACATGCCAGTTTTAGGGTCCCAAATACCGTAATTTTCAGTCGTCTGCAGGGCGCGAGCCTGGAAACGTTTTTTCGCTAAATTCTATTACATCCTAGTTGCAAACCACCAACTGGACCCAACTAGCATGAATTTTCGACCCCAAGTCTTTCGTGGCACCTGTGGTACACTGGTCACGGGTTCCACGGAAATGACTCAAAATTAGCCAAAATCAGGCTTTATTCGCTTATAACTCGCGATAGAAAACTCGGATCGTCGAAAACTCACTTCCATCGTGTAGAGCGTGGTCGAATTGACCTAGAAACATGTTCAAATTGCCGAAAAGTTTTTTAATGGAACCCATTTAATGGCACATGCCAGTTTTAGGGTCCCAAATACCGTGATTTTCAGTCGTCTGCAGGGCACGAGCCTGGAAACGTTTTTTTCGCTAAATTCTATTACATCCTAGTTGCAAACCACCAACTGGACCCAACTAGCATGAATTTTCGACCCCAAGTCTTTCGTGGCACCTGTGGTACACTGGTCACGGGTTCCACGGAAATGACTCAAAATTAGCCAAAATCAGGCTTTATTCGCTTATAACTCGCGATAGAAAACTCGGATCGTCGAAAACTCACTTCCATCGTGTAGAGCGTGGTCGAATTGACCTAGAAACATGTTCAAATTGCCGAAAAGTTTTTTTAATGGAACCCATTTAATGGCACATGCCAGTTTTAGGGTCCCAAAAACCGTAATTTTCAGTCGTCTGCAGGGCACGAGCCTGGAAACGTTTTTTCGCTAAATTCTATTACATCCTAGTTGCAAACCACCAACTGGACCCAACTAGCATGAATTTTCGACCCCAAGTCTTTCGTGGCACCTGTGGTACACTGGTCACGGGTTCCACGGAAATGACTCAAAATTAGCCAAAATCAGGCTTTATTCGCTTATAACTCGCGATAGAAAACTCGGATCGTCGAAAACTCACTTCCATCGTGTAGAGCGTGGTCGAATTGACCTAGAAACATGTTAAAATTGCCGAAAAGTTTTTTTAATGGAACCCATTTAATGGCACATGCCAGTTTTAGGGTCCCAAATACCGTAATTTTCAGTCGTCTGCAGGGCGCGAGCCTGGAAACGTTTTTTCGCTAAATTCTATTACATCCTAGTTGCAAACCACCAACTGGACCCAACTAGCATGAATTTTCGACCCCAAGTCTTTCGTGGCACCTGTGGTACACTGGTCACGGGTTCCACGGAAATGACTCAAAATTAGCCAAAATCAGGCTTTATTCGCTTATAACTCGCGATAGAAAACTCGGATCGTCGAAAACTCACTTCCATCGTGTAGAGCGTGGTCGAATTGACCTATAAACATGTTCAAATTGCCGAAAAGTTTTTTTAATGGAACCCATTTAATGGCACATGCCAGTTTTAGGGTCCCATATACCGTAATTTTCAGTCGTCTGCAGGGCGCGAGCCTGGAAACGTTTTTTCGCTAAATTATATTACATCCTAGTTGCAAACCACCAACTGGACCCAACTAGCAAGAATTTTCGACCCCAAGTCTTTCGTGGCACCTGTGGTACACTGGTCACGGGTTCCACGGAAATGACTCAAAATTAGCCAAAACCAGGCTTTATTCGCTTATAAATCGCTATAGAAAACTCGGATCATCGAAAACTCACTTCCATCGTGTAGAGCGTGGTCGAATTGACCTAGAAACATGTTCAAATTGCCCAAAAGTTTTTTTAATGGAACCCATTTAATGGCACATGCCAGTTTTAGGGTCACAAATACCGTAATTTTCAGTCGTCTGCAGGGCGCGAGCCTGGAAACGTTTTTTCGCTAAATTCTATTACATCCTAGTTGCAAACCACCAACTGGACCCAACTAGCATGAATTTTCGACCCCAAGTCTTTCGTGGCACCTGTGGTACACTGGTCACGGGTTCCACGGAAATGACTCAAAATTAGCCAAAATCAGGCTTTATTCGCTTATAACTCGCGATAGAAAACTCGGATCGTCGAAAACTCACTTCCATCGTGTAGAGCGTGGTCGAATTGACCTAGAAACATGTTCAAATTGCCGAAAAGTTTTTTTAATGGAACCCATTTAATGGCACATGCCAGTTTTAGGGTCCCAAATACCGTAATTTTCAGTCGTCTGCAGGGCACGAGCCTGGAAACGTTTTTTCACTAAATTCTATTACATCCTAGTTGCAAACCACCAACTGGACCCAACTAGCATGAATTTTCGACCCCAAGTCTTTCGTGGCACCTGTGGTACACTGGTCACGGGTTCCACGGAAATGACTCAAAATTAGCCAAAATCAGGCTTTATTCGCTTATAACTCGCGATAGAAAACTCGGATCGTCGAAAACTCACTTCCATCGTGTAGAGCGTGGTCGAATTGACCTAGAAACATGTTCAAATTGCCGAAAAGTTTTTTTAATGGGACCCATTTAATGGCACATGCCAGTTTTAGGGTCCCAAATACCGTAATTTTCAGTCGTCTGCAGGGCGCGAGCCTGGAAACGTTTTTTCGCTAAATTCTATTACATCCTAGTTGCAAACCACCAACTGGACCCAACTAGCATGAATTTTCGACCCCAAGTCTTTCGTGGCACCTGTGGTACACTGGTCACGGGTTCCACGGAAATGACTCAAAATTAGCCAAAATCAGGCTTTATTCGCTTATAACTCGCGATAGAAAACTCGGATCGTCGAAAACTCGTTTCCATCGTGTAGAGCGTGGTCGAATTGACCTAGAAACATGTTCAAATTGCCGAAAAGTTTTTTTAATGGAACCCATTTAATGGCACATGCCAGTTTTAGGGTCCCAAATACCGTAATTTTCAGTTGTCTGCAGGGCACGAGCCTGGAAACGTTTTTTCGCTAAATTCTATTACATCCTAGTTGCAAACCACCAACTGGACCCAACTAGCATGAATTTTCGACCCCAAGTCTTTCGTGGCACCTGTGGTACACTGGTCACGGGTTCCACGGAAATGACTCAAAATTAGCCAAAATCAGGCTTTATTCACTTATAACTCGCGATAGAAAACTCGGATCATCGAAAACTCACTTCCATCGTGTAGAGCGTGGTCGAATTGACCTAGAAACATGTTCAAATTGCCGAAAAGTTTTTTTAATGGAACCCATTTAATGGCACATGCCAGTTTTAGGGTCCCAAATACCGTAATTTTCAGTCGTCTGCAGGGCACGAGCCTGGAAACGTTTTTTCGCTAAATTCTATTACATCCTAGTTGCAAACCACCAACTGGACCCAACTAGCATGAATTTTCGACCCCAAGTCTTTCGTGGCACCTGTGGTACACTGGTCACGGGTTCCACGAAAAGGGCTCAAAATTAGCCAAAAACAGGCTTTATTGGCTTATTACTCGCTATAGAAAACTCGGATCGTCGAAAACTCACTTCCATCGTGTAGAGCGTGGTCGAATTGACCTAGAAACATGTTCAAATTGCCCAAAAGTTTTTTTAATGGAACCCATTTAATGGCACATGCCAGTTTTAGGGTCCCAATTACCGTAATTTTCAGTCGTCTGCAGGGCACGAGCCTGGAAACGTTTTTTCGCTAAATTCTATTACATCCTAGTTGCAAACCACCAACTGGACCCAACTAGCATGAATTTTCGACCCCAAGTCTTTTGTGGCACCTGTGGTACACTGGTCACGGGTTCCACGGAAATGACTCAAAATTAGCCAAAATCAGGCTTTATTCGCTTATAAATCGCGATAGAAAACTCGGATCGTCGAAAACTCACTTCCATCGTGTAGAGCGTGGTCGAATTGACCTAGAAACATGTTCAAATTGCCCAAAAGTTTTTTTAATGGAACCCATTTAATGGCACATGCCAGTTTTAGGGTCCCAAATACCGTAATTTTCAGTCGTCTGCAGGGCGCGAGCCTGGAAACGTTTTTTCGCTAAATTCTATTACATCCTAGTTGCAAACCACCAACTGGACCCAACTAGCATGAATTTTCGACCCCAAGTCTTTCGTGGCACCTGTGGTACACTGGTCACGGGTTCCACGGAAATGACTCAAAATTAGCCAAAATCAGGCTTTATTCGCTTATAACTCGCGATAGAAAACTCGGATCGTCGAAAACTCGTTTCCATCGTGTAGAGCGTGGTCGAATTGACCTAGAAACATGTTCAAATTGCCGAAAAGTTTTTTTAATGGAACCCATTTAATGGCACATGCCAGTTTTAGGGTCCCAAATACCGTAATTTTCAGTTGTCTGCAGGGCACGAGCCTGGAAACGTTTTTTCGCTAAATTCTATTACATCCTAGTTGCAAACCACCAACTGGACCCAACTAGCATGAATTTTCGACCCCAAGTCTTTCGTGGCACCTGTGGTACACTGGTCACGGGTTCCACGGAAATGACTCAAAATTAGCCAAAACCAGGCTTTATTCGCTTATAACTCGCGATAGAAAACTCGGATCATCGAAAACTCACTTCCATCGTGTAGAGCGTGGTCGAATTGACCTAGAAACATGTTCAAATTGCCGAAAAGTTTTTTTAATGGAACCCATTTAATGGCACATGCCAGTTTTAGGGTCCCAAATACCGTAATTTTCAGTCGTCTGCAGGGCGCGAGCCTGGAAACGTTTTTTCGCTAAATTCTATTACATCCTAGTTGCAAACCACCAACTGGACCCAACTAGCATGAATTTTCGACCCCAAGTCTTTCGTGGCACCTGTGGTACACTGGTCACGGGTTCCACGGAAATGACTCAAAATTAGCCAAAATCAGGCTTTATTCGCTTATAACTCGCGATAGAAAACTCGGATCGTCGAAAACTCACTTCCATCGTGTAGAGCGTGGTCGAATTGACCTAGAAACATGTTCAAATTGCCGAAAAGTTTTTTTAATGGAACCCATTTAATGGCACATGCCAGTTTTAGGGTCCCAAATACCGTAATTTTCAGTCGTCAGCAGGGCGCGAGCCTGGAAACGTTTTTTCGCTAAATTCTATTACATCCTAGTTGCAAACCACCAACTGGACCCAACTAGCATGAATTTTCGACCCCAAGTCTTTCGTGGCACCTGTGGTACACTGGTCACGGGTTCCACGGAATGACTCAAAATTAGCCAAAATCATGCTTTATTCGCTTATAACTCGCGATAGAAGACTCGGATCGTCGAAAACTCACTTCCATCGTGTAGAGCGTGGTCGAATTGACCTAGAAACATGTTCAAATTGCCGAAAAGTTTTTTTAATGGAACCCATTTAATGGCACATGCCAGTTTTATGGTCCCAAATACCGTAATTTTCAGTCGTCTGCAGGGCACGAGCCTGGAAACGTTTTTTCGCTAAATTATAATACATCCTAGTTGCAAACCACCAACTGGACCCAACTAGCAAGAATTTTCGACCCCAAGTCTTTCGTGGCACCTGTGGTACACTGGTCACGGGTTCCACGGAAATGACTCAAAATTAGCCAAAATCAGGCTTTATTCGCTTATAAATCGCGATAGAAAACTCGGATCGTCGAAAACTCACTTCCATCGTGTAGAGCGTGGTCGAATTTACCTAGAAACATGTTCAAATTGCCCAAAAGTTTTTTTAATGGAACCCATTTAATGGCACATGCCAGTTTTAGGGTCCCAAATACCGTAATTTTCAGTCGTCTGCAGGGCGCGAGCCTGGAAACGTTTTTTCGCTAAATTCTATTACATCCTAGTTGCAAACCACCAACTGGACCCAACTAGCATGAATTTTCGACCCCAAGTCTTTCGTGGCACCTGTGGTACACTGGTCACGGGTTCCACGGAAATGACTCAAAATTAGCCAAAATCAGGCTTTATTCGCTTATAACTCGCGATAGAAAACTCGGATCGTCGAAAACTCACTTCCATCGTGTAGAGCGTGGTCGAATTGACCTAGAAACATGTTCAAATTGCCGAAAAGTTTTTTTAATGGAACCCATTTAATGGCACATGCCAGTTTTAGGGTCCCAAATACCGTAATTTTCAGTCGTCTGCAGGGCACGAGCCTGGAAACGTTTTTTCGCTAAATTCTATTACATCCTAGTTGCAAACCACCAACTGGACCCAACTAGCATGAATTTTTCGACCCCAAGTCTTTCGTGGCACCTGTGGTACACTGGTCACGATTTCCAAGGAAATGGCTCAAAATTAGCCAAAATCAGGCTTTATTCGCTTATAACTCGCGATAGAAAACTCGGATCGTCGAAAACTCACTTCCATCGTGTAGAGCGTGGTCGAATTGACCTAGAAACATGTTCAAATTGCCCAAAAGTTTTTTTAATGGAACCCATTTATTGGCACATGCCAGTTTTAGGGTCCCAATTACCGTAATTTTCAGTCGTCTGCAGGGCACGAGCCTGGAAACGTTTTTTCGCTAAATTCTATTACATCCTAGTTGCAAACCACCAACTGGACCCAACTAGCATGAATTTTCGACCCCAAGTCTTTCGTGGCACCTGTGGTACACTGGTCACGGGTTCCACGGAAATGACTCAAAATTAGCCAAAATCAGGCTTTATTCGCTTATAACTCGCGATAGAAAACTCGGATCGTCGAAAACTCACTTCCATCGTGTAGAGCGTGGTCGAATTGACCTAGAAACATGTTCAAATTGCCGAAAAGTTTTTTTAATGGAACCCATTTAATGGCACATGCCAGTTTTATGGTCCCAAATACCGTAATTTTCAGTCGTCTGCAGGGCACGAGCCTGGAAACGTTTTTTCGCTAAATTATAATACATCCTAGTTGCAAACCACCAACTGGACCCAACTAGCAAGAATTTTCGACCCCAAGTCTTTCGTGGCACCTGTGGTACACTGGTCACGGGTTCCACGGAAATGACTCAAAATTAGCCAAAATCAGGCTTTATTCGCTTATAAATCGCGATAGAAAACTCGGATCGTCGAAAACTCACTTCCATCGTGTAGAGCGTGGTCGAATTTACCTAGAAACATGTTCAAATTGCCCAAAAGTTTTTTTAATGGAACCCATTTAATGGCACATGCCAGTTTTAGGGTCCCAAATACCGTAATTTTCAGTCGTCTGCAGGGCGCGAGCCTGGAAACGTTTTTTCGCTAAATTCTATTACATCCTAGTTGCAAACCACCAACTGGACCCAACTAGCATGAATTTTCGACCCCAAGTCTTTCGTGGCACCTGTGGTACACTGGTCACGGGTTCCACGGAAATGACTCAAAATTAGCCAAAATCAGGCTTTATTCGCTTATAAATCGCGATAGAAAACTCGGATCGTCGAAAACTCACTTCCATCGTGTAGAGCGTGGTCGAATTGACCTAGAAACATGTTCAAATTGCCCAAAAGTTTTTTTAATGGAACCCATTTATTGGCACATGCCAGTTTTAGGGTCCCAATTACCGTAATTTTCAGTCGTCTGCAGGGCACGAGCCTGGAAACGTTTTTTCGCTAAATTCTATTACATCCTAGTTGCAAACCACCAACTGGACCCAACTAGCATGAATTTTCGACCCCAAGTCTTTCGTGGCACCTGTGGTACACTGGTCACGGGTTCCACGGAAATGACTCAAAATTAGCCAAAATCAGGCTTTATTCGCTTATAACTCGCGATAGAAAACTCGGATCGTCGAAAACTCACTTCCATCGTGTAGAGCGTGGTCGAATTGACCTAGAAACATGTTCAAATTGCCGAAAAGTTTTTTTAATGGAACCCATTTAATGGCACATGCCAGTTTTAGGGTCCCGAATACCGTAATTTTCAGTCGTCTGCAGGGCGCGAGCCTGGAAACGTTTTTTCGCTAAATTCTATTACATCCTAGTTGCAAACCACCAACTGGACCCAACTAGCATGAATTTTCGACCCCAAGTCTTTCGTGGCACCTGTGGTACACTGGTCACGGGTTCCACGGAATGACTCAAAATTAGCCAAAATCATGCTTTATTCGCTTATAACTCGCGATAGAAGACTCGGATCGTCGAAAACTCACTTCCATCGTGTAGAGCGTGGTCGAATTGACCTAGAAACATGTTCAAATTGCCGAAAAGTTTTTTTAATGGAACCCATTTAATGGCACATGCCAGTTTTATGGTCCCAAATACCGTAATTTTCAGTCGTCTGCAGGGCACGAGCCTGGAAACGTTTTTTCGCTAAATTATAATACATCCTAGTTGCAAACCACCAACTGGACCCAACTAGCAAGAATTTTCGACCCCAAGTCTTTCGTGGCACCTGTGGTACACTGGTCACGGGTTCCACGGAAATGACTCAAAATTAGCCAAAATCAGGCTTTATTCGCTTATAAATCGCGATAGAAAACTCGGATCGTCGAAAACTCACTTCCATCGTGTAGAGCGTGGTCGAATTGACCTAGAAACATGTTCAAATTGCCCAAAAGTTTTTTTAATGGAACCCATTTAATGGCACATGCCAGTTTTAGGGTCCCAAATACCGTAATTTTCAGTCGTCTGCAGGGCGCGAGCCTGGAAACGTTTTTTCGCTAAATTCTATTACATCCTAGTTGCAAACCACCAACTGGACCCAACTAGCATGAATTTTCGACCCCAAGTCTTTCGTGGCACCTGTGGTACACTGGTCACGGGTTCCACGGAAATGACTCAAAATTAGCCAAAATCAGGCTTTATTCGCTTATAACTCGCGATAGAAAACTCGGATCGTCGAAAACTCACTTCCATCGTGTAGAGCGTGGTCGAATTGACCTAGAAACATGTTCAAATTGCCGAAAAGTTTTTTTAATGGAACCCATTTAATGGCACATGCCAGTTTTAGGGTCCCGAATACCGTAATTTTCAGTCGTCTGCAGGGCGCGAGCCTGGAAACGTTTTTTCGCTAAATTCTATTACATCCTAGTTGCAAACCACCAACTGGACCCAACTAGCATGAATTTTCGACCCCAAGTCTTTCGTGGCACCTGTGGTACACTGGTCACGGGTTCCACGGAATGACTCAAAATTAGCCAAAATCATGCTTTATTCGCTTATAACTCGCGATAGAAGACTCGGATCGTCGAAAACTCACTTCCATCGTGTAGAGCGTGGTCGAATTGACCTAGAAACATGTTCAAATTGCCGAAAAGTTTTTTTAATGGAACCCATTTAATGGCACATGCCAGTTTTATGGTCCCAAATACCGTAATTTTCAGTCGTCTGCAGGGCACGAGCCTGGAAACGTTTTTTCGCTAAATTATAATACATCCTAGTTGCAAACCACCAACTGGACCCAACTAGCAAGAATTTTCGACCCCAAGTCTTTCGTGGCACCTGTGGTACACTGGTCACGGGTTCCACGGAAATGACTCAAAATTAGCCAAAATCAGGCTTTATTCGCTTATAAATCGCGATAGAAAACTCGGATCGTCGAAAACTAACCTCCATCGTGTAGAGCGTGGTCGAATTGACCTAGAAACATGTTCAAATTGCCCAAAAGTTTTTTTAATGGAACCCATTTAATGGCACATGCCAGTTTTAGGGTCCCAAATACCGTAATTTTCAGTCGTCTGCAGGGCGCGAGCCTGGAAACGTTTTTTCGCTAAATTCTATTACATCCTAGTTGCAAACCACCAACTGGACCCAACTAGCATGAATTTTCGACCCCAAGTCTTTCGTGGCACCTGTGGTACACTGGTCACGGGTTCCACGGAAATGACTCAAAATTAGCCAAAATCAGGCTTTATTCGCTTATAACTCGCGATAGAAAACTCGGATCGTCGAAAACTCACTTCCATCGTGTAGAGCGTGGTCGAATTGACCTAGAAACATGTTCAAATTGCCGAAAAGTTTTTTTAATGGAACCCATTTAATGGCACATGCCAGTTTTAGGGTCCCAAATACCGTAATTTTCAGTCGTCTGCAGGGCACGAGCCTGGAAACGTTTTTTCGCTAAATTCTATTACATCCTAGTTGCAAACCACCAACTGGACCCAACTAGCATGAATTTTTCGACCCCAAGTCTTTCGTGGCACCTGTGGTACACTGGTCACGGGTTCCAAGGAAATGACTCAAAATTAGCCAAAATCAGGCTTTATTCGCTTATAACTCGCGATAGAAAACTCGGATCGTCGAAAACTCACTTCCATCGTGTAGAGCGTGGTCGAATTGACCTAGAAACATGTTCAAATTGCCCAAAAGTTTTTTTAATGGAACCCATTTATTGGCACATGCCAGTTTTAGGGTCCCAATTACCGTAATTTTCAGTCGTCTGCAGGGCACGAGCCTGGAAACGTTTTTTCGCTAAATTCTATTACATCCTAGTTGCAAACCACCAACTGGACCCAACTAGCATGAATTTTCGACCCCAAGTCTTTCGTGGCACCTGTGGTACACTGGTCACGGGTTCCACGGAAATGACTCAAAATTAGCCAAAATCAGGCTTTATTCGCTTATAACTCGCGATAGAAAACTCGGATCGTCGAAAACTCACTTCCATCGTGTAGAGCGTGGTCGAATTGACCTAGAAACATGTTCAAATTGACCAAAAGTTTTTTTAATGGAACCCATTTATTGGCACATGCCAGTTTTAGGGTCCCAATTACCGTAATTTTCAGTCGTCTGCAGGGCACGAGCCTGGAAACGTTTTTTCGCTAAATTCTATTACATCCTAGTTGCAAACCACCAACTGGACCCAACTAGCATGAATTTTCGACCCCAAGTCTTTCGTGGCACCTGTGATACACTGGTCACGGGTTCCACGGAAATGACTCAAAATTAGCCAAAATCAGGCTTTATTCGCTTATAACTCGCGATAGAAAACTCGGATCGTCGAAAACTCACTTCCATCGTGTAGAGCGTGGTCGAATTGACCTAGAAACATGTTCAAATTGCCGAAAAGTTTTTTTAATGGAACCCATTTAATGGCACATGCCAGTTTTAGGGTCCCGAATACCGTAATTTTCAGTCGTCTGCAGGGCGCGAGCCTGGAAACGTTTTTTCGCTAAATTCTATTACATCCTAGTTGCAAACCACCAACTGGACCCAACTAGCATGAATTTTCGACCCCAAGTCTTTCGTGGCACCTGTGGTACACTGGTCACGGGTTCCACGGAATGACTCAAAATTAGCCAAAATCATGCTTTATTCGCTTATACTTCGCGATAGAAGACTCGGATCGTCGAAAACTCACTTCCATCGTGTAGAGCGTGGTCGAATTGACCTAGAAACATGTTCAAATTGCCGAAAAGTTTTTTTTAATGGAACCCATTTAATGGCACATGCCAGTTTTATGGTTCCAAATACCGTAATTTTCAGTCGTCTGCAGGGCACGAGCCTGGAAACGTTTTTTCGCTAAATTATAATACATCCTAGTTGCAAACCACCAACTGGACCCAACTAGCAAGAATTTTCGACCCCAAGTCTTTCGTGGCACCTGTGGTACACTGGTCACGGGTTCCACGGAAATGACTCAAAATTAGCCAAAATCAGGCTTTATTCGCTTATAAATCGCGATAGAAAACTCGGATCGTCGAAAACTCACTTCCATCGTGTAGAGCGTGGTCGAATTGACCTAGAAACATGTTCAAATTGCCCAAAAGTTTTTTTAATGGAACCCATTTAATGGCACATGCCAGTTTTAGGGTCCCAAATACCGTAATTTTCAGTCGTCTGCAGGGCGCGAGCCTGGAAACGTTTTTTCGCTAAATTCTATTACATCCTAGTTGCAAACCACCAACTGGACCCAACTAGCATGAATTTTCGACCCCAAGTCTTTCGTGGCACCTGTGGTACACTGGTCACGGGTTCCACGGAAATGACTCAAAATTAGCCAAAATCAGGCTTTATTCGCTTATAACTCGCGATAGAAAACTCGGATCGTCGAAAACTCACTTCCATCGTGTAGAGCGTGGTCGAATTGACCTAGAAACATGTTCAAATTGCCGAAAAGTTTTTTTAATGGAACCCATTTAATGGCACATGCCAGTTTTAGGGTCCCAAATACCGTAATTTTCAGTCGTCTGCAGGGCACGAGCCTGGAAACGTTTTTTCGCTAAATTCTATTACATCCTAGTTGCAAACCACCAACTGGACCCAACTAGCATGAATTTTTCGACCCCAAGTCTTTCGTGGCACCTGTGGTACACTGGTCACGGGTTCCAAGGAAATGACTCAAAATTAGCCAAAATCAGGCTTTATTCGCTTATAACTCGCGATAGAAAACTCGGATCGTCGAAAACTCACTTCCATCGTGTAGAGCGTGGTCGAATTGACCTAGAAACATGTTCAAATTGCCCAAAAGTTTTTTTAATGGAACCCATTTATTGGCACATGCCAGTTTTAGGGTCCCAATTACCGTAATTTTCAGTCGTTTGCAGGGCACGAGCCTGGAAACGTTTTTTCGCTAAATTCTATTACATCCTAGTTGCAAACCACCAACTGGACCCAACTAGCATGAATTTTCGACCCCAAGTCTTTCGTGGCACCTGTGGTACACTGGTCACGGGTTCCACGGAAATGACTCAAAATTAGCCAAAATCAGGCTTTATTCGCTTATAACTCGCGATAGAAAACTCGGATCGTCGAAAACTTACTTCCATCGTGTAGAACGTGGTCGAATTGACCTAGAAACATGTTCAAATTGCCGAAAAGTTTTTTTAATGGAACCCATTTAATGGCACATGCCAGTTTTAGGTTCCCAAATAACGTAATTTTCAGTCGTCTGCAGGGCACGAGCCTGGAAACGTTTTTTCGCTAAATTCAATTACATCCTAGTTGCAAACCACCAACTGGACCCAACTAGCATGAATTTTCGACCCCAAGTCTTTCGTGGCACCTGTGGTACACTGGTCACGGGTTCCACGGAAATGACTCAAAATTAGCCAAAATCAGGCTTTATTCGCTTATAACTCGCGATAGAAAACTCGGATCGTCGAAAACTCACTTCCATCGTGTAGAGCGTGGTCGAATTGACCTAGAAACATGTTCAAATTGCCGAAAAGTTTTTTTAATGGAACCCATTTAATGGCACATGCCAGTTTTAGGGTCCCAAATACCGTAATTTTCAGTCGTCTGCAGGGCACGAGCCTGGAAACGTTTTTTCACTAAATTCTATTACATCCTAGTTGCAAACCACCAACTGGACCCAACTAGCATGAATTTTCAACCCCAAGTCTTTCGTGGCACCTGTGGTACACTGGTCACGGGTTCCACGGAAATGACTCAAAATTAGCCAAAATCAGGCTTTATTCGCTTATAACTCGCGATAGAAAACTCGGATCGTCGAAAACTCAGTTCCATCGTGTAGAGCGTGGTCGAATTGACCTAGAAACATGTTCAAATTGCCCAAAAGTTTTTTTAATGGAACCCATTTAATGGCACATGCCAGTTTTAGGGTCCCAATTACCGTAATTTTCAGTCGTCTGCAGGGCACGAGCCTGGAAACGTTTTTTCGCTAAATTCTATTACATCCTAGTTGCAAACCACCAACTGGACCCAACTAGCATGAATTTTCGACCCCAAGTCTTTCGTGGCACCTGTGGTACACTGGTCACGGGTTCCACGGAAATGACTCAAAATTAGCCAAAATCAGGCTGTATTCGCTTATAACTCGCGATAGAAAACTCGGATCGTCGAAAACTCACTTCCATCGTGTAGAGCGTGGTCGAATTGACCATGAAACATGTTCAAATTTCCGAAAAGTTTTTTTAATGGAACCCATTTAATGGCACATGCCAGTTTTAGGGTCCCAAATACCGTAATTTTCAGTCGTCTGCAGGGCACGAGCCTGGAAACGTTTTTTCGCTAAATTCTATTACATCCTAGTTGCAAACCACCAACTGGACTCAACTGGCATGAATTTTCGACCCCAAGTCTTTCGTGGCACCTGTGGTACACTGGTCACGGGTTCCACGGAAATGACTCAAAATTAGCCAAAATCAGGCTTTATTCGCTTATAACTCGCGATAGAAAACTCGGATCGTCGAAAACTCACTTCCATCGTGTAGAGCGTGGTCGAATTGACCTAGAAACATGTTTCAATTGCCGAAAAGTTTTTTTAATGGAACCCATTTAATGGCACATGCCAGTTTTAGGGTCCCAAATACCGTAATTTTCAGTCGTCTGCAGGGCACGAGCCTGGAAATGGTTTTTCGCTAAATTCTATTACATCCTAGTTGCAAACCACCAACTGGACCCAACTAGCATGAATTTTCGACCCCAAGTCTTTCGTGGCACCTGTGGTACACTGGTCACGGGTTCCACGGAAATGACTCAAAATTAGCCAAAATCAGGCTTTATTCGCTTATAACTCGCGATAGAAAACTCGGATCGTCGAAAACTCACTTCCATCGTGTAGAGCGTAGTCGAATTGACCTAGAAACATGTTCAAATTGCCGAAAAGTTTTTTTAATGGAACCCATTTAATGGCACATGCCAGTTTTAGGGTCCCAAATACCGTAATTTTCAGTCGTCTGCAGGGCACGAGCCTGGAAACGTTTTTTCGCTAAATTATATTACATCCTAGTTGCAAACCACCAACTGGACTCAACTGGCATGAATTTTCGACCCCAAATCTTTCGTGGCACCTGTGGTACACTGGTCACGGGTTCCACGGAAATGACTCAAAATTAGCCAAAATCAGGCTTTATTCGCTTATAACTCGCGATAGAAAACTCGGATCGTCGAAAACTCACTTCCATCGTGTAGAGCGTGGTCGAATTGACCTAGAAACATGTTCAAATTGCCGAAAAGTTTTTTTAATGGAACCCATTTAATGGCACATGCCAGTTTTAGGGTCCCAAATACCGTAATTTTCAGTCGTCTGCAGGGCACGAGCCTGGAAACGTTTTTTCGCTAAATTCTATTACATCCTAGTTGCAAACCACCAACTGGACTCAACTGGCATGAATTTTCGACCCCAAGTCTTTCGTGGCACCTGTGGTACACTGGTCACGGGTTCCACGGAAATGACTCAAAATTAGCCAAAATCAGGCTTTATTCGCTTATAACTCGCGATAGAAAACTCGGATCGTCGAAAACTCACTTCCATCGTGTAGAGCGTGGTCGAATTGACCTAGAAACATGTTCAAATTTCCGAAAAGTTTTTTTAATGGAACCCATTTAATGGCACATGCCAGTTTTAGGGTCCCAAATACCGTAATTTTCAGTCGTCTGCAGGGCACGAGCCTGGAAACGTTTTTTCGCTAAATTCTATTACATCCTAGTTGCAAACCACCAACTGGACTCAACTGGCATGAATTTTCGACCCCAAGTCTTTCGTGGCACCTGTGGTACACTGGTCACGGGTTCCACGGAAATGACTCAAAATTAGCCAAAATCAGGCTTTATTCGCTTATAACTCGCGATAGAAAACTCGGATCGTCGAAAACTCACTTCCATCGTGTAGAGCGTAGTCGAATTGACCTAGAAACATGTTCAAATTGCCGAAAAGTTTTTTAATGGAACCCATTTAATGGCACATGCCAGTTTTAGGGTCCCAAATACCGTAATTTTCAGTCGTCTGCAGGGCACGAGCCTGGAAACGTTTTTTCGCTAAATTCTATTACATCCTAGTTGCAAACCACCAACTGGACTCAACTGGCATGAATTTTCGACCCCAAATCTTTCGTGGCACCGGTGGTACACTGGTCACGGGTTCCACGGAAATGACTCAAAATTAGCCAAAATCAGGCTTTATTCGCTTATAACTCGCGATAGAAAACTCGGATCGTCGAAAACTCACTTCCATCGTGTAGAGCGTGGTCGAATTGACCTAGAAACATGTTCAAATTGCCGAAAAGTTTTTTTAATGGAACCCATTTAATGGCACATGCCAGTTTTAGGGTCCCAAATACCGTAATTTTCAGTCGTCTGCAGGGCACGAGCCTGGAAACGTTTTTTCGCTAAATTCTATTACATCCTAGTTGCAAACCACCAACTGGACTCAACTGGCATGAATTTTCGACCCCAAGTCTTTCGTGGCACCTGTGGTACACTGGTCACGGGTTCCACGGAAATGACTCAAAATTAGCCAAAATCAGGCTTTATTCGCTTATAACTCGCGATAGAAAACTCGGATCGTCGAAAACTCACTTCCATCGTGTAGAGCGTGGTCGAATTGACCTAGAAACATGTTCAAATTTCCGAAAAGTTTTTTTAATGGAACCCATTTAATGGCACATGCCAGTTTTAGGGTCCCAAATACCGTAATTTTCAGTCGTCTGCAGGGCACGAGCCTGGAAACGTTTTTTCGCTAAATTCTATTACATCCTAGTTGCAAACCACCAACTGGACTCAACTGGCATGAATTTTCGACCCCAAGTCTTTCGTGGCACCTGTGGTACACTGGTCACGGGTTCCACGGAAATGACTCAAAATTAGCCAAAATCAGGCTTTATTCGCTTATAACTCGCGATAGAAAACTCGGATCGTCGAAAACTCACTTCCATCGTGTAGAGCGTTATCGAATTGACCTAGAAACATGTTCAAATTGCCGAAAAGTTTTTTTAATGGAACCCATTTAATGGCACATGCCAGTTTTAGGGTCCCAAATACCGTAATTTTCAGTCGTCTGCAGGGCACGAGCCTGGAAACGTTTTTTCGCTAAATTCTATTACATCCTAGTTGCAAACCACCAACTGGACCCAACTAGCATGAATTTTCGACCCCAAGTCTTTCGTGGCACCTGTGGTACACTGGTCACGGGTTCCACGGAAATGACTCAAAATTAGCCAAAATCAGGCTTTATTCGCTTATAACTCGCGATAGAAAACTCGGATCGTCGAAAACTCACTTCCATCGTGTAGAGCGTTATCGAATTGACCTAGAAACATGTTCAAATTGCCGAAAAGTTTTTTTAATGGAACCCATTTAATGGCACATGCCAGTTTTAGGGTCCCAAATACCGTAATTTTCAGTCGTCTGCAGGGCACGAGCCTGGAAACGTTTTTTCGCTAAATTATATTACATCCTAGTTGCAAACCACCAACTGGACCCAACTAGCATGAATTTTCGACCCCAAGTCTTTCGTGGCACCTGTGGTACACTGGTCACGGGTTCCACGGAAATGACTCAAAATTAGCCAAAATCAGGCTTTATTCGCTTATAACTCGCGATAGAGAACTCGGATCGTCGAAAACTCACTTCCATCGTGTAGAGCGTGGTCGAATTGACCTAGAAACATGTTCAAATTGCCGAAAAGTTTTTTTAATGGAACCCATTTAATGGCACATGCCAGTTTTAGGGTCCCAAATACCGTAATTTTCAGTCGTCTGCAGGGCACGAGCCTGAAAACGTTTTTTCGCTAAATTCTATTACATCCTAGTTGCAAACCACCAACTGGACCCAACTAGCATGAATTTTCGACCCCAAGTCTTTCGTGGCACCTGTGGTACACTGGTCACGGGTTCCACGGAAATGACTCAAAATTAGCCAAAATCAGGCTTTATTCACTTATAACTCGCGATAGAAAACTCGGATCGTCGAAAACTCACTTCCATCGTGTAGAGCGTAGTCGAATTGACCTAGAAACATGTTCAAATTGCCCAAAAGTTTTTTTAATGGAACCCATTTAATGGCACATGCCAGTTTTAGGGTCCCAAAAACCGTAATTTTCAGTCGTGTGCAGGGCACGAGCCTGGAAACGTTTTTTCGCTAAATTATATTACATCCTAGTTGCAAACCACCAACTGGACCCAACTAGCATGAATTTTCGACCCCAAGACTTTCGTGGCACCTGTGGTACAATGGTCACGTGTTCCACGGAAATGACTCAAAATTAGCCAAAATCAGGCTTTATTCGCTTATAACTCGCGATAGAAAACTCGGATCGTCGAAAACTCACTTCCATCGTGTAGAGCGTGGTCGAATTGACCTAGAAACATGTTCAAATTGCCGAAAAGTTTTTTGAATGGAACCCATTTAATGGCACATGCCAGTTTTAGGGTCCCAAATACCGTAATTTTCAGTCGTCTGCAGGGCACGAGCCTGGAAACGTTTTTTCGCTAAATTCTATTACATCCTAGTTGCAAACCACCAACTGGACCCAACTAGCATGAATTTTCGACCCCAAGTCTTTCGTGGCACCTGTGGTCCACTGGTCACGGGTTCCACGGAAATGACTCAAAATTAGCCAAAATCAGGCTTTATTCGCTTATAACTCGCGATAGAAAACTCGGATCGTCGAAAACTCACTTCCATCGTGTAGAGCGTGGTCGAATTGACCTAGAAACGTGTTCAAATTGCCGAAAAGTTTTTTTAATGGAACCCATTTAATGGCACATGCCAGTTTTAGGGTCCCAAACACCGTAAATTTCAGTCGTCTGCAGGGCACGAGCCTGGAAACGTTTTTTTCGCTAAATTATATTACATCCTAGTTGCAAACCACCAACTGGACCCAACTAGCATGAATTTTCGACCCCAAGTATTTCGTGGCACCTGTGGTACACTGGTCACGGGTTCCACGGAAATGACTCAAAATTAGCCAAAATCAGGCTTTATTCGCTTATAACTCGCGATAGAAAACTCGGATCGTCGAAAACTCACTTCCATCGTGTAGAGCGTGGTCGAGTTGACCTAGAAACATGTTCAAATTGCCGAAAAGTTTTTTTAATGGAACCCATTTAATGGCACATGCCAGTTTTAGGGTCCCAAAAACCGTAATTTTCAGTCGTCTGCAGGGCACGAGCCTGGAAACGTTTTTTCGCTAAATTCTATTACATCCTAGTTGCAAACCACCAACTGGACCCAACTAGCATGAATTTTCGACCCCAAGTCTTTCGTGGCACCTGTGGTACACTGGTCACGGGTTCCACGGAAATGACTCAAAATTAGCCAAAATCAGGCTTTATTCGCTTATAACTCGCGATAGAAAACTCGGATCGTCGAAAACTCACTTCCATCGTGTAGAGCGTGGTCGAATTGACCTAGAAACATGTTCAAATTGCCGAAAAGTTTTTTTAATGGAACCCATTTAATGGCACATGCCAGTTTTAGGGTCCCAAAAACCGTAATTTTCAGTCGTCTGCAGGGCACGAGCCTGGAAACGTTTTTTCGCTAAATTCTATTACATCCTAGTTGCAAACCACCAACTGGACCCAACTAGCATGAATTTTCGACCCCAAGTCTTTCGTGGCACCTGTGGTACACTGGTCACGGGTTCCACGGAAATGACTCAAAATTAGCCAAAATCAGGCTTTATTCGCTTATAACTCGCGATAGAAAACTCGGATCGTCGAAAACTCACTTCCATCGTGTAGAGCGTGGTCGAATTGACCTAGAAACATGTTCAAATTGCCCAAAAGTTTTTTTAATGGAACCCATTTAATGGCACATGCCAGTTTTAGGGTCCCAAATACCGTAATTTTCAGTCGTCTGCAGGGCGCGAGCCTGGAAACGTTTTTTCGCTAAATTCTATTACATCCTAGTTGCAAACCACCAACTGGACCCAACTAGCATGAATTTTCGACCCCAAGTCTTTCGTGGCACCTGTGGTACACTGGTCACGGGTTCCACGGAAATGACTGAAAATTAGCCAAAATCAGGCTTTATTTGCTTATAACTCGCGATAGAAAACTCGGATCGTCGAAAACTCACTTCCATCGTGTAGAGCGTGGTCGAATTGACCTAGAAACATGTTCAAATTGCCGAAAAGTTTTTTTAATGGAACCCATTTAATGGCACATACCAGTTTTAGTGTCCCAAATACCGTAATTTTCAGTCGTCTGCAGGGCACGAGCCTGGAAACGTTTTTTTCGCTAAATTCTGTTACATTCTAGTTGCAAACCACCAACTGGACCCAACTAGCATAAATTTTCGACCCCAAGTCTTTCGTGGCTCCTGTGGTACACTGGTCACGGGTTCCACGGAAATGACTCAAAATTAGCCAAAATCAGGCTTTATTCGCTTATAACTCGCGATAAGGAACTCGGATCGTCGAAAACTCACTTCCATCGTGTAGAGTGTGGTCGAATTGACCTAGAAACATGTTCAAATTGCCGAAAAGTTTTTTTAATGGAACCCATTTAATGGCACATGCCAGTTTTAGGGTTCCAAATACCGTAATTTTCAGTCGTCTGCAGGGCACGAGCCTGGAAACGTTTTTTCGCTAAATTCTATTACATCCTAGTTGCAAACCACCAACTGGACCCAACTGGCATGAATTTTCGACCCCAAGTCTTTCGTGGCACCTGTGGTACACTGGTCACGGGTTCCACGGAAATGACTCAAAATTAGCCAAAATCAGGCTTTATTCGCTTATAACTCGCGATAGAAAACTCGGATCGTCGAAAACTCACTTCCATCGTGTAGAGCGTGGTCGAATTGACCTAGAAACATGTTCAAATTGCCGAAAAGGTTTTTTAATGGAACCCATTTAATGGCACATGCCAGTTTTAGGGTCCCAAATACCGCAATTTTCAGTCGTCTGCAGGGCACGAGCCTGGAAACGTTTTTTCGCTAAATTCCATTACATCCTAGTTGCAAACCACCAACTGGACCCAACTAGCATGAATTTTCGACCCCAAGTCTTTCGTGGCACCTGTGGTACACTGGTCACGGGTTCCACGGAAATGACTCAAAATTAGCCAAAATCAGGCTTTATTCGCTTATAACTCGCGATAGAAAACTCGGATCGTCGAAAACTCACTTCCATCGATTAGAGCGTGGTCGAATTGACCTAGAAACATGTTCAAATTGCCGAAAAGTTTTTTAATGGAACCCATTTAATGGCACATGCCAGTTTTAGGGTCGATAAAATACCGTAATTTTCAGTCGTCTGCAGGGCACGAGCCTGGAAACGTTTTTTCGCTAAATTCTATTACATCCTAGTTGCAAACCACCAACTGGACCCAACTAGCATGAATTTTCGACCCCAAGTCTTTCGTGGCACCTGTGGTACACTGGTCACGGGTTCCACGGAAATGACTCAAAATTAGCCAAAATCAGGCTTTATTCGCTTATAACTCGCGATAGAAAACTCGGATCGTCGAAAACTCACTTCCATCGTGTAGAGCGTGGTCGAATTGACCTAGAAACATGTTCAAATTGCCGAAAAGTTTTTTAATGGAACCCATTTAATGGCACATGCCAGTTTTAGGGTCCCAAATACCGTGATTTTCAGTCGTCTGCAGGGCACGAGCCTGGAAACGTTTTTTTCGCTAAATTCTATTACATCCTAGTTGCAAACCACCAACTGGACCCAACTAGCATGAATTTTCGACCCCAAGTCTTTCGTGGCACCTGTGGTACACTGGTCACGGGTTCCACGGAAATGACTCAAAATTAGCCAAAATCAGGCTTTATTCGCTTATAACTCGCGATAGAAAACTCGGATCGTCGAAAACTCACTTCCATCGTGTAGAGCGTGGTCGAATTGACCTAGAAACATGTTCAAATTGCCGAAAAGTTATTTTAATGGAACCCATTTAATGGCACATGCCAGTTTTAGGGTCCCAAAAACCGTAATTTTCAGTCGTCTGCAGGGCACGAGCCTGGAAACGTTTTTTCGCTAAATTCTATTACATCCTAGTTGCAAACCACCAACTGGACCCAACTAGCATGAATTTTCGACCCCAAGTCTTTCGTGGCACCTGTGGTACACTGGTCACGGGTTCCACGGAAATGACTCAAAATTAGCCAAAATCAGGCTTTATTCGCTTATAACTCGCGATAGAAAACTCGGATCGTCGAAAACTCACTTCCATCGTGTAGAGCGTGGTCGAATTGACCTAGAAACATGTTCAAATTGCCGAAAAGGTTTTTTAATGGAACCCATTTAATGGCACATGCCAGTTTTAGGGTCCCAAATACCGCAATTTTCAGTCGTCTGCAGGGCACGAGCCTGGAAACGTTTTTTCGCTAAATTCCATTACATCCTAGTTGCAAACCACCAACTGGACCCAACTAGCATGAATTTTCGACCCCAAGTCTTTCGTGGCACCTGTGGTACACTGGTCACGGGTTCCACGGAAATGACTCAAAATTAGCCAAAATCAGGCTTTATTCGCTTATAACTCGCGATAGAAAACTCGGATCGTCGAAAACTCACTTCCATCGATTAGAGCGTGGTCGAATTGACCTAGAAACATGTTCAAATTGCCGAAAAGTTTTTTAATGGAACCCATTTAATGGCACATGCCAGTTTTAGGGTCGATAAAATACCGTAATTTTCAGTCGTCTGCAGGGCACGAGCCTGGAAACGTTTTTTTCGCTAAATTCTATTACATCCTAGTTGCAAACCACCAACTGGACCCAACTAGCATGAATTTTCGACCCCAAGTCTTTCGTGGCACCTGTGGTACACTGGTCACGGGTTCCACGGAAATGACTCAAAATTAGCCAAAATCAGGCTTTATTCGCTTATAACTCGCGATAGAAAACTCGGATCGTCGAAAACTCACTTCCATCGTGTAGAGCGTGGTCGAATTGACCTAGAAACATGTTCAAATTGCCGAAAAGTTTTTTAATGGAACCCATTTAATGGCACATGCCAGTTTTAGGGTCCCAAATACCGTGATTTTCAGTCGTCTGCAGGGCACGAGCCTGGAAACGTTTTTTTCGCTAAATTCTATTACATCCTAGTTGCAAACCACCAACTGGACCCAACTAGCATGAATTTTCGACCCCAAGTCTTTCGTGGCACCTGTGGTACACTGGTCACGGGTTCCACGGAAATGACTCAAAATTAGCCAAAATCAGGCTTTATTCGCTTATAACTCGCGATAGAAAACTCGGATCGTCGAAAACTCACTTCCATCGTGTAGAGCGTGGTCGAATTGACCTAGAAACATGTTCAAATTGCCGAAAAGTTTTTTTAATGGAACCCATTTAATGGCACATGCCAGTTTTAGGGTCCCAAAAACCGTAATTTTCAGTCGTCTGCAGGGCACGAGCCTGGAAACGTTTTTTCGCTAAATTCTATTACATCCTAGTTGCAAACCACCAACTGGACCCAACTAGCATGAATTTTCGACCCCAAGTCTTTCGTGGCACCTGTGGTACACTGGTCACGGGTTCCACGGAAATGACTCAAAATTAGCCAAAATCAGGCTTTATTCGCTTATAACTCGCGATAGAAAACTCGGATCGTCGAAAACTCACTTCCATCGTGTAGAGCGTGGTCGAATTGACCTAGAAACATGTTCAAATTGCCCAAAAGTTTTTTTAATGGAACCCATTTAATGGCACATGCCAGTTTTAGGGTCCCAAATACCGTAATTTTCAGTCGTCTGCAGGGCGCGAGCCTGGAAACGTTTTTTCGCTAAATTCTATTACATCCTAGTTGCAAACCACCAACTGGACCCAACTAGCATGAATTTTCGACCCCAAGTCTTTCGTGGCACCTGTGGTACACTGGTCACGGGTTCCACGGAAATGACTCAAAATTAGCCAAAATCAGGCTTTATTTGCTTATAACTCGCGATAGAAAACTCGGATCGTCGAAAACTCACTTCCATCGTGTAGAGCGTGGTCGAATTGACCTAGAAACATGTTCAAATTGCCGAAAAGTTTTTTAATGGTACCCATTTAATGGCACATGCCAGTTTTAGGGTCCCAAATACCGCAATTTTCAGTCGTCTGCAGGGCACGAGCCTGGAAACGTTTTTTCGCTAAATTCCATTACATCCTAGTTGCAAACCACCAACTGGACCCAACTAGCATGAATTTTCGACCCCAAGTCTTTCGTGGCACCTGTGGTACACTGGTCACGGGTTCCACGGAAATGACTCAAAATTAGCCAAAATCAGGCTTTATTCGCTTATAACTCGCGATAGAAAACTCGGATCGTCGAAAACTCACTTCCATCGATTAGAGCGTGGTCGAATTGACCTAGAAACATGTTCAAATTGCCGAAAAGTTTTTTAATGGAACCCATTTAATGGCACATGCCAGTTTTAGGGTCGATAAAATACCGTAATTTTCAGTCGTCTGCAGGGCACGAGCCTGGAAACGTTTTTTCGCTAAATTCTATTACATCCTAGTTGCAAACCACCAACTGGACCCAACTAGCATGAATTTTCGACCCCAAGTCTTTCGTGGCACCTGTGGTACACTGGTCACGGGTTCCACGGAAATGACTCAAAATTAGCCAAAATCAGGCTTTATTTGCTTATAACTCGCGATAGAAAACTCGGATCGTCGAAAACTCACTTCCATCGTGTAGAGCGTGGTCGAATTGACCTAGAAACATGTTCAAATTGCCGAAAAGTTTTTTAATGGAACCCATTTAATGGCACATACCAGTTTTAGTGTCCCAAATACCGTAATTTTCAGTCGTCTGCAGGGCACGAGCCTGGAAACGTTTTTTCGCTAAATTCTGTTACATTCTAGTTGCAAACCACCAACTGGACCCAATTAGCATAAATTTTCGACCCCAAGTCTTTCGTGGCTCCTGTGGTACACTGGTCACGGGTTCCACGGAAATGACTCAAAATTAGCCAAAATCAGGCTTTATTCGCTTATAACTCGCGATAAGGAACTCGGATCGTCGAAAACTCACTTCCATCGTGTAGAGTGTGGTCGAATTGACCTAGAAACATGTTCAAATTGCCGAAAAGTTTTTTTAATGGAACCCATTTAATGGCACATGCCAGTTTTAGGGTCCCAAATACCGTAATTTTCAGTCGTCTGCAGGGCACGAGCCTGGAAACGTTTTTTCGCTAAATTCTATTACATCCTAGTTGCAAACCACCAACTGGACCCAACTGGCATGAATTTTCGACCCCAAGTCTTTCGTGGCACCTGTGGTACACTGGTCACGGGTTCCACGGAAATGACTCAAAATTAGCCAAAATCAGGCTTTATTCGCTTATAACTCGCGATAGAAAACTCGGATCGTCGAAAACTCACTTCCATCGTGTAGAGCGTGGTCGAATTGACCTAGAAACATGTTCAAATTGCCGAAAAGGTTTTTTAATGGAACCCATTTAATGGCACATGCCAGTTTTAGGGTCCCAAATACCGTAATTTTCAGTCGTCTGCAGGGCACGAGCCTGGAAACGTTTTTTCGCTAAATTCTATTACATCCTAGTTGCAAACCACCAACTGGACCCAACTGGCATGAATTTTCGACCCCAAGTCTTTCGTGGCACCTGTGGTACACTGGTCACGGGTTCCACGGAAATGATTCAAAATTAGCCAAAATCAGGTTTTATTCGCTTATAACTCGCGATAGAAAACTCGGATCGTCGAAAACTTACTTCCATCGTGTAGAGCGTGGTCGAATTGACCTAGAAACATGTTCAAATTGCCGAAAAGTTTTTTAATGGTACCCATTTAATGGCACATGCCAGTTTTAGGGTCCCAAATACCGCAATTTTCAGTCGTCTGCAGGGCACGAGCCTGGAAACGTTTTTTCGCTAAATTCCATTACATCCTAGTTGCAAACCACCAACTGGACCCAACTAGCATGAATTTTCGACCCCAAGTCTTTCGTGGCACCTGTGGTACACTGGTCACGGGTTCCACGGAAATGACTCAAAATTAGCCAAAATCAGGCTTTATTCGCTTATAACTCGCGATAGAAAACTCGGATCGTCGAAAACTCACTTCCATCGATTAGAGCGTGGTCGAATTGACCTAGAAACATGTTCAAATTGCCGAAAAGTTTTTTAATGGAACCCATTTAATGGCACATGCCAGTTTTAGGGTCGATAAAATACCGTAATTTTCAGTCGTCTGCAGGGCACGAGCCTGGAAACGTTTTTTCGCTAAATTCTTTTACATCCTAGTTGCAAACCACCAACTGGACCCAACTAGCATGAATTTTCAACCCCAAGTCTTTCGTGGCACCTGTGGTACACTGGTCACGGGTTCCACGGAAATGACTCAAAATTAGCCAAAATCAGGCTTTATTCGCTTATAACTCGCGATAGAAAACTCGGATCGTCGAAAACTCACTTCCATCGATTAGAGCGTGGTCGAATTGACCTAGAAACATGTTCAAATTGCCGAAAAGTTTTTTAATGGAACCCATTTAATGGCACATGCCAGTTTTAGGGTCCCAAATACCGTAATTTTCAGTCGTCTGCAGGGCACGAGCCTGGAAACGTTTTTTCGCTAAATTCTATTACATCCTAGGTGCAAACCACCAACTGGACCCAACTAGCATGAATTTTCGATCCCAAGTCTTTCGTGGCACCTGTGGTACACTGGTCACGGGTTCCACGGAAATGACTCAAAATTAGCCAAAATCAGGCTTTATTCGCTTATAACTCGCGATAGAAAACTCGGATCGTCTAAAACTCACTTCCATCGTGTAGAGTGTGGTCGAATTGACCTAGAAACATGTTCAAATTGCCGAAAAGTTTTTTTAATGGAACCCATTTAATGGCACATGCCAGTTTTAGGGTCCCAAATACCGTGATTTTCAGTCGTCTGCAGGGCACGAGCCTGGAAACGTTTTTTCGCTAAATTCTATTACATCCTAGTTGCAAACCACCAACTGGACCCAACTAGCATGAATTTTCGACCCCAAGTCTTTCGTGGCACCTGTGGTACACTGGTCAAGGGTTCCACGGAAATGACTCAAAATTAGCCAAAATCAGGCTTTATTCGCTTATAACTCGCGATAAGGAACTCGGATCGTCGAAAACTCACTTCCATCGTGTAGAGCGTGGTCGAATTGACCTAGAAACATGTTCAAATTGCCGAAAAGTTTTTTTAATGGAACCCATTTAATGGCACATGCCAGTTTTAGGGTCCCAAATACCGTAATTTTCAGTCGTCTGCAGGGCACGAGCCTGGAAACGTTTTTTCGCTAAATTCTATTACATCCTAGGTGAAAACCACCAACTGGACCCAACTAGCATGAATTTTCGATCCCAAGTCTTTCGTGGCACCTGTGGTACACTGGTCACGGGTTCCACGGAAATGACTCAAAATTAGCCAAAATCAGGCTTTATTCGCTTATAACTCGCGATAGAAAACTCGGATCGTCGAAAACTCATTTCCATCGTGTAGAACGTGGTCGAATTGACCTAGAAACATGTTCAAATTGCCGAAAAGTTTTTTAATGGAACCCATTTAATGGCACATGCCAGTTTTAGGGTCGATAAAATACCGTAATTTTCAGTCGTCTGCAGGGCACGAGCCTGGAAACGTTTTTTCGCTAAATTCTATTACATCCTAGTTGCAAACCACCAACTGGACCCAACTAGCATGAATTTTCGACCCCAAGTCTTTCGTGGCACCTGTGGTACACTGGTCACGGGTTCCACGGAAATGACTCAAAATTAGCCAAAATCAGGCTTTATTCGCTTATAACTCGCGATAGAAAACTCGGATCGTCGAAAACTCACTTCCATCGTGTAGAGCGTGGTCGAATTGACCTAGAAACATGTTCAAATTGCCGAAAAGTTTTTTAATGGAACCCATTTAATGGCACATGCCAGTTTTAGGGTCCCAAATATCGTGATTTTCAGTCGTCTGCAGGGCACGAGCCTGGAAACGTTTTTTCGCTAAATTCTATTACATCCTAGTTGCAAACCACCAACTGGACCCAACTAGCATGAATTTTCGACCCCAAGTCTTTCGTTGCACCTGTGGTACACTGGTCAAGGGTTCCACGGAAATGACTCAAAATTAGCCAAAATCAGGCTTTATTCGCTTATAACTCGCGATAAGGAACTCTGATCGTCGAAAACTCACTTCCATCGTGTAGAGCGTGGTCGAATTGACCTAGAAACATGTTCAAATTGCCGAAAAGTTTTTTTAATGGAACCCATTTAATGGCACATGCCAGTTTTAGGGTCCCAAATACCGTAATTTTCAGTCGTCTGCAGGGCACGAGCCTGGAAACGTTTTTTCGCTAAATTCTATTACATCCTAGGTGCAAACCACCAACTGGACCCAACTAGCATGAATTTTCGATCCCAAGTCTTTCGTGGCACCTGTGGTACACTGGTCACGGGTTCCACGGAAATGACTCAAAATTAGCCAAAATCAGGCTTTATTCGCTTATAACTCGCGATAGAAAACTCGGATCGTCTAAAACTCACTTCCATCGTGTAGAACGTGGTCGAATTGACCTAGAAACATGTTCAAATTGCCGAAAAGTTTTTTAATGGAACCCATTTAATGGCACATGCCAGTTTTAGGGTCGATAAAATGCCGTAATTTTCAGTCGTCTGCAGGGCACGAGCCTGGAAACGTTTTTTCGCTAAATTCTATTACATCCTAGTTGCAAACCACCAACTGGACCCAACTAGCATGAATTTTCGACCCCAAGTCTTTCGTGGCACCTGTGGTACACTGGTCACGGGTTCCACGGAAATGACTCAAAATTAGCCAAAATCAGGCTTTATTCGCTTATAACTCGCGATAGAAAACTCGGATCGTCGAAAACTCACTTCCATCGTGTAGAGCGTGGTCGAATTGACCTAGAAACATGTTCAAATTGCCGAAAAGTTTTTTAATGGAACCCATTTAATGGCACATGCCAGTTTTAGGGTCCCAAATATCGTGATTTTCAGTCGTCTGCAGGGCACGAGCCTGGAAACGTTTTTTCGCTAAATTCTATTACATCCTAGTTGCAAACCACCAACTGGACCCAACTAGCATGAATTTTCGACCCCAAGTCTTTCGTTGCACCTGTGGTACACTGGTCAAGGGTTCCACGGAAATGACTCAAAATTAGCCAAAATCAGGCTTTATTCGCTTATAACTCGCGATAAGGAACTCTGATCGTCGAAAACTCACTTCCATCGTGTAGAGCGTGGTCGAATTGACCTAGAAACATGTTCAAATTGCCGAAAAGTTTTTTTAATGGAACCCATTTAATGGCACATGCCAGTTTTAGGGTCCCAAATACCGTAATTTTCAGTCGTCTGCAGGGCACGAGCCTGGAAACGTTTTTTCGCTAAATTCTATTACATCCTAGGTGCAAACCACCAACTGGACCCAACTAGCATGAATTTTCGATCCCAAGTCTTTCGTGGCACCTGTGGTACACTGGTCACGGGTTCCACGGAAATGACTCAAAATTAGCCAAAATCAGGCTTTATTCGCTTATAACTCGCGATAGAAAACTCGGATCGTCTAAAACTCACTTCCATCGTGTAGAGCGTGGTCGAATTGACCTAGAAACATGTTCAAATTGCCGAAAAGTTTTTTTAATGGAACCCATTTAATGGCACATGCCAGTTTTAGGGTCCCAAATACCGTAATTTTCAGTCGTCTGCAGGGCACGAGCCTGGAAACGTTTTTTCGCTAAATTCTATTACATCCTAGTTGCAAACCACCAACTGGACCCAACTAGCATGAATTTTCGACCCCAAGTCTTTCGTGGCACCTGTGGTACACTGGTCACGGGTTCCACGGAAATGACTCAAAATTAGCCAAAATCAGGCTTTATTCGCTTATAACTCGCGATAGAAAACTCGGATCGTCGAAAACTCACTTCCATCGTGTAGAGCGTGGTTGAATTGACCTAGAAACATGTTCAAATTGCCGAAAAGTTTTTTTAATGGAACCCATTTAATGGCACATGCCAGTTTTAGGGTCCCAAATACCGTAATTTTCAGTCGTCTGCAGGGCACGAGCCTGGAAACGTTTTTTCGCTAAATTCTATTACATCCTAGTTGCAAACCACCAACTGGACCCAACTAGCATGAATTTTCGACCCCAAGTCTTTCGTGGCACCTGTGGTACACTGGTCACGGGTTCCACGGAAATGACTCAAAATTAGCCCAAATCAGGCTTTATCCGCTTATAACTCGCGATAGAAAACTCTGATCGTCGAAAACTCACTTCCATCGTGTAGAGCGTGGTCGAATTGACCTAGAAACATGTTCAAATTGCCGAAAAGTTTTTTTAATGGAACCCATTTAATGGCACATGCCAGTTTTAGGGTCCCAAATACCGTAATTTTCAGTCGTCTGCAGGGCACGAGCCTGGAAACGTTTTTTCGCTAAATTCTATTACATCCTAGGTGCAAACCACCAACTGGACCCAACTAGCATGAATTTTCGATCCCAAGTCTTTCGTGGCACCTGTGGTACACTGGTCACGGGTTCCACGGAAATGACTCAAAATTAGCCAAAATCAGGCTTTATTCGCTTATAACTCGCGATAGAAAACTCGGATCGTCTAAAACTCACTTCCATCGTGTAGAGCGTGGTCGAATTGACCTAGAAACATGTTCAAATTGCCGAAAAGTTTTTTTAATGGAACCCATTTAATGGCACATGCCAGTTTTAGGGTCCCAAATACCGTGATTTTCAGTCGTCTGCAGGGCACGAGCCTGGAAACGTTTTTTCGCTAAATTCTATTACATCCTAGTTGCAAACCACCAACTGGACCCAACTAGCATGAATTTTCGACTCCAAGTCTTTCGTGGCACCTGTGGTACACTGGTCAAGGGTTCCACGGAAATGACTCAAAATTAGCCAAAATCAGGCTTTATTCGCTTATAACTCGCGATAAGGAACTCGGATCGTCGAAAACTCACTTCCATCGTGTAGAGCGTGGTCGAATTGACCTAGAAACATGTTCAAATTGCCGAAAAGTTTTTTTAATGGAACCCATTTAATGGCACATGCCAGTTTTAGGGTCCCAAATACCGTAATTTTCAGTCGTCTGCAGGGCACGAGCCTGGAAACGTTTTTTCGCTAAATTCTGTTACATCCTAGGTGAAAACCACCAACTGGACCCAACTAGCATGAATTTTCGATCCCAAGTCTTTCGTGGCACCTGTGGTACACTGGTCACGGGTTCCACGGAAATGACTCAAAATTAGCCAAAATCAGGCTTTATTCGCTTATAACTCGCGATAAAAAACTCGGATCGTCGAAAACTCACTTCCATCGTGTAGAGCGTGGTCGAATTGACCTAGAAACATGTTCAAATTGCCGAAAAGTTTTTTTAATGGAACCCATTTAATGGCACATGCCAGTTTTAGGGTCCCAAATACCGTAATTTTCAGTCGTCTGCAGGGCACGAGCCTGGAAACGTTTTTTCGCTAAATTCTATTACATCCTAGTTGCAAACCACCAACTGGACCCAACTGGCATGAATTTTCGACCCCAAGTCTTTCGTGGCACCTGTGGTACACTGGTCACGGGTTCCACGGAAATGACTCAAAATTAGCCAAAATCAGGCTTTATTCGCTTATAACTCGCGATAGAAAACTCGGATCGTCGAAAACTCACTTCCATCGTGTAGAGCGTGGTCGAATTGACCTAGAAACATGTTCAAATTGCCGAAAAGTTTTTTTAATGGAACCCATTTAATGGCACATGCCAGTTTTAGGGTCCCAAATACCGTAATTTTCAGTCGTCTGCAGGGCGCGAGCCTGGAAACGTTTTTTCGCTAAATTCTATTACATCCTAGTTGCAAACCACCAACTGGACCCAACTAGCATGAATTTTCGACCCCAAGTCTTTCGTGGCACCTGTGGTACACTGGTCACGGGTTCCACGGAAATGACTCAAAATTAGCCAAAATCAGGCTTTATTCGCCTATAACTCGCGATAGAAAACTCGGATCGTCGAAAACTCACTCCCATCGTGTAGAGCGTAGTCGAATTAACCTAGAAACATGTTCAAATTGCCGAAAAGTTTTTTTAATGGAACCCATTTAATGGCACATGCCAGTTTTAGGTTCCCAAATACCGTAATTTTCAGTCGTCTGCAGGGCACGAGCCTGGAAACGTTTTTTCGCTAAATTCTATTACATCCTAGTTGCAAACCACCAACTGGACCCAACTAGCATGAATTTTCGACCCCAAGTCTTTCGTGGCACCTGTGGTACACTGGTCACGGGTTCCACGGAAATGACTCAAAATTAGCCAAAATCAGGCTTTATTCGCTTATAACTCGCGATAGAAAACTCGGATCGTCGAAAACTCACTTCCATCGATTAGAGCGTGGTCGAATTGACCTAGAAACATGTTCAAATTGCCGAAAAGTTTTTTTAATGGAACCCATTTAATGGCACATGCCAGTTTTAGGGTCGATAAAATACCGTAATTTTCAGTCGTCTGCAGGGCACGAGCCTGGAAACGTTTTTTCGCTAAATTCTATTACATCCTAGTTGCAAACCACCAACTGGACCCAACTAGCATGAATTTTCGACCCCAAGTCTTTCGTGGCACCTGTGGTACACTGGTCACGGGTTCCACGGAAATGACTCAAAATTAGCCAAAATCAGGCTTTATTCGCTTATAACTCGCGATAGAAAACTCGGATCGTCGAAAACTCACTTCCATCGTGTAGAGCGTGGTCGAATTGACATAGAAACATGTTCAAATTGCCGAAAAGTTTTTTTAATGGAACCCATTTAATAGCACATGCCAGTTTTAGGGTCCCAAATACCGTAATTTTCAGTCGTCTGCAGGGCACGAGCCTGGAAACGTTTTTTTGCTAAATTCTATTACATCCTAGTTGCAAACCACCAACTGGACCCAACTAGCATGAATTTTCGACCCCAAGTCTTTCGTGGCACCTGTGGTACACTGGTCACGGGTTCCACGGAAATGACTCAAAATTAGCCAAAATCAGGCTTTATTCGCTTATAACTCGCGATAGAGAACTCGGATCGTCGAAAACTCACTTCCATCGTGTAGAGCGTGGTTGAATTGACCTAGAAACATGTTCAAATTGCCGAAAAGTTTTTTTAATGGAACCCATTTAAAGCACATGCCAGTTTTAGGGTCCCAAATACCGTAATTTTCAGTCGTCTGCAGGGCACGAGCCTGGAAACGTTTTTTTCGCTAAATTCTATTACATCCTAGTTGCAAACCACCAACTGGACCCAACTAGCATGAATTTTCGACCCCAAGTCTTTCGTGGCACCTGTGGTACACTGGTCACGGGTTCCACGGAAATGACTCAAAATTAGCCAAAATCAGGCTTTATTCGCTTATAACTCGTGATAGAAAACTCGGATCGTCGAAAACTCACTTCCATCGTGTAGAGCGTGGTCGAATTGACCTAGAAACATGTTCAAATTTCCGAAAAGTTTTTTTAATGGAACCCATTTAATGGCACATGCCAGTTTTAGGGTCCCAAATACCGTAATTTTCAGTCGTCTGCAGGGCACGAGCCTGGAAACGTTTTTTCGCTAAATTCTATTACATCCTAGTTGCAAACCACCAACTGGACTCAACTGGCATGAATTTTCGACCCCAAGTCTTTCGTGGCACCTGTGGTACACTGGTCACGGGTTCCACGGAAATGACTCAAAATTAGCCAAAATCAGGCGTTATTCGCTTATAACTCGCGATAGAAAACTCGGATCGTCGAAAACTCACTTCCATCGTGTAGAGCGTGGTCAAATTGACCTAGAAACATGTTCCAATTGCCGAAAAGTTTTTTTAATGGAACCCATTTAATGGCACATGCCAGTTTTAGGGTCCCAAATACCGTAATTTTCAGTCGTCTGCAGGGCACGAGCCTGGAAACGTTTTTTCGCTAAATTCTATTACATCCTAGTTGCAAACCACCAACTGGACTCAACTGGCATGAATTTTCGACCCCAAGTCTTTCGTGGCACCTGCGGTACACTGGTCACGGGTTCCACGGAAATGACTCAAAATTAGCCAAAATCAGGCTTTATTCGCTTATAACTCGCGATAGAAAACTCGGATCGTCGAAAACTCACTTCCATCGTGTAGAGCGTGGTCGAATTGACCTAGAAACATGTTCAAATTGCCGAAAAGTTTTTTTAATGGAACCCATTTAATGGCACATGCCAGTTTTAGGGTCCCAAATACCGTAATTTTCAGTCGTCTGCAGGGCGCGAGCCTGGAAACGTTTTTTCGCTAAATTCTATTACATCCTAGTTGCAAACCACCAACTGGACCCAACTAGCATGAATTTTCGACCCCAAGTCTTTCGTGGCACCTGTGGTACACTGGTCACGGGTTCCACGGAAATGACTCAAAATTAGCCAAAATCAGGCTTTATTCGCTTATAACTCGCGATAGAAAACTCGGATCGTCGAAAACTCACTTCCATCGTGTAGAGCGTGGTCGAATTGACCTAGAAACGTGTTCAAATTGCCGAAAAGTTTTTTTAATGGAACCCATTTAATGGCACATGCCAGTTTTAGGGTCCCAAACACCGTAAATTTCAGTCGTCTGCAGGGCACGAGCCTGGAAACGTTTTTTCGCTAAATTCTATTACATCCTAGTTGCAAACCACCAACTGGACCCAACTAGCATGAATTTTCGACCCCAAGTATTTCGTGGCACCTGTGGTACACTGGTCACGGGTTCCACGGAAATGACTCAAAATTAGCCAAAATCAGGCTTTATTCGCTTATAACTCGCGATAGAAAACTCGGATCGTCGAAAACTCACTTCCATCGTGTAGAGCGTGGTCGAATTGACCTAGAAACATGTTCAAATTGCCCAAAAGTTTTTTTTAATGGAACCCATTTAATGGCACATGCCAGTTTTAGGGTCCCAAATACCTTTATTTTCAGTCGTCTGCAGGGCGCGAGCCTGGAAACGTTTTTTTCGCTAAATTCTATTACATCCTAGTTGCAAACCACCAACTGGACCCAACTAGCATGAATTTTCGACCCCAAGTCTTTCGTGGCACCTGTGGTACACTGGTCACGGGTTCCACGGAAATGACTCAAAATTAGCCAAAATCAGGCTTTATTTGCTTATAACTCGCGATAGAAAACTCGGATCGTCGAAAACTCACTTCCATCGTGTAGAGCGTGGTCGAATTGACCAAGAAACATGTTCAAATTGCCGAAAAGTTTTTTTAATGGAACCCATTTAATGGCACATGCCAGTTTTAGGGTCCCAAATACCGTAATTTTCAGTCGTCTGCAGGGCGCGAGCCTGGAAACGTTTTTTCGCTAAATTCTATTACATCCTAGTTGCAAACCACCAACTGGACCCAACTAGCATGAATTTTCGACCCCAAGTCTTTCGTGGCACCTGTGGTACACTGGTCACGGGTTCCACGGAAATGACTCAAAATTAGCCAAAATCAGGCTTTATTCGCTTATAACTCGCGATAGAAAACTCGGATCGTCGAAAACTCACTTCCATCGTGTAGAGCGTGGTCGAATTGACCTAGAAACGTGTTCAAATTGCCGAAAAGTTTTTTTAATGGAACCCATTTAATGGCACATGCCAGTTTTAGGGTCCCAAACACCGTAAATTTCAGTCGTCTGCAGGGCACGAGCCTGGAAACGTTTTTTCGCTAAATTCTATTACATCCTAGTTGCAAACCACCAACTGGACCCAACTAGCATGAATTTTCGACCCCAAGTATTTCGTGGCACCTGTGGTACACTGGTCACGGGTTCCACGGAAATGACTCAAAATTAGCCAAAATCAGGCTTTATTCGCTTATAACTCGCGATAGAAAACTCGGATCGTCGAAAACTCACTTCCATCCTGTAGAGCGTGGTCGAATTGACCTAGAAACATGTTCAAATTGCCGAAAAGTTTTTTAAATGGAACCCATTTAATGGCACATGCCAGTTTTAGGGTCCCAAAAACCGTAATTTTCAGTCGTCTGCAGGGCACGAGCCTGGAAACGTTTTTTCGCTAAATTCTATTACATCCTAGTTGCAAACCACCAACTGGACCCAACTAGCATGAATTTTCGACCCCAAGTCTTTCGTGGCACCTGTGGTACACTGGTCACGGGTTCCACGGAAATGACTCAAAATTAGCCAAAATCAGGCTTTATTCGCTTATAACTCGCGATAGAAAACTCGGATCGTCGAAAACTCACTTCCATCGTGTAGAGCGTGGTCGAATTGACCTAGAAACGTGTTCAAATTGCCGAAAAGTTTTTTTAATGGAACCCATTTAATGGCACATGCCAGTTTTAGGGTCCCAAACACCGTAAATTTCAGTCGTCTGCAGGGCACGAGCCTGGAAACGTTTTTTCGCTAAATTCTATTACATCCTAGTTGCAAACCACCAACTGGACCCAACTAGCATGAATTTTCGACCCCAAGTATTTCGTGGCACCTGTGGTACACTGGTCACGGGTTCCACGGAAATGACTCAAAATTAGCCAAAATCAGGCTTTATTCGCTTATAACTCGCGATAGAAAACTCGGATCGTCGAAAACTCACTTCCATCGTGTAGAGCGTGGTCGAATTGACCTAGAAACATGTTCAAATTGCCCAAAAGTTTTTTTTAATGGAACCCATTTAATGGCACATGCCAGTTTTAGGGTCCCAAATACCTTTATTTTCAGTCGTCTGCAGGGCGCGAGCCTGGAAACGTTTTTTTCGCTAAATTCTATTACATCCTAGTTGCAAACCACCAACTGGACCCAACTAGCATGAATTTTCGACCCCAAGTCTTTCGTGGCACCTGTGGTACACTGGTCACGGGTTCCACGGAAATGACTCAAAATTAGCCAAAATCAGGCTTTATTTGCTTATAACTCGCGATAGAAAACTCGGATCGTCGAAAACTCACTTCCATCGTGTAGAGCGTGGTCGAATTGACCAAGAAACATGTTCAAATTGCCGAAAAGTTTTTTTAATGGAACCCATTTAATGGCACATGCCAGTTTTAGGGTCCCAAATACCGTAATTTTCAGTCGTCTGCAGGGCGCGAGCCTGGAAACGTTTTTTCGCTAAATTCTATTACATCCTAGTTGCAAACCACCAACTGGACCCAACTAGCATGAATTTTCGACCCCAAGTCTTTCGTGGCACCTGTGGTACACTGGTCACGGGTTCCACGGAAATGACTCAAAATTAGCCAAAATCAGGCTTTATTCGCTTATAACTCGCGATAGAAAACTCGGATCGTCGAAAACTCACTTCCATCGTGTAGAGCGTGGTCGAATTGACCTAGAAACGTGTTCAAATTGCCGAAAAGTTTTTTTAATGGAACCCATTTAATGGCACATGCCAGTTTTAGGGTCCCAAACACCGTAAATTTCAGTCGTCTGCAGGGCACGAGCCTGGAAACGTTTTTTCGCTAAATTCTATTACATCCTAGTTGCAAACCACCAACTGGACCCAACTAGCATGAATTTTCGACCCCAAGTATTTCGTGGCACCTGTGGTACACTGGTCACGGGTTCCACGGAAATGACTCAAAATTAGCCAAAATCAGGCTTTATTCGCTTATAACTCGCGATAGAAAACTCGGATCGTCGAAAACTCACTTCCATCCTGTAGAGCGTGGTCGAATTGACCTAGAAACATGTTCAAATTGCCGAAAAGTTTTTTAAATGGAACCCATTTAATGGCACATGCCAGTTTTAGGGTCCCAAAAACCGTAATTTTCAGTCGTCTGCAGGGCACGAGCCTGGAAACGTTTTTTCGCTAAATTCTATTACATCCTAGTTGCAAACCACCAACTGGACCCAACTAGCATGAATTTTCGACCCCAAGTCTTTCGTGGCACCTGTGGTACACTGGTCACGGGTTCCACGGAAATGACTCAAAATTAGCCAAAATCAGGCTTTATTCGCTTATAACTCGCGATAGAAAACTCGGATCGTCGAAAACTCACTTCCATCGTGTAGAGCGTGGTCGAATTGACCTAGAAACATGTTCAAATTGCCGAAAAGTTTTTTTAATGGAACCCATTTAATGGCACATGCCAGTTTTAGGGTCCCAAATACCGTAATTTTCAGTCGTCTGCAGGGCGCGAGCCTGGAAACGTTTTTTCGCTAAATTCTATTACATCCTAGTTGTAAACCACCAACTGGACCCAACTAGCATGAATTTTCGACCCCAAGTCTTTCGTGGCACCTGTGGTACACTGGTCACGGGTTCCACGGAAATGACTCAAAATTAGCCAAAATCAGGCTTTATTCGCTTATAACTCGCGATAGAAAACTCGGATCGTCGAAAACTCACTTCCATCGTGTAGAGCGTGGTCGAATTGACCTAGAAACGTGTTCAAATTGCCGAAAAGTTTTTTTAATGGATACCATTTAATGGCACATGCCAGTTTTAGGGTCCCAAACACCGTAAATTTCAGTCGTCTGCAGGGCACGAGCCTGGAAACGTTTTTTCGCTAAATTCTATTACATCCTAGTTGCAAACCACCAACTGGACCCAACTAGCATGAATTTTCGACCCCAAGTATTTCGTGGCACCTGTGGTACACTGGTCACGGGTTCCACGGAAATGACTCAAAATTAGCCAAAATCAGGCTTTATTCGCTTATAACTCGCGATAGAAAACTCGGATCGTCGAAAACTCACTTCCATCGTGTAGAGCGTGGTCGAATTGACCTAGAAACATGTTCAAATTGCCCAAAAGTTTTTTTTAATGGAACCCATTTAATGGCACATGCCAGTTTTAGGGTCCCAAATACCTTTATTTTCAGTCGTCTGCAGGGCGCGAGCCTGGAAACGTTTTTTTCGCTAAATTCTATTACATCCTAGTTGCAAACCACCAACTCTACCCAACTAGCATGAATTTTCGACCCCAAGTCTTTCGTGGCACCTGTGGTACACTGGTCACGGGTTCCACGGAAATGACTCAAAATTAGCCAAAATCAGGCTTTATTTGCTTATAACTCGCGATAGAAAACTCGGATCGTCGAAAACTCACTTCCATCGTGTAGAGCGTGGTCGAATTGACCAAGAAACATGTTCAAATTGCCCAAAAGTTTTTTTTAATGGAACCCATTTAATGGCACATGCCAGTTTTAGGGTCCCAAATACCTTTATTTTCAGTCGTCTGCAGGGCGCGAGCCTGGAAACGTTTTTTTCGCTAAATTCTATTACATCCTAGTTGCAAACCACCAACTGGACCCAACTAGCATGAATTTTCGACCCCAAGTCTTTCGTGGCACCTGTGGTACACTGGTCACGGGTTCCACGGAAATGACTCAAAATTAGCCAAAATCAGGCTTTATTTGCTTATAACTCGCGATAGAAAACTCGGATCGTCGAAAACTCACTTCCATCGTGTAGAGCGTGGTCGAATTGACCTAGAAACATGTTCAAATTGCCGAAAAGATTTTTTAATGGAACCCATTTAATGGCACATACCAGTTTTAGTGTCCCAAATACCGTAATTTTCAGTCGTCTGCAGGGCACGAGCCTGGAAACGTTTTTTCGCTAAATTCTATTACATCCTAGTTGCAAACCACCAACTGGACCCAACTAGCATGAATTTTCGACCCCAAGTCTTTCGTGGCACCTGTGGTACACTGGTCACGGGTTCCACGGAAATGACTCAAAATTAGCCAAAATCAGGCTTTATTCGCTTATAACTCGCGATAGAAAACTCGGATCGTCGAAAACTCACTTCCATCGTGTAGAGCGTGGTCGAATTGACCTAGAAACATGTTCCAATTGCCGAAAAGTTTTTTTAATGGAACCCATTTAATGGCACATGCCAGTTTTAGGGTCCCAAATACCGTAATTTTCAGTCGTCTGCAGGGCACGAGCCTGGAAACGTTTTTTCGCTAAATTCTATTACATCCTAGTTGCAAACCACCAACTGGACCCAACTAGCATGAATTTTCAACCCCAAGTCTTTCGTGGCACCTGTGGTACACTGGTCACGGGTTCCACGGAAATGACTCAAAATTAGCCAAAATCAGGCTTTATTCGCTTATAACTCGCGATAGAAAACTCGGATCGTCGAAAACTCACTTCCATCGTGTAGAGCGTGGTCGAATTGACCTAGAAACATGTTCAAATTGCCGAAAAGTTTTTTTAATGGAACCCATTTAATGGCACATGCCAGTTTTAGGGTCCCAAATACCGTAATTTTCAGTCGTCTGCAGGGCACGAGCCTGGAAACGTTTTTTTCGCTAAATTCTATTACATCCTAGTTGCAAACCACCAACTGGACCCAACTAGCATGAATTTTCGACCCCAAGTCTTTCGTGGCACCTGTGGTACACTGGTCACGGGTTCCACGGAAATGACTCAAAATTAGCCAAAATCAGGCTTTATTCGCTTATAACTCGCGATAGAAAACTCGGATCGTCGAAAACTCACTTCCATCGTGTAGAGCGTGGTCGAATTGACCTAGAAACGTGTTCAAATTGCCGAAAAGTTTTTTTAATGGAACCCATTTAATGGCACATGCCAGTTTTAGGGTCCCAAACACCGTAAATTTCAGTCGTCTGCAGGGCACGAGCCTGGAAACGTTTTTTCGCTAAATTCTATTACATCCTAGTTGCAAACCACCAACTGGACCCAACTAGCATGAATTTTCGACCCCAAGTATTTCGTGGCACCTGTGGTACACTGGTCACGGGTTCCACGGAAATGACTCAAAATTAGCCAAAATCAGGCTTTATTCGCTTATAACTCGCGATAGAAAACTCGGATCGTCGAAAACTCACTTCCATCGTGTAGAGCGTGGTCGAATTGACCTAGAAACATGTTCAAATTGCCCAAAAGTTTTTTTTAATGGAACCCATTTAATGGCACATGCCAGTTTTAGGGTCCCAAATACCTTTATTTTCAGTCGTCTGCAGGGCGCGAGCCTGGAAACGTTTTTTTCGCTAAATTCTATTACATCCTAGTTGCAAACCACCAACTGGACCCAACTAGCATGAATTTTCGACCCCAAGTCTTTCGTGGCACCTGTGGTACACTGGTCACGGGTTCCACGGAAATGACTCAAAATTAGCCAAAATCAGGCTTTATTTGCTTATAACTCGCGATAGAAAACTCGGATCGTCGAAAACTCACTTCCATCGTGTAGAGCGTGGTCGAATTGACCTAGAAACATGTTCAAATTGCCCAAAAGTTTTTTTTAATGGAACCCATTTAATGGCACATGCCAGTTTTAGGGTCCCAAATACCTTTATTTTCAGTCGTCTGCAGGGCGCGAGCCTGGAAACGTTTTTTTCGCTAAATTCTATTACATCCTAGTTGCAAACCACCAACTGGACCCAACTAGCATGAATTTTCGACCCCAAGTCTTTCGTGGCACCTGTGGTACACTGGTCACGGGTTCCACGGAAATGACTCAAAATTAGCCAAAATCAGGCTTTATTTGCTTATAACTCGCGATAGAAAACTCGGATCGTCGAAAACTCACTTCCATCGTGTAGAGCGTGGTCGAATTGACCTAGAAACATGTTCAAATTGCCGAAAAGATTTTTTAATGGAACCCATTTAATGGCACATACCAGTTTTAGTGTCCCAAATACCGAAATTTTCAGTCGTCTGCAGGGCACGAGCCTGGAAACGTTTTTTTGCTAAATTCTATTACATCCTAGTTGCAAACCACCAACTGGACCCAACTAGCATGAATTTTCGACCCCAAGTCTTTCGTGGCACCTGTGGTACACTGGTCACGGGTTCCACGGAAATGACTCAAAATTAGCCAAAATCAGGCTTTATTCGCTTATAACTCGCGATAGAGAACTCGGATCGTCGAAAACTCACTTCCATCGTGTAGAGCGTGGTCGAATTGACCTAGAAACATGTTCAAATTGCCGAAAAGTTTTTTTAATGGAACCCATTTAAAGCACATGCCAGTTTTAGGGTCCCAAATACCGTAATTTTCAGTCGTCTGCAGGGCACGAGCCTGGAAACGTTTTTTTCGCTAAATTATATTACATCCTAGTTGCAAACCACCAACTGGACCCAACTAGCATGAATTTTCGACCCCAAGTCTTTCGTGGCACCTGTGGTACACTGGTCACGGGTTCCACGGAAATGACTCAAAATTAGCCAAAATCAGGCTTTATTCGCTTATAACTCGCGATAGAAAACTCGGATCGTCGAAAACTCACTTCCATCGTGTAGAGCGTGGTCGAATTGACCTAGAAACATGTTCAAATTTCCGAAAAGTTTTTTTAATGGAACCCATTTAATGGCACATGCCAGTTTTAGGGTCCCAAATACCGTAATTTTCAGTCGTCTGCAGGGCACGAGCCTGGAAACGTTTTTTTCGCTAAATTCTATTACATCCTAGTTGCAAACCACCAACTGGACCCAACTAGCATGAATTTTCGACCCCAAGTCTTTCGTGGCACCTGTGGTACACTGGTCACGGGTTCCACGGAAATGACTCAAAATTAGCCAAAATCAGGCTTTATTCGCCTATAACTCGCGATAGAAAACTCGGATCGTCGAAAACTCACTCCCATCGTGTAGAGCGTAGTCGAATTGACCTAGAAACATGTTCAAATTGCCGAAAAGTTTTTTTAATGGAACCCATTTAATGGCACATGCCAGTTTTAGGGTCCCAAATACCGTAATTTTCAGTCGTCTGCAGGGCACGAGCCTGGAAACGTTTTTTTCGCTAAATTCTATTACATCCTAGTTGCAAACCACCAACTGGACCCAACTAGCATGAATTTTCGACCCCAAGTCTTTCGTGGCACCTGTGGTACACTGGTCACGGGTTCCACGGAAATGACTCAAAATTAGCCAAAATCAGGCTTTATTCGCTTATAACTCGCGATAGAAAACTCGGATCGTCGAAAACTCACTTCCATCGATTAGAGCGTGGTCGAATTGACCTAGAAACATGTTCAAATTGCCGAAAAGTTTTTTTAATGGAACCCATTTAATGGCACATGCCAGTTTTAGGGTCGATAAAATACCGTAATTTTCAGTCGTCTGCAGGGCACGAGCCTGGAAACGTTTTTTCGCTAAATTCTATTACATCCTAGTTGCAAACCACCAACTGGACCCAACTAGCATGAATTTTCGACCCCAAGTCTTTCGTGGCACCTGTGGCACACTGGTCACGGGTTCCACGGAAATGACTCAAAATTAGCCAAAATCAGGCTTTATTCGCTTATAACTCGCGATAGAAAACTCGGATCGTCGAAAACTCACTTCCATCGTGTAGAGCGTGGTCGAATTGACCTAGAAACATGTTCAAATTGCCGAAAAGTTTTTTTAATGGAACCCATTTATAGCACATGCCAGTTTTAGGGTCCCAAATACCGTAATTTTCAGTCGTCTGCAGGGCACGAGCCTGGAAACGTTTTTTTGCTAAATTCTATTACATCCTAGTTGCAAACCACCAACTGGACCCAACTAGCATGAATTTTCGACCCCAAGTCTTTCGTGGCACCTGTGGTACACTGGTCACGGGTTCCACGGAAATGACTCAAAATTAGCCAAAATCAGGCTTTATTCGCTTATAACTCGCGATAGAGAACTCGGATCGTCGAAAACTCACTTCCATCGTGTAGAGCGTGGTCGAATTGACCTAGAAACATGTTCAAATTGCCGAAAAGTTTTTTTAATGGAACCCATTTAAAGCACATGCCAGTTTTAGGGTCCCAAATACCGTAATTTTCAGTCGTCTGCAGGGCACGAGCCTGGAAACGTTTTTTTCGCTAAATTATATTACATCCTAGTTGCAAACCACCAACTGGACCCAACTAGCATGAATTTTCGACCCCAAGTCTTTCGTGGCACCTGTGGTACACTGGTCACGGGTTCCACGGAAATGACTCAAAATTAGCCAAAATCAGGCTTTATTCGCTTATAACTCGCGATAGAAAACTCGGATCGTCGAAAACTCACTTCCATCGTGTAGAGCGTGGTCGAATTGACCTAGAAACATGTTCAAATTTCCGAAAAGTTTTTTTAATGGAACCCATTTAATGGCACATGCCAGTTTTAGGGTCCCAAATACCGTAATTTTCAGTCGTCTGCAGGGCACGAGCCTGGAAACGTTTTTTCGCTAAATTCTATTACATCCTAGTTGCAAACCACCAACTGGACCCAACTAGCATGAATTTTCGACCCCAAGTCTTTCGTGGCACCTGTGGTACACTGGTCACGGGTTCCACGGAAATGACTCAAAATTAGCCAAAATCAGGCTTTATTCGCCTATAACTCGCGATAGAAAACTCGGATCGTCGAAAACTCACTCCCATCGTGTAGAGCGTAGTCGAATTGACCTAGAAACATGTTCAAATTGCCGAAAAGTTTTTTTAATGGAACCCATTTAATGGCACATGCCAGTTTTAGGGTCCCAAATACCGTAATTTTCAGTCGTCTGCAGGGCACGAGCCTGGAAACGTTTTTTCGCTAAATTCTATTACATCCTAGTTGCAATCCACCAACTGGACCCAACTAGCATGAATTTTCGACCCCAAGTCTTTCGTGGCACCTGTGGTACACTGGTCACGGGTTCCACGGAAATGACTCAAAATTAGCCAAAATCAGGCTTTATTCGCTTATAACTCGCGATAGAAAACTCGGATCGTCGAAAACTCACTTCCATCGTGTAGAGCGTGGTCGAATTGACCTAGAAACATGTTCAAATTGCCGAAAAGTTTTTTTAATGGAACCCATTTAATGGCACATGCCAGTTTTAGGGTCCCAAATACCGCAATTTTCAGTCGTCTGCAGGGCACGAGCCTGGAAACGTTTTTTCGCTAAATTATATTACATCCTAGTTGCAAACCACCAACTGGACTCAACTGGCATGAATTTTCGACCCCAAGTCTTTCGTGGCACCTGTGGTACACTGGTCACGGGTTCCACGGAAATGACTCAAAATTAGCCAAAATCAGGCTTTATTCGCTTATAACTCGCGATAGAAAACTCGGATCGTCGAAAACTCACTTCCATCGTGTAGAGCGTGGTCGAATTGACCTAGAAACATGTTCAAATTGCCGAAAAGTTTTTTTAATGGAACCCATTTAATGGCACATGCTAGTTTTAGGGTCCCAAATACCGTAATTTTCAGTCGTCTGCAGGGCGCGAGCCTGGAAACGTTTTTTCGCTAAATTCTATTACATCCTAGTTGCAAACCACCAACTGGACCCAACTAGCATGAATTTTCGACCCCAAGTCTTTCGTGGCACCTGTGGTACACTGGTCACGGGTTCCACGGAAATGACTCAAAATTAGCCAAAATCAGGCTTTATTCGCTTATAACTCGCGATAGAAAACTCGGATCGTCGAAAACTCACTTCCATCGTGTAGAGCGTGGTCGAATTGACCTAGAAACGTGTTCAAATTGCCGAAAAGTTTTTTTAATGGAACCCATTTAATGGCACATGCCAGTTTTAGGGTCCCAAACACCGTAAATTTCAGTCGTCTGCAGGGCACGAGCCTGGAAACGTTTTTTCGCTAAATTCTATTACATCCTAGTTGCAAACCACCAACTGGACCCAACTAGCATGAATTTTCGACCCCAAGTATTTCGTGGCACCTGTGGTACACTGGTCACGGGTTCCACGGAAATGACTCAAAATTAGCCCAAATCAGGCTTTATCCGCTTATAACTCGCGATAGAAAACTCTGATCGTCGAAAACTCACTTCCATCGTGTAGAGCGTGGTCGAATTGACCTAGAAACATGTTCAAATTGCCGAAAAGTTTTTTTAATGGAACCCATTTAATGGCACATGCCAGTTTTAGGGTCCCAAATACCGTAATTTTCAGTCGTCTGCAGGGCACGAGCCTGGAAACGTTTTTTCGCTAAATTCTATTACATCCTAGGTGCAAACCACCAACTGGACCCAACTAGCATGAATTTTCGATCCCAAGTCTTTCGTGGCACCTGTGGTACACTGGTCACGGGTTCCACGGAAATGACTCAAAATTAGCCAAAATCAGGCTTTATTCGCTTATAACTCGCGATAGAAAACTCGGATCGTCTAAAACTCACTTCCATCGTGTAGAGCGTGGTCGAATTGACCTAGAAACATGTTCAAATTGCCGAAAAGTTTTTTTAATGGAACCCATTTAATGGCACATGCCAGTTTTAGGGTCCCAAATACCGTGATTTTCAGTCGTCTGCAGGGCACGAGCCTGGAAACGTTTTTTCGCTAAATTCTATTACATCCTAGTTGCAAACCACCAACTGGACCCAACTAGCATGAATTTTCGACTCCAAGTCTTTCGTGGCACCTGTGGTACACTGGTCAAGGGTTCCACGGAAATGACTCAAAATTAGCCAAAATCAGGCTTTATTCGCTTATAACTCGCGATACGGAACTCGGATCGTCGAAAACTCACTTCCATCGTGTAGAGCGTGGTCGAATTGACCTAGAAACATGTTCAAATTGCCGAAAAGTTTTTTTAATGGAACCCATTTAATGGCACATGCCAGTTTTAGGGTCCCAAATACCGTAATTTTCAGTCGTCTGCAGGGCACGAGCCTGGAAACGTTTTTTCGCTAAATTCTGTTACATCCTAGGTGAAAACCACCAACTGGACCCAACTAGCATGAATTTTCGATCCCAAGTCTTTCGTGGCACCTGTGGTACACTGGTCACGGGTTCCACGGAAATGACTCAAAATTAGCCAAAATCAGGCTTTATTCGCTTATAACTCGCGATAAAAAACTCGGATCGTCGAAAACTCACTTCCATCGTGTAGAGCGTGGTCGAATTGACCTAGAAACATGTTCAAATTGCCGAAAAGTTTTTTTAATGGAACCCATTTAATGGCACATGCCAGTTTTAGGGTCCCAAATACCGTAATTTTCAGTCGTCTGCAGGGCACGAGCCTGGAAACGTTTTTTCGCTAAATTCTATTACATCCTAGTTGCAAACCACCAACTGGACCCAACTGGCATGAATTTTCGACCCCAAGTCTTTCGTGGCACCTGTGGTACACTGGTCACGGGTTCCACGGAAATGACTCAAAATTAGCCAAAATCAGGCTTTATTCGCTTATAACTCGCGATAGAAAACTCGGATCGTCGAAAACTCACTTCCATCGTGTAGAGCGTGGTCGAATTGACCTAGAAACATGTTCAAATTGCCGAAAAGTTTTTTTAATGGAACCCATTTAATGGCACATGCCAGTTTTAGGGTCCCAAATACCGTAATTTTCAGTCGTCTGCAGGGCGCGAGCCTGGAAACGTTTTTTCGCTAAATTCTATTACATCCTAGTTGCAAACCACCAACTGGACCCAACTAGCATGAATTTTTGACCCCAAGTCTTTCGTGGCACCTGTGGTACACTGGTCACGGGTTCCACGGAAATGACTCAAAATTAGCCAAAATCAGGCTTTATTCGCCTATAACTCGCGATAGAAAACTCGGATCGTCGAAAACTCACTCCCATCGTGTAGAGCGTAGTCGAATTAACCTAGAAACATGTTCAAATTGCCGAAAAGTTTTTTTAATGGAACCCATTTAATGGCACATGCCAGTTTTAGGTTCCCAAATACCGTAATTTTCAGTCGTCTGCAGGGCACGAGCCTGGAAACGTTTTTTCGCTAAATTCTATTACATCCTAGTTGCAAACCACCAACTGGACCCAACTAGCATGAATTTTCGACCCCAAGTCTTTCGTGGCACCTGTGGTACACTGGTCACGGGTTCCACGGAAATGACTCAAAATTAGCCAAAATCAGGCTTTATTCGCTTATAACTCGCGATAGAAAACTCGGATCGTCGAAAACTCACTTCCATCGATTAGAGCGTGGTCGAATTGACCTAGAAACATGTTCAAATTGCCGAAAAGTTTTTTTAATGGAACCCATTTAATGGCACATGCCAGTTTTAGGGTCGATAAAATACCGTAATTTTCAGTCGTCTGCAGGGCACGAGCCTGGAAACGTTTTTTCGCTAAATTCTATTACATCCTAGTTGCAAACCACCAACTGGACCCAACTAGCATGAATTTTCGACCCCAAGTCTTTCGTGGCACCTGTGGTACACTGGTCACGGGTTCCACGGAAATGACTCAAAATTAGCCAAAATCAGGCTTTATTCGCTTATAACTCGCGATAGAAAACTCGGATCGTCGAAAACTCACTTCCATCGTGTAGAGCGTGGTCGAATTGACATAGAAACATGTTCAAATTGCCGAAAAGTTTTTTTAATGGAACCCATTTAATAGCACATGCCAGTTTTAGGGTCCCAAATACCGTAATTTTCAGTCGTCTGCAGGGCACGAGCCTGGAAACGTTTTTTTGCTAAATTCTATTACATCCTAGTTGCAAACCACCAACTGGACCCAACTAGCATGAATTTTCGACCCCAAGTCTTTCGTGGCACCTGTGGTACACTGGTCACGGGTTCCACGGAAATGACTCAAAATTAGCCAAAATCAGGCTTTATTCGCTTATAACTCGCGATAGAGAACTCGGATCGTCGAAAACTCACTTCCATCGTGTAGAGCGTGGTTGAATTGACCTAGAAACATGTTCAAATTGCCGAAAAGTTTTTTTAATGGAACCCATTTAAAGCACATGCCAGTTTTAGGGTCCCAAATACCGTAATTTTCAGTCGTCTGCAGGGCACGAGCCTGGAAACGTTTTTTTCGCTAAATTCTATTACATCCTAGTTGCAAACCACCAACTGGACCCAACTAGCATGAATTTTCGACCCCAAGTCTTTCGTGGCACCTGTGGTACACTGGTCACGGGTTCCACGGAAATGACTCAAAATTAGCCAAAATCAGGCTTTATTCGCTTATAACTCGTGATAGAAAACTCGGATCGTCGAAAACTCACTTCCATCGTGTAGAGCGTGGTCGAATTGACCTAGAAACATGTTCAAATTTCCGAAAAGTTTTTTTAATGGAACCCATTTAATGGCACATGCCAGTTTTAGGGTCCCAAATACCGTAATTTTCAGTCGTCTGCAGGGCACGAGCCTGGAAACGTTTTTTCGCTAAATTCTATTACATCCTAGTTACAAACCACCAACTGGACTCAACTGGCATGAATTTTCGACCCCAAGTCTTTCGTGGCACCTGTGGTACACTGGTCACGGGTTCCACGGAAATGACTCAAAATTAGCCAAAATCAGGCTTTATTCGCTTATAACTCGCGATAGAAAACTCGGATCGTCGAAAACTCACTTCCATCGTGTAGAGCGTGGTCAAATTGACCTAGAAACATGTTCCAATTGCCGAAAAGTTTTTTTAATGGAACCCATTTAATGGCACATGCCAGTTTTAGGGTCCCAAATACCGTAATTTTCAGTCGTCTGCAGGGCACGAGCCTGGAAACGTTTTTTCGCTAAATTCTATTACATCCTAGTTGCAAACCACCAACTGGACTCAACTGGCATGAATTTTCGACCCCAAGTCTTTCGTGGCACCTGCGGTACACTGGTCACGGGTTCCACGGAAATGACTCAAAATTAGCCAAAATCAGGCTTTATTCGCTTATAACTCGCGATAGAAAACTCGGATCGTCGAAAACTCACTTCCATCGTGTAGAGCGTGGTCGAATTGACCTAGAAACATGTTCAAATTGCCGAAAAGTTTTTTTAATGGAACCCATTTAATGGCACATGCCAGTTTTAGGGTCCCAAACACCGTAAATTTCAGTCGTCTGCAGGGCACGAGCCTGGAAACGTTTTTTCGCTAAATTCTATTACATCCTAGTTGCAAACCACCAACTGGACCCAACTAGCATGAATTTTCGACCCCAAGTATTTCGTGGCATTTGTGGTACACTGGTCACGGGTTCCACGGAAATGACTCAAAATTAGCCAAAATCAGGCTTTATTCGCTTATAACTCGCGATAGAAAACTCGGATCGTCGAAAACTCACTTCCATCCTGTAGAGCGTGGTCGAATTGACCTAGAAACATGTTCAAATTGCCGAAAAGTTTTTTAAATGGAACCCATTTAATGGCACATGCCAGTTTTAGGGTCCCAAAAACCGTAATTTTCAGTCGTCTGCAGGGCACGAGCCTGGAAACGTTTTTTCGCTAAATTCTATTACATCCTAGTTGCAAACCACCAACTGGACCCAACTAGCATGAATTTTCGACCCCAAGTCTTTCGTGGCACCTGTGGTACACTGGTCACGGGTTCCACGGAAATGACTCAAAATTAGCCAAAATCAGGCTTTATTCGCTTATAACTCGTGATAGAAAACTCGGATCGTCGAAAACTCACTTCCATCGTGTAGAGCGTGGTCGAATTGACCTAGAAACATGTTCAAATTTCCGAAAAGTTTTTTTAATGGAACCCATTTAATGGCACATGCCAGTTTTAGGGTCCCAAATACCGTAATTTTCAGTCGTCTGCAGGGCACGAGCCTGGAAACGTTTTTTCGCTAAATTCTATTACATCCTAGTTGCAAACCACCAACTGGACTCAACTGGCATGAATTTTCGACCCCAAGTCTTTCGTGGCACCTGTGGTACACTGGTCACGGGTTCCACGGAAATGACTCAAAATTAGCCAAAATCAGGCTTTATTCGCTTATAACTCGCGATAGAAAACTCGGATCGTCGAAAACTCACTTCCATCGTGTAGAGCGTGGTCAAATTGACCTAGAAACATGTTCCAATTGCCGAAAAGTTTTTTTAATGGAACCCATTTAATGGCACATGCCAGTTTTAGGGTCCCAAATACCGTAATTTTCAGTCGTCTGCAGGGCACGAGCCTGGAAACGTTTTTTCGCTAAATTCTATTACATCCTAGTTGCAAACCACCAACTGGACTCAACTGGCATGAATTTTCGACCCCAAGTCTTTCGTGGCACCTGCGGTACACTGGTCACGGGTTCCACGGAAATGACTCAAAATTAGCCAAAATCAGGCTTTATTCGCTTATAACTCGCGATAGAAAACTCGGATCGTCGAAAACTCACTTCCATCGTGTAGAGCGTGGTCGAATTGACCTAGAAACATGTTCAAATTGCCGAAAAGTTTTTTTAATGGAACCCATTTAATGGCACATGCCAGTTTTAGGGTCCCAAATACCGTAATTTTCAGTCGTCTGCAGGGCGCGAGCCTGGAAACGTTTTTTCGCTAAATTCTATTACATCCTAGTTGCAAACCACCAACTGGACTCAACTGGCATGAATTTTCGACCCCAAGTCTTTCGTGGCACCTGCGGTACACTGGTCACGGGTTCCACGGAAATGACTCAAAATTAGCCAAAATCAGGCTTTATTCGCTTATAACTCGCGATAGAAAACTCGGATCGTCGAAAACTCACTTCCATCGTGTAGAGCGTGGTCGAATTGACCTAGAAACATGTTCAAATTGCCGAAAAGTTTTTTTAATGGAACCCATTTAATGGCACATGCCAGTTTTAGGGTCCCAAATACCGTAATTTTCAGTCGTCTGCAGGGCGCGAGCCTGGAAACGTTTTTTCGCTAAATTCTATTACATCCTAGTTGCAAACCACCAACTGGACCCAACTAGCATGAATTTTCGACCCCAAGTCTTTCGTGGCACCTGTGGTACACTGGTCACGGGTTCCACGGAAATGACTCAAAATTAGCCAAAATCAGGCTTTATTCGCTTATAACTCGCGATAGAAAACTCGGATCGTCGAAAACTCACTTCCATCGTGTAGAGCGTGGTCGAATTGACCTAGAAACGTGTTCAAATTGCCGAAAAGTTTTTTTAATGGAACCCATTTAATGGCACATGCCAGTTTTAGGGTCCCAAACACCGTAAATTTCAGTCGTCTGCAGGGCACGAGCCTGGAAACGTTTTTTCGCTAAATTCTATTACATCCTAGTTGCAAACCACCAACTGGACCCAACTAGCATGAATTTTCGACCCCAAGTATTTCGTGGCACCTGTGGTACACTGGTCACGGGTTCCACGGAAATGACTCAAAATTAGCCAAAATCAGGCTTTATTCGCTTATAACTCGCGATAGAAAACTCGGATCGTCGAAAACTCACTTCCAACCTGTAGAGCGTGGTCGAATTGACCTAGAAACATGTTCAAATTGCCGAAAAGTTTTTTAAATGGAACCCATTTAATGGCACATGCCAGTTTTAGGGTCCCAAAAACCGTAATTTTCAGTCGTCTGCAGGGCACGAGCCTGGAAACGTTTTTTCGCTAAATTCTATTACATCCTAGTTGCAAACCACCAACTGGACCCAACTAGCATGAATTTTCGACCCCAAGTCTTTCGTGGCACCTGTGGTACACTGGTCACGGGTTCCACGGAAATGACTCAAAATTAGCCAAAATCAGGCTTTATTCGCTTATAACTCGCGATAGAAAACTCGGATCGTCGAAAACTCACTTCCATCGTGTAGAGCGTGGTCGAATTGACCTAGAAACGTGTTCAAATTGCCGAAAAGTTTTTTTAATGGAACCCATTTAATGGCACATGCCAGTTTTAGGGTCCCAAACACCGTAAATTTCAGTCGTCTGCAGGGCACGAGCCTGGAAACGTTTTTTCGCTAAATTCTATTACATCCTAGTTGCAAACCACCAACTGGACCCAACTAGCATGAATTTTCGACCCCAAGTATTTCGTGGCACCTGTGGTACACTGGTCACGGGTTCCACGGAAATGACTCAAAATTAGCCAAAATCAGGCTTTATTCGCTTATAACTCGCGATAGAAAACTCGGATCGTCGAAAACTCACTTCCATCCTGTAGAGCGTGGTCGAATTGACCTAGAAACATGTTCAAATTGCCGAAAAGTTTTTTAAATGGAACCCATTTAATGGCACATGCCAGTTTTAGGGTCCCAAAAACCGTAATTTTCAGTCGTCTGCAGGGCACGAGCCTGGAAACGTTTTTTCGCTAAATTCTATTACATCCTAGTTGCAAACCACCAACTGGACCCAACTAGCATGAATTTTCGACCCCAAGTCTTTCGTGGCACCTGTGGTACACTGGTCACGGGTTCCACGGAAATGACTCAAAATTAGCCAAAATCAGGCTTTATTCGCTTATAACTCGCGATAGAAAACTCGGATCGTCGAAAACTCACTTCCATCGTGTAGAGCGTGGTCGAATTGACCTAGAAACATGTTCAAATTGCCCAAAAGTTTTTTTTAATGGAACCCATTTAATGGCACATGCCAGTTTTAGGGTCCCAAATACCTTTATTTTCAGTCGTCTGCAGGGCGCGAGCCTGGAAACGTTTTTTTCGCTAAATTCTATTACATCCTAGTTGCAAACCACCAACTGGACCCAACTAGCATGAATTTTCGACCCCAAGTCTTTCGTGGCACCTGTGGTACACTGGTCACGGGTTCCACGGAAATGACTCAAAATTAGCCAAAATCAGGCTTTATTTGCTTATAACTCGCGATAGAAAACTCGGATCGTCGAAAACTCACTTCCATCGTGTAGAGCGTGGTCGAATTGACCTAGAAACATGTTCAAATTGCCGAAAAGATTTTTTAATGGAACCCATTTAATGGCACATACCAGTTTTAGTGTCCCAAATACCGTAATTTTCAGTCGTCTGCAGGGCACGAGCCTGGAAACGTTTTTTCGCTAAATTCTATTACATCCTAGTTGCAAACCACCAACTGGACCCAACTAGCATGAATTTTCGACCCCAAGTCTTTCGTGGCACCTGTGGTACACTGGTCACGGGTTCCACGGAAATGACTCAAAATTAGCCAAAATCAGGCTTTATTCGCTTATAACTCGCGATAGAAAACTCGGATCGTCGAAAACTCACTTCCATCGTGTAGAGCGTGGTCGAATTGACCTAGAAACATGTTCCAATTGCCGAAAAGTTTTTTTAATGGAACCCATTTAATGGCACATGCCAGTTTTAGGGTCCCAAATACCGTAATTTTCAGTCGTCTGCAGGGCACGAGCCTGGAAACGTTTTTTCGCTAAATTCTATTACATCCTAGTTGCAAACCACCAACTGGACCCAACTAGCATGAATTTTCAACCCCAAGTCTTTCGTGGCACCTGTGGTACACTGGTCACGGGTTCCACGGAAATGACTCAAAATTAGCCAAAATCAGGCTTTATTCGCTTATAACTCGCGATAGAAAACTCGGATCGTCGAAAACTCACTTCCATCGTGTAGAGCGTGGTCGAATTGACCTAGAAACATGTTCAAATTGCCGAAAAGTTTTTTTAATGGAACCCATTTAATGGCACATGCCAGTTTTAGGGTCCCAAATACCGTAATTTTCAGTCGTCTGCAGGGCACGAGCCTGGAAACGTTTTTTCGCTAAATTCTATTACATCCTAGTTGCAAACCACCAACTGGACCCAACTAGCATGAATTTTCAACCCCAAGTCTTTCGTGGCACCTGTGGTACACTGGTCACGGGTTCCACGGAAATGACTCAAAATTAGCCAAAATCAGGCTTTATTCGCTTATAACTCGCGATAGAAAACTCGGATCGTCGAAAACTCACTTCCATCGTGTAGAGCGTGGTCGAATTGACCTAGAAACATGTTCAAATTGCCGAAAAGTTTTTTTAATGGAACCCATTTAATGGCACATGCCAGTTTTAGGGTCCCAAATACCGTAATTTTCAGTCGTCTGCAGGGCACGAGCCTGGAAACGTTTTTTTCGCTAAATTCTATTACATCCTAGTTGCAAACCACCAACTGGACCCAACTAGCATGAATTTTCGACCCCAAGTCTTTCGTGGCACCTGTGGTACACTGGTCACGGGTTCCACGGAAATGACTCAAAATTAGCCAAAATCAGGCTTTATTCGCCTATAACTCGCGATAGAAAACTCGGATCGTCGAAAACTCACTCCCATCGTGTAGAGCGTAGTCGAATTGACCTAGAAACATGTTCAAATTGCCGAAAAGTTTTTTTAATGGAACCCATTTAATGGCACATGCCAGTTTTAGGGTCCCAAATACCGTAATTTTCAGTCGTCTGCAGGGCACGAGCCTGGAAACGTTTTTTTCGCTAAATTCTATTACATCCTAGTTGCAAACCACCAACTGGACCCAACTAGCATGAATTTTCGACCCCAAGTCTTTCGTGGCACCTGTGGTACACTGGTCACGGGTTCCACGGAAATGACTCAAAATTAGCCAAAATCAGGCTTTATTCGCTTATAACTCGCGATAGAAAACTCGGATCGTCGAAAACTCACTTCCATCGATTAGAGCGTGGTCGAATTGACCTAGAAACATGTTCAAATTGCCGAAAAGTTTTTTTAATGGAACCCATTTAATGGCACATGCCAGTTTTAGGGTCGATAAAATACCGTAATTTTCAGTCGTCTGCAGGGCACGAGCCTGGAAACGTTTTTTCGCTAAATTCTATTACATCCTAGTTGCAAACCACCAACTGGACCCAACTAGCATGAATTTTCGACCCCAAGTCTTTCGTGGCACCTGTGGCACACTGGTCACGGGTTCCACGGAAATGACTCAAAATTAGCCAAAATCAGGCTTTATTCGCTTATAACTCGCGATAGAAAACTCGGATCGTCGAAAACTCACTTCCATCGTGTAGAGCGTGGTCGAATTGACCTAGAAACATGTTCAAATTGCCGAAAAGTTTTTTTAATGGAACCCATTTATAGCACATGCCAGTTTTAGGGTCCCAAATACCGTAATTTTCAGTCGTCTGCAGGGCACGAGCCTGGAAACGTTTTTTTGCTAAATTCTATTACATCCTAGTTGCAAACCACCAACTGGACCCAACTAGCATGAATTTTCGACCCCAAGTCTTTCGTGGCACCTGTGGTACACTGGTCACGGGTTCCACGGAAATGACTCAAAATTAGCCAAAATCAGGCTTTATTCGCTTATAACTCGCGATAGAGAACTCGGATCGTCGAAAACTCACTTCCATCGTGTAGAGCGTGGTCGAATTGACCTAGAAACATGTTCAAATTGCCGAAAAGTTTTTTTAATGGAACCCATTTAAAGCACATGCCAGTTTTAGGGTCCCAAATACCGTAATTTTCAGTCGTCTGCAGGGCACGAGCCTGGAAACGTTTTTTTCGCTAAATTATATTACATCCTAGTTGCAAACCACCAACTGGACCCAACTAGCATGAATTTTCGACCCCAAGTCTTTCGTGGCACCTGTGGTACACTGGTCACGGGTTCCACGGAAATGACTCAAAATTAGCCAAAATCAGGCTTTATTCGCTTATAACTCGCGATAGAAAATTCGGATCGTCGAAAACTCACTTCCATCGTGTAGAGCGTGGTCGAATTGACCTAGAAACATGTTCAAATTTCCGAAAAGTTTTTTTAATGGAACCCATTTAATGGCACATGCCAGTTTTAGGGTCCCAAATACCGTAATTTTCAGTCGTCTGCAGGGCACGAGCCTGGAAACGTTTTTTCGCTAAATTCTATTACATCCTAGTTGCAAACCACCAACTGGACCCAACTAGCATGAATTTTCGACCCCAAGTCTTTCGTGGCACCTGTGGTACACTGGTCACGGGTTCCACGGAAATGACTCAAAATTAGCCAAAATCAGGCTTTATTCGCTTATAACTCGCGATAGAAAACTCGGATCGTCGAAAACTCACTTCCATCGATTAGAGCGTGGTCGAATTGACCTAGAAACATGTTCAAATTGCCGAAAAGTTTTTTTAATGGAACCCATTTAATGGCACATGCCAGTTTTAGGGTCCCAAACACCGTAAATTTCAGTCGTCTGCAGGGCACGAGCCTGGAAACGTTTTTTCGCTAAATTCTATTACATCCTAGTTGCAAACCACCAACTGGACCCAACTAGCATGAATTTTCGACCCCAAGTATTTCGTGGCACCTGTGGTACACTGGTCACGGGTTCCACGGAAATGACTCAAAATTAGCCAAAATCAGGCTTTATTCGCTTATAACTCGCGATAGAAAACTCGGATCGTCGAAAACTCACTTCCATCCTGTAGAGCGTGGTCGAATTGACCTAGAAACATGTTCAAATTGCCGAAAAGTTTTTTAAATGGAACCCATTTAATGGCACATGCCAGTTTTAGGGTCCCAAAAACCGTAATTTTCAGTCGTCTGCAGGGCACGAGCCTGGAAACGTTTTTTCGCTAAATTCTATTACATCCTAGTTGCAAACCACCAACTGGACCCAACTAGCATGAATTTTCGACCCCAAGTCTTTCGTGGCACCTGTGGTACACTGGTCACGGGTTCCACGGAAATGACTCAAAATTAGCCAAAATCAGGCTTTATTCGCTTATAACTCGCGATAGAAAACTCGGATCGTCGAAAACTCACTTCCATCGTGTAGAGCGTGGTCGAATTGACCTAGAAACATGTTCAAATTGCCCAAAAGTTTTTTTTAATGGAACCCATTTAATGGCACATGCCAGTTTTAGGGTCCCAAATACCTTTATTTTCAGTCGTCTGCAGGGCGCGAGCCTGGAAACGTTTTTTTCGCTAAATTCTATTACATCCTAGTTGCAAACCACCAACTGGACCCAACTAGCATGAATTTTCGACCCCAAGTCTTTCGTGGCACCTGTGGTACACTGGTCACGGGTTCCACGGAAATGACTCAAAATTAGCCAAAATCAGGCTTTATTTGCTTATAACTCGCGATAGAAAACTCGGATCGTCGAAAACTCACTTCCATCGTGTAGAGCGTGGTCGAATTGACCTAGAAACATGTTCAAATTGCCGAAAAGATTTTTTAATGGAACCCATTTAATGGCACATACCAGTTTTAGTGTCCCAAATACCGTAATTTTCAGTCGTCTGCAGGGCACGAGCCTGGAAACGTTTTTTCGCTAAATTCTATTACATCCTAGTTGCAAACCACCAACTGGACCCAACTAGCATGAATTTTCGACCCCAAGTCTTTCGTGGCACCTGTGGTACACTGGTCACGGGTTCCACGGAAATGACTCAAAATTAGCCAAAATCAGGCTTTATTCGCTTATAACTCGCGATAGAAAACTCGGATCGTCGAAAACTCACTTCCATCGTGTAGAGCGTGGTCGAATTGACCTAGAAACATGTTCCAATTGCCGAAAAGTTTTTTTAATGGAACCCATTTAATGGCACATGCCAGTTTTAGGGTCCCAAATACCGTAATTTTCAGTCGTCTGCAGGGCACGAGCCTGGAAACGTTTTTTCGCTAAATTCTAATACATCCTAGTTGCAAACCACCAACTGGACCCAACTAGCATGAATTTTCAACCCCAAGTCTTTCGTGGCACCTGTGGTACACTGGTCACGGGTTCCACGGAAATGACTCAAAATTAGCCAAAATCAGGCTTTATTCGCTTATAACTCGCGATAGAAAACTCGGATCGTCGAAAACTCACTTCCATCGTGTAGAGCGTGGTCGAATTGACCTAGAAACATGTTCAAATTGCCGAAAAGTTTTTTTAATGGAACCCATTTAATGGCACATGCCAGTTTTAGGGTCCCAAATACCGTAATTTTCAGTCGTCTGCAGGGCACGAGCCTGGAAACGTTTTTTTCGCTAAATTCTATTACATCCTAGTTGCAAACCACCAACTGGACCCAACTAGCATGAATTTTCGACCCCAAGTCTTTCGTGGCACCTGTGGTACACTGGTCACGGGTTCCACGGAAATGACTCAAAATTAGCCAAAATCAGGCTTTATTCGCCTATAACTCGCGATAGAAAACTCGGATCGTCGAAAACTCACTCCCATCGTGTAGAGCGTAGTCGAATTGACCTAGAAACATGTTCAAATTGCCGAAAAGTTTTTTTAATGGAACCCATTTAATGGCACATGCCAGTTTTAGGGTCCCAAATACCGTAATTTTCAGTCGTCTGCAGGGCACGAGCCTGGAAACGTTTTTTTCGCTAAATTCTATTACATCCTAGTTGCAAACCACCAACTGGACCCAACTAGCATGAATTTTCGACCCCAAGTCTTTCGTGGCACCTGTGGTACACTGGTCACGGGTTCCACGGAAATGACTCAAAATTAGCCAAAATCAGGCTTTATTCGCTTATAACTCGCGATAGAAAACTCGGATCGTCGAAAACTCACTTCCATCGATTAGAGCGTGGTCGAATTGACCTAGAAACATGTTCAAATTGCCGAAAAGTTTTTTTAATGGAACCCATTTAATGGCACATGCCAGTTTTAGGGTCGATAAAATACCGTAATTTTCAGTCGTCTGCAGGGCACGAGCCTGGAAACGTTTTTTCGCTAAATTCTATTACATCCTAGTTGCAAACCACCAACTGGACCCAACTAGCATGAATTTTCGACCCCAAGTCTTTCGTGGCACCTGTGGCACACTGGTCACGGGTTCCACGGAAATGACTCAAAATTAGCCAAAATCAGGCTTTATTCGCTTATAACTCGCGATAGAAAACTCGGATCGTCGAAAACTCACTTCCATCGTGTAGAGCGTGGTCGAATTGACCTAGAAACATGTTCAAATTGCCGAAAAGTTTTTTTAATGGAACCCATTTATAGCACATGCCAGTTTTAGGGTCCCAAATACCGTAATTTTCAGTCGTCTGCAGGGCACGAGCCTGGAAACGTTTTTTTGCTAAATTCTATTACATCCTAGTTGCAAACCACCAACTGGACCCAACTAGCATGAATTTTCGACCCCAAGTCTTTCGTGGCACCTGTGGTACACTGGTCACGGGTTCCACGGAAATGACTCAAAATTAGCCAAAATCAGGCTTTATTCGCTTATAACTCGCGATAGAGAACTCGGATCGTCGAAAACTCACTTCCATCGTGTAGAGCGTGGTCGAATTGACCTAGAAACATGTTCAAATTGCCGAAAAGTTTTTTTAATGGAACCCATTTAAAGCACATGCCAGTTTTAGGGTCCCAAATACCGTAATTTTCAGTCGTCTGCAGGGCACGAGCCTGGAAACGTTTTTTTCGCTAAATTATATTACATCCTAGTTGCAAACCACCAACTGGACCCAACTAGCATGAATTTTCGACCCCAAGTCTTTCGTGGCACCTGTGGTACACTGGTCACGGGTTCCACGGAAATGACTCAAAATTAGCCAAAATCAGGCTTTATTCGCTTATAACTCGCGATAGAAAACTCGGATCGTCGAAAACTCACTTCCATCGTGTAGAGCGTGGTCGAATTGACCTAGAAACATGTTCAAATTTCCGAAAAGTTTTTTTAATGGAACCCATTTAATGGCACATGCCAGTTTTAGGGTCCCAAATACCGTAATTTTCAGTCGTCTGCAGGGCACGAGCCTGGAAACGTTTTTTCGCTAAATTCTATTACATCCTAGTTGCAAACCACCAACTGGACTCAACTGGCATGAATTTTCGACCCCAAGTCTTTCGTGGCACCTGTGGTACACTGGTCACGGGTTCCACGGAAATGACTCAAAATTAGCCAAAATCAGGCTTTATTCGCTTATAACTCGCGATAGAAAACTCGGATCGTCGAAAACTCACTTCCATCGTGTAGAGCGTGGTCGAATTGACCTAGAAACATGTTCCAATTGCCGAAAAGTTTTTTTAATGGAACCCATTTAATGGCACATGCCAGTTTTAGGGTCCCAAATACCGTAATTTTCAGTCGTCTGCAGGGCACGAGCCTGGAAACGTTTTTTCGCTAAATTCTATTACATCCTAGTTGCAAACCACCAACTGGACCCAACTAGCATGAATTTTCGACCCCAAGTCATTCGTGGCACCTGTGGTACACTGGTCACGGGTTCCACGGAAATGACTCAAAATTAGCCAAAATCAGGCTTTATTCGCTTATAACTCGCGATAGAAAACTCGGATCGTCGAAAACTCACTTCCATCGTGTAGAGCGTGGTCGAATTGACCTAGAAACATGTTCAACTTGCCGAAAAGTTTTTTTAATGGAACCCATTTAATGGCACATGCCAGTTTTAGGGTCCCAAATACCGCAATTTTCAGTCGTCTGCAGGGCACGAGCCTGGAAACGTTTTTTCGCTAAATTATATTACATCCTAGTTGCAAACCACCAACTGGACTCAACTGGCATGAATTTTCGACCCCAAGTCTTTCGTGGCACCTGTGGTACACTGGTCACGGGTTCCACGGAAATGACTCAAAATTAGCCAAAATCAGGCTTTATTCGCTTATAACTCGCGATAGAAAACTCGGATCGTCGAAAACTCACTTCCATCGTGTAGAGCGTGGTCGAATTGACCTAGAAACATGTTCAAATTGCCGAAAAGTTTTTTTAATGGAACCCATTTAATGGCACATGCCAGTTTTAGGGTCCCAAATACCGTGATTTTCAGTCGTCTGCAGGGCACGAGCCTGGAAACGTTTTTTCGCTAAATTCTATTACATCCTAGTTGCAAACCACCAACTGGACCCAACTAGCATGAATTTTCGACCCCAAGTCTTTCGTGGCACCTGTGGTACACTGGTCAAGGGTTCCACGGAAATGACTCAAAATTAGCCAAAATCAGGCTTTATTCGCTTATAACTCGCGATAGAAAACTCGGATCGTCGAAAACTCACTTCCATCGTGTAGAGCGTGGTCGAATTGACCTAGAAACATGTTCAAATTGCCGAAAAGGTTTTTTAATGGAACCCATTTAATGGCACATGCCAGTTTTAGGGTCCCAAATACCGTAATTTTCAGTCGTCTGCAGGGCACGAGCCTGGAAACGTTTTTTCGCTAAATTCTATTACATCCTAGTTGCAAACCACCAACTGGACCCAACTGGCATGAATTTTCGACCCCAAGTCTTTCGTGGCACCTGTGGTACACTGGTCACGGGTTCCACGGAAATGATTCAAAATTAGCCAAAATCAGGCTTTATTCGCTTATAACTCGCGATAGAAAACTCGGATCGTCGAAAACTCACTTCCATCGTGTAGAGCGTGGTCGAATTGACCTAGAAACGTGTTCAAATTGCCGAAAAGTTTTTTTAATGGAACCCATTTAATGGCACATGCCAGTTTTAGGGTCCCAAACACCGTAAATTTCAGTCGTCTGCAGGGCACGAGCCTGGAAACGTTTTTTCGCTAAATTCTATTACATCCTAGTTGCAAACCACCAACTGGACCCAACTAGCATGAATTTTCGACCCCAAGTATTTCGTGGCACCTGTGGTACACTGGTCACGGGTTCCACGGAAATGACTCAAAATTAGCCAAAATCAGGCTTTATTCGCTTATAACTCGCGATAGAAAACTCGGATCGTCGAAAACTCACTTCCATCGTGTAGAGCGTGGTCGAATTGACCTAGAAACATGTTCAAATTGCCGAAAAGTTTTTTTAATGGAACCCATTTAATGGCACATGCCAGTTTTAGGGTCCCAAAAACCGTAATTTTCAGTCGTCTGCAGGGCACGAGCCTGGAAACGTTTTTTCGCTAAATTCTATTACATCCTAGTTGCAAACCACCAACTGGACCCAACTAGCATGAATTTTCGACCCCAAGTCTTTCGTGGCACCTGTGGTACACTGGTCACGGGTTCCACGGAAATGACTCAAAATTAGCCAAAATCAGGCTTTATTCGCTTATAACTCGCGATAGAAAACTCGGATCGTCGAAAACTCACTTCCATCGTGTAGAGCGTGGTCGAATTGACCTAGAAACATGTTCAAATTGCCCAAAAGTTTTTTTAATGGAACCCATTTAATGGCACATGCCAGTTTTAGGGTCCCAAATACCGTAATTTTCAGTCGTCTGCAGAGCGCGAGCCTGGAAACGTTTTTTTCGCTAAATTCTATTACATCCTAGTTGCAAACCACCAACTGGACCCAACTAGCATGAATTTTCGACCCCAAGTCTTTCGTGGCACCTGTGGTACACTGGTCACGGGTTCCACGGAAATGACTCAAAATTAGCCAAAATCAGGCTTTATTCGCTTATAACTCGCGATAGAAAACTCGGATCGTCGAAAACTCACTTCCATCGTGTAGAGCGTGGTCGAATTGACCTAGAAACATGTTCAAATTGCCGAAAAGTTTTTTTAATGGAACCCATTTAATGGCACATGCCAGTTTTAGGGTCCCAAAAACCGTAATTTTCAGTCGTCTGCAGGGCACGAGCCTGGAAACGTTTTTTCGCTAAATTCTATTACATCCTAGTTGCAAACCACCAACTGGACCCAACTAGCATGAATTTTCGACCCCAAGTCTTTCGTGGCACCTGTGGTACACTGGTCACGGGTTCCACGGAAATGACTCAAAATTAGCCAAAATCAGGCTTTATTCGCTTATAACTCGCGATAGAAAACTCGGATCGTCGAAAACTCACTTCCATCGTGTAGAGCGTGGTCGAATTGACCTAGAAACATGTTCAAATTGCCCAAAAGGTTTTTTAATGGAACCCATTTAATGGCACATGCCAGTTTTAGGGTCCCAAATACCGTAATTTTCAGTCGTCTGCAGGGCGCGAGCCTGGAAACGTTTTTTTCGCTAAATTCTATTACATCCTAGTTGCAAACCACCAACTGGACCCAACTAGCATGAATTTTCGACCCCAAGTCTTTCGTGGCACCTGTGGTACACTGGTCACGGGTTCCACGGAAATGACTCAAAATTAGCCAAAATCAGGCTTTATTTGCTTATAACTCGCGATAGAAAACTCGGATCGTCGAAAACTCACTTCCATCGTGTAGAGCGTGGTCGAATTGACCTAGAAACATGTTCAAATTGCCGAAAAGTTTTTTTAATGGAACCCATTTAATGGCACATACCAGTTTTAGTGTCCCAAATACCGTAATTTTCAGTCGTCTGCAGGGCACGAGCCTGGAAACGTTTTTTCGCTAAATTCTGTCACATTCTAGTTGCAAACCACCAACTGGACCCAACTAGCATAAATTTTCGACCCCAAGTCTTTCGTGGCTCCTGTGGTACACTGGTCACGGGTTCCACGGAAATGACTCAAAATTAGCCAAAATCAGGCTTTATTCGCTTATAACTCGCGATAAGGAACTCGGATCGTCGAAAACTCACTTCCATCGTGTAGAGCGTGGTCGAATTGACCTAGAAACATGTTCAAATTGCCGAAAAGTTTTTTTTAATGGAATCCATTTAATGGCACATGCCAGTTTTAGGGTCCCAAATACCGTAATTTTCAGTCGTCTGCAGGGCACGAGCCTGGAAACGTTTTTTCGCTAAATTCTATTACATCCTAGGTGCAAACCGCCAACTGGACCCAACTAGCATGAATTTTCGATCCCAAGTCTTTCGTGGCACCTGTGGTACACTGGTCACGGGTTCCACGGAAATGACTCAAAATTAGCCAAAATCAGGCTTTATTCGCTTATAACTCGCGATAGAAAACTCGGATCGTCGAAAACTCACTTCCATCGTGTAGAGCGTGGTCGAATTGACCTAGAAACATGTTCAAATTGCCGAAAAGTTTTTTTAATGGAACCCATTTAATGGCACATGCCAGTTTTAGGGTCCCAAATACCGTAATTTTCAGTCGTCTGCAGGGCACGAGCCTGGAAACGTTTTTTCACTAAATTCTATTACATCCTAGTTGCAAACCACCAACTGGACCCAACTGGCATGAATTTTCGACCCCAAGTCTTTCGTGGCACCTGTGGTACACTGGTCACGGGTTCCACGGAAATGACTCAAAATTAGCCAAAATCAGGCTTTATTCGCTTATAACTCGCGATAGAAAACTCGGATCGTCGAAAACTTACTTCCATCGTGTAGAGCGTGGTCGAATTGACCTAGAAACATGTTCAAATTGCCGAAAAGGTTTTTTAATGGAACCCATTTAATGGCACATGCCAGTTTTAGGGTCCCAAATACCGTAATTTTCAGTCGTCTGCAGGGCACGAGCCTGGAAACGTTTTTTCGCTAAATTCTATTACATCCTAGTTGCAAACCACCAACTGGACTCAACTGGCATGAATTTTCGACCCCAAGTCTTTCGTGGCACCTGTGGTACACTGGTCACGGGTTCCACGGAAATGATTCAAAATTAGCCAAAATCAGGTTTTATTCGCTTATAACTCGCGATAGAAAACTCGGATCGTCGAAAACTCACTTCCATCGTGTAGAGCGTGGTCGAATTGACCTAGAAACATGTTCAAATTGCCGAAAGTTTTTTAATGGTACCCATTTAATGGCACATGCCAGTTTTAGGGTCCCAAATACCGTAATTTTCAGTCGTCTGCAGGGCACGAGCCTGGAAACGTTTTTTCGCTAAATTCCATTACATCCTAGTTGCAAACCACCAACTGGACCCAACTAGCATGAATTTTCGACCCCAAGTCTTTCGTGGCACCTGTGGTACACTGGTCACGGGTTCCACGGAAATGACTCAAAATTAGCCAAAATCAGGCTTTATTCGCTTATAACTCGCGATAGAAAACTCGGATCGTCGAAAACTCACTTCCATCAATTAGAGCGTGGTCGAATTGACCTAGAAACATGTTCAAATTGCCGAAAAGTTTTTTAATGGAACCCATTTAATGGCACATGCCAGTTTTAGGGTCGATAAAATACCGTAATTTTCAGTCGTCTGCAGGGCACGAGCCTGGAAACGTTTTTTCGCTGAATTCTATTACATCCTAGTTGCAAACCACCAACTGGACCCAACTAGCATGAATTTTCGACCCCAAGTCTTTCGTGGCACCTGTGGTACACTGGTCACGGGTTCCACGGAAATGACTCAAAATTAGCCAAAATCAGGCTTTATTCGCTTATAACTCGCGATAGAAAACTCGGATCGTCGAAAACTCACTTCCATCGTGTAGAGCGTGGTCGAATTGACCTAGAAACATGTTCAAATTGCCGAAAAGTTTTTTTAATTGAACCCATTTAATGGCGCATGCCAGTTTTAGGGTCCCAAATACCGTAATTTTCAGTCGTCTGCAGGGCACGAGCCTGGAAACGTTTTTTCGCTAAATTCTATTACATCCTAGTTGCAAACCACCAACTGGACCCAACTATCATGAATTTTCGACCCCAAGTCTTTCGTGGCACCTGTGGTACACTGGTCACGGGTTCCACGGAAATGACTCAAAATTAGCCAAAATCAGGCTTTATTCGCTTATAACTCGCGATAGAAAACTCGGATCGTCGAAAACTCACTTCCATCGTGTAGAGCGTGGTCGAATTGACCTGGAAACATGTTAATATTGCCCAAAAGTTTTTTTATGGAACCCATTTAATGGCACATGCCAGTTTTAGGGTCCCAAATACCGTAATTTTCAGTCGTCTGCAGGGCACGAGCCTGGAAACGTTTTTTCGCTAAATTCTATTACATCCTAGTTGCAAACCACCAACTGGACCCAACTAGCATGAATTTTCGACCCCAAGTCTTTCGTGGCACCTGTGGTACACTGGTCACGGGTTCCACGGAAATGACTCAAAATTAGCCAAAATCAGGCTTTATTCGCTTATAACTCGCGATAGAAAACTCGGATCGTCGAAAACTCACTTCCATCGTGTAGAGCGTGGTCGAATTGACCTAGAAACATGTTCAAATTGCCGAAAAGTTTTTTTAATGGAACCCATTTAATGGCACATGCCAGTTTTAGGGTCCCAAATACCGTAATTTTCAGTCGTCTGCAGGGCACGAGCCTGGAAACGTTTTTTAGCTAAATTCTATTACATCCTAGTTGCAAACCACCAACTGGACCCAACTAGCATGAATTTTCGACCCCAAGTCTTTCGTGGCACCTGTGGTACACTGGTCACGGGTTCCACGGAAATGACTCAAAATTAGCCAAAATCAGGCTTTATTCGCTTATAACTCGCGATAGAAAACTCGGATCGTCGAAAACTCACTTCCATCGTGTAGAGCGTGGTCGAATTGACCTAGAAACATGTTCAAATTGCCCAAAAGTTTTTTTAATGGAACCCATTTAATGGCACATGCCAGTTTTAGGGTCCCAAATACCGTAATTTTCAGTCGTCTGCAGGGCGCGAGCCTGGAAACGTTTTTTTCGCTAAATTCTATTACATCCTAGTTGCAAACCACCAACTGGACCCAACTAGCATGAATTTTCGACCCCAAGTCTTTCGTGGCACCTGTGGTACACTGGTCACGGGTTCCACGGAAATGACTCAAAATTAGCCAAAATCAGGCTTTATTTGCTTATAACTCGCGATAGAAAACTCGGATCGTCGAAAACTCACTTCCATCGTGTAGAGCGTGGTCGAATTGACCTAGAAACATGTTCAATTTGCCGAAAAGTTTTTTTAATGGAACCCATTTAATGGCACATACCAGTTTTAGTGTCCCAAATACCGTAATTTTCAGTCGTCTGCAGGGCACGAGCCTGGAAACGTTTTTTCGCTAAATTCTGTCACATTCTAGTTGCAAACCACCAACTGGACCCAACTAGCATAAATTTTCGACCCCAAGTCTTTCGTGGCTCCTGTGGTACACTGGTCACGGGTTCCACGGAAATGACTCAAAATTAGCCAAAATCAGGCTTTATTCGCTTATAACTCGCGATAAGGAACTCGGATCGTCGAAAACTCACTTCCATCGTGTAGAGCGTGGTCGAATTGACCTAGAAACATGTTCAAATTGCCGAAAAGTTTTTTTAATGGAACCCATTTAATGGCACATGCCAGTTTTAGGGTCCCAAATACCGTGATTTTCAGTCGTCTGCAGGGCACGAGCCTGGAAACGTTTTTTCGCTAAATTCTATTACATCCTAGTTGCAAACCACCAACTGGACCCAACTAGCATGAATTTTCGACCCCAAGTCTTTCGTGGCACCTGTGGTACACTGGTCAAGGGTTCCACGGAAATGACTCAAAATTAGCCAAAATCAGGCTTTATTCGCTTATAACTCGCGATAGAAAACTCGGATCGTCGAAAACTCACTTCCATCGTGTAGAGCGTGGTCGAATTGACCTAGAAACATGTTCAAATTGCCGAAAAGGTTTTTTAATGGAACCCATTTAATGGCACATGCCAGTTTTAGGGTCCCAAATACCGTAATTTTCAGTCGTCTGCAGGGCACGAGCCTGGAAACGTTTTTTCGCTAAATTCTATTACATCCTAGTTGCAAACCACCAACTGGACCCAACTGGCATGAATTTTCGACCCCAAGTCTTTCGTGGCACCTGTGGTACACTGGTCACGGGTTCCACGGAAATGATTCAAAATTAGCCAAAATCAGGTTTTATTCGCTTATAACTCGCGATAGAAAACTCGGATCGTCGAAAACTCACTTCCATCGTGTAGAGCGTGGTCGAATTGACCTAGAAACAGGTTCAAATTGCCGAAAAGGTTTTTTAATGGAACCCATTTAATGGCACATGCCAGTTTTAGGGTCCCAAATACCGTAATTTTCAGTCGTCTGCAGGGCACGAGCCTGGAAACGTTTTTTCGCTAAATTCTATTACATCCTAGTTGCAAACCACCAACTGGACCCAACTAGCATGAATTTTCGACCCCAAGTCTTTCGTGGCACCTGTGGTACACTGGTCACGGGTTCCACGGAAATGACTCAAAATTAGCCAAAATCAGGCTTTATTCGCTTATAACTCGCGATAGAAAACTCGGATCGTCGAAAACTCACTTCCATCGATTAGAGCGTGGTCGAATTGACCTAGAAACATGTTCAAATTGCCGAAAAGTTTTTTAATGGAACCCATTTAATGGCACATGCCAGTTTTAGGGTCGATAAAATACCGTAATTTTCAGTCGTCTGCAGGGCACGAGCCTGGAAACGTTTTTTCGCTAAATTCTATTACATCCTAGTTGCAAACCACCAACTGGACCCAACTAGCATGAATTTTCGACCCCAAGTCTTTCGTGGCACCTGTGGTACACTGGTCACGGGTTCCACGGAAATGACTCAAAATTAGCCAAAATCAGGCTTTATTCGCTTATAACTCGCGATAGAAAACTCGGATCGTCGAAAACTCACTTCCATCGATTAGAGCGTGGTCGAATTGACCTAGAAACATGTTCAAATTGCCGAAAAGTTTTTTAATGGAACCCATTTAATGGCACATGCCAGTTTTAGGGTCGATAAAATACCGTAATTTTCAGTCGTCTGCAGGGCACGAGCCTGGAAACGTTTTTTCGCTAAATTCTATTACATCCTAGTTGCAAACCACCAACTGGACCCAACTAGCATGAATTTTCGACCCCAAGTCTTTCGTGGCACCTGTGGTACACTGGTCACGGGTTCCACGGAAATGACTCAAAATTAGCCAAAATCAGGCTTTATTCGCTTATAACTCGCGATAGAAAACTCGGATCGTCGAAAACTCACTTCCATCGTGTAGAGCGTGGTCGAATTGACCTAGAAACATGTTCAAATTGCCGAAAAGTTTTTTTAATGGAACCCATTTAATGGCACATGCCAGTTTTAGGGTCCCAAATACCATAATTTTCAGTCGTCTGCAGGGCACGAGCCTGGAAACGTTTTTTCGCTAAATTCTAATACATCCTAGTTGCAAACCACCAACTGGACCCAACTAGCATGAATTTTCGACCCCAAGTCTTTCGTGGCACCTGTGGTACACTGGTCACGGGTTCCACGGAAATGACTCAAAATTAGCCAAAATCAGGCTTTATTCGCTTATAACTCGCGATAGAAAACTCGGATCGTCGAAAACTCACTTCCATCGTGTAGAGCGTGGTCGAATTGACCTAGAAACATGTTCAAATTGCCGAAAAGTTTTTTTAATGGAACCCATTTAATGGCACATGCCAGTTTTAGGGTCCCAAATACCGTAATTTTCAGTCGTCTGCAGGGCGCGAGCCTGGAAACGTTTTTTCGCTAAATTCTATTACATCCTAGTTGCAAACCACCAACTGGACCCAACTAGCATGAATTTTCGACCCCAAGTCTTTCGTGGCACCTGTGGTACACTGGTCACGGGTTCCACGGAAATGACTCAAAATTAGTCAAAATCAGGCTTTATTTGCTTATAACTCGCGATAGAAAACTCGGATCGTCGAAAACTCACTTCCATCGTGTAGAGCGTGGTCGAATTGACCTAGAAACATGTTCAAATTGCCGAAAAGTTTTTTTAATGGAACCCATTTAATGGCACATGCCAGTTTTAGGGTCCCAAATACCGTAATTTTCAGTCGTCTGCAGGGCACGAGCCTGGAAACGTTTTTTTCGCTAAATTCTATTACATCCTAGTTGCAAACCACCAACTGGACCCAACTAGCATGAATTTTCGACCCCAAGTCTTTCGTGGCACCTGTGGTACACTGGTCACGGGTTCCACGGAAATGACTCAAAATTAGCCAAAATCAGGCATTATTCGCTTATAACTCGCGATAGAAAACTCGGATCGTCGAAAACTCACTTCCATCGTGTAGAGCGTGGTCGAATTGACCTAGAAACATGTTAAAATTGCCGAAAAGTTTTTTTTAATGGAACCCATTTAATGGCACATGCCAGTTTTAGGGTCCCAAATACCATAATTTTCAGTCGTCTGCAGGGCACGAGCCTGGAAACGTTTTTTCGCTAAATTCTAATACATCCTAGTTGCAAACCACCAACTGGACCCAACTAGCATGAATTTTCGACCCCAAGTCTTTCGTGGCACCTGTGGTACACTGTTCACGGGCTCCACGGAAATGACTCAAAATTAGCCAAAATCAGGCTTTATTCGCTTATAACTCGCGATAGAAAACTCGGATCGTCGAAAACTCACTTCCATCGTGTAGAGCGTGGTCGAATTGACCTAGAAACTTGTTCAAATTGCCCAAAAGTTTTTTTAATGAAACCCATTTAATGGCACATGCCAGTTTTAGGGTCCCAATTACCGTAATTTTCAGTCGTCTGCAGGGCACGAGCCTGGAAACGTTTTTTCGCTGAATTCTATTACATCCTAGTTGCAAACCACCAACTGGACCCAACTAGCATGAATTTTCGACCCCAAGTCTTCCGTGGCACCTGTGGTACACTGGTCACGGGTTCCACGGAAATGACTCAAAATTAGCCAAAATCAGGCTTTATTCGCTTATAACTCGCGATAGAAAACTCGGATCGTCGAAAACTCACTTCCATCGATTAGAGCGTGGTCGAATTGACCTAGAAACATGTACAAATTGCCGAAAATTTTTTTTAATGGAACCCATTTAATGGCACATGCCAGTTTTAGGGTCCCAAATACCGTAATTTTCAGTCGTCTGCAGGGCACGAGCCTGGAAACGTTTTTTTCGCTAAATTCTATTACATCCTAGTTGCAAACCACCGACTGGACCCAACTAGCATGAATTTTTGACCCCAAGTCTTTCGTGGCACCTGTGGTACACTGGTCACGGGTTCCACGGAAATGACTCAAAATTAGCCAAAATCAGGCTTTATTCGCTTATAACTCGCGATAGAAAACTCGGATCGTCGAAAACTCACTTCCATCGTGTAGCGCGTGGTCGAATTGACCTAGAAACATGTTCAAATTGCCGAAAAGTTTTTTTAATGGAACCCATTTAATGGCACATGCCAGTTTTAGGGTCCCAAATACCGTAATTTTCAGTCGTCTGCAGGGCACGAGCCTGGAAACGTTTTTTCGCTAAATTCTATTACATCCTAGTTGCAAACCACCAACTGGACCCAACTAACATGAATTTTCGACCCCAAGTCTTTCGTGGCACCTGTGGTACACTGGTCACGGGTTTCACGGAAAGGGCTCAAAATTAGCCAAAAACAGGCTTTATTGGCTTATAACTCGCGATAGAAAACTCGGATCGTCGAAAACTCACTTCCATCGTGTAGAGCATGTCCGAATTGACCTAGAAACATGTTCAAATTACCGAAAAGGTTTTTTAATGGAAATCATTTAATGTCACATGCCAGTTTTAGGGTCCCAAATACCGAAATTTTCAGTCGTCTGCAGGGCACGAGCCTGGAAACGTTTTTTCGCTAAATTATATTACATCCTAGTTGCAAACCACCAACTGGACCCAACTAGCATGAATTTTCGACCCCAAGTCTTTCGTGGCACCTGTGGTACACTGGTCACGGGTTCCACGGAAATGACTCAAAATTAGCCAAAATCAGGCTTTATTCGCTTATAACTCGCGATAGAAAACTCGGATCGTCGAAAACTCACTTCCATCATGTAGAGCGTGGTCGAATTGACTTAGAAACATGTTCAAATTGCCGAAAAGTTTATTTAATGGAACCCATTTAATGGCACATGCCAGTTTTAGGGTCCCAAATACCGTAATTTTCAGTCGTCTGCAGGGCACGA
>OZ038446.1:27164595-27177095 GCA_964036265.1 Daptonema setosum
AAGCTAGCTTACAAACTGTAACCACAACGCAGTTAAACTCCGCCTCCGCAAGCATGCGCTAGCGCAGGGAGCATGCTTTTTTCTTCCTGTGTGAGATTCATTGACCCAAACGAAAAAAATGTCACAAAGTTACGGTGAAATACAGTGGGTTACGATAATCTGCTGTGCAAACCACCACATCAGGTCTCTGTTGATAATGGAAAAACCTGATGTGTAAACTTTCCCAAAGGAAAAACCCCTACTTCATGCGCTCACGCATGCTTGTGGTTGTGGATGCGGGGTCTTAGCAGCAAGTTGGTTAGATGATTTTTTACAATTACATTGTTATCCGTATTATAACATGTTTTTAACTTTTTATTTAACTGAAATGATGATTTAAATTTTTAAAATTGCGTTTGTAACGGTCACGCCATCGTAAAAAACACCGACTACAGAGCAAAAAATCGTGAAAAACGGGTGTGTCGGGAATTTTAACATAAAAATTGATTTGTTAGCTCGATTTCAAAAAAATAAATAAAACAAAATAGCCTTAAATTTTCTATAACTTGGCGCAAAAATTTTAGAAATCGAATGAAAACTGCAATTTTTAATCAACATAAAAACGCGGAATTTAAATGGGACACCCTGTACAACCAGATGAATAACCTTTTATTATGTTACACCTTTTCCAGATTATCCAAAAACTGATGCATATACAAGAAATTGATTGAGTTCCTTTAGTACAATGAATCAGTATAACTACTGTTTGATGATGAATCTTTGTAATTTAATCAACACCAGTATCAAGATCGAGTCAATAAGCCAGTCAGTCACGTTGGTTAACCAGTCAAGTACAATTGTGGGAATGCCTGTGTGAATCCGGTTGTAGTTAATAAGCTTCTATAATATTAATCACCTGCCGACATTCTGATCCTGGTCCGTTTATTATTCAATATCGTTTAGAAGAATGCGTTATAGACGCTGTCATTCTCTCAATACTCATAAGAGTCTGCCATTCTCTCAACATTAGTAAGAGTTTGTCATTCTCTCAACATTAGTAAGAGTTTTTCATTCTCTCAACATTAGTAAGAGTTTGTCATTATCTTAACATTAGTAAGAGTTTATCATTCTCTCAATGTTAGCAAGAGTTTTTCATTCTCTGAACATTAGTAAGAGTTTGTCATTCTCTCAACATTATTAAGAGTTTGTCATTCTCTCAACATTAGTAAGAGTTTGTCATTCTCTCAACATTAGTAAGAGTTTGTCATTCTCTCAACATTAGTAAGAGTTTGTCATTCTCTCAACATTAGTAAGAGTTTGTCATTCTCTCAACATTAGTAAGAGTTTGTCATTCTCTCAACATTAGTAAGAGTTTGTCATTCTCTCAACATTAGTAAGAGTTTGTCATTCTCTCAACATTAGTAAGAGTTTGTCATTCTCTCAACATTAGTAAGAGTTTGTCATTCTCTCAACATTAGTAAGAGTTTGTCATTCTCTCAACATTAGTAAGAGTTTGTCATTCTCTCAACATTAGTAAGAGTTTGTCATTCTCTCAACATTAGTAAGAGTTTGCCATTCTCTCAACATCAATGAGAGTTTTTCATGTACGAAAAAATGCAACGAGATCAGTGGACACTGATAATTCGTTTTCAGCAACAAACTACACAATAACTGACTGGATCTTAATAAATCGACAATGCTGAACAGTACCTGACCGACGGACTGACCACGGACTGACTGACTGACTGACTGACTGACGGACTGACTGACTGACTGAGTGACTGACTGACTGACTGACTGACTGACTGACTGACTGACTGACTGACTGACTGACTGACTGACTGACTGACTGACTGACTGACTGACTGACTGACTGACTGACTGACTGACTGAGTGACTGACTGACTGACTGACTGACTGACTGACTGACTGACTGACTGACTGACTGACTGACTGACTGACTGACTGACTGACTGACTGACTGACTGACTGACTGACTGACTGACTGACTGACTGACTGACTGACTGATTGACTGACTGACTGACCGCCTGAATGACTGACTGACTGACTGACTGACTGACGTACTGACTGACTGACTGACTGACTGATCTCATCCATTGAGGGTTACTCGTTAATCACCTGTTTTGATGTGTTGATGATACATATTGCATGGATAAACATGAATGTACATACATATGTACATATGTTTCAATGCATACAAGATTGCCTTGCTTTTCTATAAAATGGGGACAGTAGTATGCGATAAGACTGAAATACTGACCGACTGACTGACTGACTGACTGACTGACTGACTGAAATACTTTATGAGTGATCTCATCCATTTGATAGTTACTCGTGAATCACCTGTTTTGATGTGTTGATGATGCACATTCAAGGTTGCCTTGCTTTTCTATAAAATGGGAACAGTGAAATGCGATAAAACTGAAATACTGACCGACTGACTGACTGACTGACTGACTGACTGACTGACTGACTGACTGACTGACTGACTGACTGACTGACTGACTGACTACATGTAACTGACTAACTGAGTGACTGATTTCGCTGTGGTTAAGGGGTTAGATAGTATGTACTTCATATTATGAATGAGTATGTTTTATAAGATAGTATAGAATATTATAATTTAATTTATGATGTATCATATGAAATATGATTATAAAATTATGTTACAGTGATAAATGTACATTTGTATACATGTATGTATCTAACTGACAGTAATATATGTCGTTATCAGCAAATTCGTTCGCCAACTACACAGATAGAGTGAATTATCTTTTTATTTATATTTGAATTGGCGGGCATTTATTATTACGTCTGAAGACCTATTATTATTAACGTATAGCCTGATCGTAAACGGACCAGCGGGACATTGATGAACTAACACTACTACTTTCAAATTTGTTTTTTTAACAACACGGCTCTAAAAAAATTCATGTTTCAATAAATTTTGGTAAAAATAAATACAATTATCAGGATTGGTGAGTACCGTAATCTAGGAGATGAACCACGCATATGAAGGAATATAATAATAAAACCGAATGGAAAATTATAATCCATCACTGTTGTAGATAAAGTCGATCATTATTACTAGTTTGAAATTATTTTTATTCGAATTTATTCATTTACTCGCATATGAGTCAAAACAGTTATTGTATCACTTTGATGAGCTAATTATTTGCCCAAGCGCCAAAATTAATTTTATGAATTAAATTCCTACCACGTCAAAATCTTTTTTTTCTCGCTTCGCTCTTGCGTTTGATGAACCACGGATATAAATTCTAATATTTCGACTATTAAAAAATATATGCACGGGAATGATCGAGTATTTATGCAAGGGTCGTTAATCTTCATGAATTCTCAAAGCGCCATTTTGAATTGGCGCCAAAAAAATTTCCCTGATGCATAAAAGTCTTACATTTATTTAGATGTTTCATCCCCTGGTGCGGAAAAGTCTTATCGAAAAAACAAAGTCAGAACTTGTCCGTTTACGATCAGGCTATATTTCCTATCGATCAATGAGGTTGGGGCCAACTTTAATATATCATGACAACTAAATATCATATTATTTCCGTCAGACTATACCTCAGAACTACCCCATGACAACTATACCTCAGAACTACCCCATGACAACTATACCTCAGAACTACCCCATGAGAACTATACCTCAGAACTACCCCATGACAACTATACCTCAGAACTACCCCATGACAACTATACCTCAGAACTACCCCATGACAACTATGTATACCTCAGAACTACCCCATGACAACTATACCTCAGAACTACCCCATGACAACCATACCTCAGAACTACCCCATGACAACTATACCTCAGAACTACCCCATGACAACTATACCTCAGAACTACCCCATGACAACTTTACCTCAGAACTACCCCATGACAACCATACCTCAACTGCTATATACCACTATACACTATGCACTATGATCACAACTATTGTCAATCATATCGCAGACAATTCATAGTGTGACATATAGGGTGTCCCACATAACTTGCAGCATTTTGATCAACCACAAAATTTTTTGTTGTGATGTTAAAATAATGAGTATAATATCATCAGATAGCATATAGTCTGATGTTTTGTTTGCCGTATATTGGAGGTTCATACCTATCACAAAGCTTCAGATATGGTCCTTTTCGTGAAAGTAGTCAAAATCGAAAAAATATTCTTGTTTGAGTTTAGCATTTTTTAAGATTTTTAATTGTAAACATTTGTTTTAAATGACTTATAAGAATCTGAAATCACTAAAATAAACAATGAAAAGATATTTTGCATAGATCCACAAAGTTTCGAAAAGTTTTTTTCGAAGCAGTGCAAATGACCGTATTGGTCACGTTTCACGATTGCCGCTCAGTTGGGATGAGTCGCTGTTCGAAATGCGCCGATATTGGTGAAACCAAGTATTATAAACTGTAACTTTATGCTCTGATTTATTTTGGTATCTGTAAATTTCCGTTATTTCAATTATTCGTTGTAATTTTGTGCATACAAAGTCAGACAAAGTTAAAAATAAAAGTTGAAAATGACTACTTTCAGGAAATGGGCTGTATCTCAAGCTGTATAATAGGTTTGAACCTCCAGTATGCGGCAAACAAAACATCAAACTACATATATGCTATCAGATGACATACAACTCATTTTATAACAGCGCAACAAACAAAATTTGCGGTTGATTAGAATGCTGCAAGTCATGTGGGACACCCTATTTATACTAAGTACATGTATTAGGTCATTCAAAAAGTTCGTGACCTGAAATACGTTGAGCAGTCGTATAAGCCAGAAACTTGGTAGACTGAAACAACCTTTTAATAATATGAAAAAACTCCATTCTTATGTTCATGAAGTTTCTCCACTTCGAGTTTTTCGTAAATGTAGGAAGTACCCCGAGGGTATGTGAAAACTCGTGGTTAGGCTGATGTAACATTCTTTATCAATGTTTAGCTCCACTGCAATGGCTTCGTGCAATGCAACGTTGAATGTCCCAAAGTTGGGGCAATCTAAACGCTAGGCGACTGCCGCATAACGCGTTTTATGTGCATATAAACGGCTTAAAACTGAAAATTGCGAAAATCACGAAAATCGGGGTAAAACATAATTTTATTTTATTCTTCCCAAGATCAGTTTTGAAACTTAAAGTGGGGATATTTTTGATGGCTAATAAAAGGTCTAAATTACTTATAATTGATTATTTGAATTTAGTAAATAAAATATAAAAAAATTTCGAATTTCGACGGTCAAACAAAAAAATCAAGGTGGTTTCGATTTGACGGGTCCTGGCGTTGCAGAAAACCCGTACCAGAACAACTGAGTACGGGTTTTAATATACAGCACTATAGTCTAACTTTGTACAAAAAATCGCTTGCTTACATTGGTTTTAAAAACTTTTATAGGTCACTTCCCATTCAAGGTGAAAAATGTCAAATTTCTCCATTCTCGACTGTAAGAAGTTAACGGCCTCATATAAAAAGCCTAATCACACTATCCAGTGGAAAATGGCTGTGTAAAGTACTATTGACCTGTAGTATACGCTCATTCAGTGCCGATTGTCTGGGACCCATCAACGCATATTGGGTCACGAACTTTTTGAATGACCTAATATGTAAAGTTCAAATTCAATGTAAATTTAAAAACCTTGTAACTGCCTTCAAACCCCCGTCGATCCGTGTCACCCACGAACAATCGCATGCTTTCAGATACCCCACTTGTACAACCGTAATGTACAACCATAATGAATGAAACTCAGTTATACAAATAAAACAGGCTGAAACACATGTTTTTCACATCTCCTGAAGATTTCAGTCCGATTTATACACCCAACCGTGTTTTATAGAAAGAAAACACCCAAACTGTATGTGTTTCTAAACTTTTGACCGCCACTGTATGTGGTTAAGCGGTCACAGCCGGTCATCTTATAATATAAAAAAATAAAAATTAATTTTATGAAACATAATTATAATACTACAAAATAGCATGAAAACTAGTAATATATATTCAATATACAGTAAGAGTGGTAATCAGCAAATACCTTTGCATCCATTTACCCAGATACGGTAGTCGGAGTCGGAGACAATGTTACATGTATGTACTTGGCCCCTTATTAAGTTATAACATTATATGATAGTATGAAACAGTGAATTGTGTTTTTTTTATAGTATATAATAATAGGATAAAAAATGAATTATAAGTACTATATAAATCATCATATAGTAATTTATTTAACTGACAGTAATATGTGTGCTAATCAGCAAATACTTTCGCATCCATTCACCTAGATACGGTAGTCCGAGCCATAGTTCCACGTATTTGCCTCCATAGAAGTTGCTGAATTTCATCGAGTTCATCGTCGGTTTAACGCGTTTTGTTGTCGAGCTCATACGTTCAATTGCCTGTGGGTGAGTGAGTGAGTGAGTGAGTGAGTGAGTGAGTGAGTGAGTGAGTGAGTGAGTGAGTGAGTGAGTGAGTGATTGAGTGAGTGAGTGAGTGAGTGAGTGAGTGAGTGAGTGAGTGAGTGAGTGAGTGAGTGAGTGAGTGAGTGAGTGAGTGAGTGAGTGAGTGAGTGAGTGAGTGAGTGAGTGAGTGAGTGAGTGAGTGAGTGAGTGAGTGAGTGAGTGAGTGAGTGAGTGAGTGAGTGAGTGAGTGAGTGAGTGAGTGAGTGAGTGAGTGAGTGAGTGAGTGAGTGAGTGAGTGAGTGAGTGAGTGAGTGAGTGAGTGAGTGAGTGAGTGAGTGAGTGAGTGAGTGAGTGAGTGAGTGAGTGAGTGAGTGAGTGAGTGAGTGAGTGAGTGAGTGAGTGAGTGAGATAGTGAGTGAGTGAGTCAGCCAGTCTGTGAATGACCTACATGCGAAACAATTGTCTGGTTGCATTGACCATCGTGGTCAAGAAAATACAACTGATAAAGGTCAAGCTCATTCAGCTTCTGCTTTGCGTCCGCTACGCCGTCCATTTGAATAATAACTGGAGTTGTGTTCACATTACCGTAAAACCATTCCCAGCCGCTGGCGATACTGAAGCGAACTGTTGAGTGAGTGAGTGAGTGAGTGAGTGAGTGAGTGAGTGAGTGAGTGAGTGAGTGAGTGAGTGAGTGAGTGAGTGAGTGAGTGAGTGAGTGAGTGAGTGAGTGAGTGAGTGAGTGAGTGAGTGAGTGAGTGAGTGAGTGAGTGAGTGAGTGAGTGAGTGAGTGAGTGAGTGAGTGAGTGAGTGAGTGAGTGAGTGAGTGAGTGAGTGAATGAGTGAGTGAGTGAGTGAGTGAGTGAGTGAGTGAGTGAGTGAGTGAGTGAGTGAGTGAGTGAGTGAGTGAGTTAGTGAGTGAGTGAGTGAGAGAGTGAGTGAGTGAGTGAGTGAGTGAGTGAGTGAGTGAGTGAGTGAGTGAGTGAGTGAGTGAGTGAGTGAGTGAGTGAGTGAGTGAGTGAGTGAGTGAGTGAGTGAGTGAGTGAGTGAGTGAGTGAGTGAGTGAGTGAGTGAGTGAGTGAGTGAGTGAGTGAGTGAGTGAGTGAGTGAGTGAGTGAGTGAGTGAGTGAGTGAGTGAGTGAGTGAGTGAGTGAGTGAGTGAGTGAGTGAGTGAGTGAGTGAGTGAGTGAGTGAGTGAGTGAGTGAGTAAATGAATCAACCGGTACGGCATGTATTGACATCGCAGCTTCTCACTTTGACAGTAGTAAACCAGCATAGCCATCCAATCCAGCCAATAATTGTTAAGCACCTCGCTTAAGTCCGAAAGCACTTTTCTCGATGCTTCTGTTGGTCGGATAAACAAGTTGGCGCCGTTAAGCCATTGGTTGCGTGTAGCCTAAATATAGCAACAACAACAACAACAACAACAACAACAAGAACAATAACAACAACAACAACAACAACAACAACAACAACAACAACAACAACAACAACAACAACAACAACAACAACAACAACAACAACAACAACAACAACAACAACAACAACAACAACAACAACAACAACAACAACAACAACAACAACAACAACAACAACAACAACAACAACAACAACAACAACAACAACAACAACAACAACAACAACAACAACAACAACAACAACAACAACAACAACAATATTAACCTGTTCATCGTAGCCCATACGGTCAGTCAGGATGTCATACTCCTTGGCTTGTTGCTCAACTTTTGTAGAAAACAGATCTTCTCTCCAGAAAGTATCCTGTTGGTTCAACCAGTCAGTCCACTAGTTAGACAGTCATTTTGACTGTCATTCCGTCAACCAGTCGATCAGTCATTTCGTCTGTCTTTTTTCAACAAGTCAATCAGTCATTTCTTTCGTCATTCAGTTGACCATTCGATCAGTGATTTCGTCTGTCATCCTGTCAACCATTCGATTAGTCCTTTTGTCTGTCATCCAGTCAACCAATTGGTCAGTCATTTCGTCTACCTTTCATTCAACCAGTCGATCATTCATTTCGTTTGTCATTCCTTCAACCAATTGGCCAGTCATTTCGTCTTTCTTTCATTCAACCAGTAGATCAGTCATTAAGTCAACCAGTTGGTTAATCATTTTGTATGTCATTCAGTCAAACAGTCGATCACTCATATTGTCTGTCATTCAGTCAATCAATTGGTCAGTCATATCGTATGTCGTTAAGTCAACCAGTCGATCAGTCATTTTTATGTCCACCAGTTGGTCAGTCATTTCGTCTGTCATCCAGTCAAGCAGTTGGTCAGTCATTTCGTTTGTCATCCAGTCAACCTGCTGCATCGTCCATATAGGCAAATTTTCATGCAGAAATGCCCGGATGAGGTTGTTTCTAAGCAGGAAAACCGTTTGATATGGCGGAGAAAGGAAGTTGAAACGTGTCTGAAATTCAAATACTCATTAGCTCACTCACTCACTCGCTCATTCACTCACTCATTCACTCATTCACTCACGCATTCACTCACTAACCTCTAAACATGACACCGGCAGATGAAACAGATTTTCTTCAGGCCACCCTTTTTCCAACATTTTCCGCCTTGATGCCTCATCCAGTGTAACAATCAGAACGCGATCGTGAACCTGGAGTCCGATCAGTCAGTCAGGCAAAATTACAAAAGCTACCCCTTTTTTCTTTTGTTTATTTTCTTTAAGTCAATTCAAACTTAGGCAATAGCTTTTTTACATGCCTATGTATCAGGCTTAGGCTTAGAAATAACTTTCTGCTATGTATTTGTTTTTGGCCAAAAAGACGGGTCTAAATACTTCTAAATCTAGATGAAAAAAGGTAGGGTTGGGAAATTACCTAGCAGAATCTCCATACCATACCTTTTTTCTTATTTTGCTGTTCAACTTCAATCCATTCGATTTAGACTCCGGCTTAGGCTTAGTTCCGAGCTTGGAAGTTAGGCTTATGCTTAGGAAAGAACTTTGGCTCAGTATTAGGCTTAGGCTTAGACATATGACCAATTTGAAAAAGTTAAGATGAAAAAAGGATAGCTTAAGGAAATCTGCGAATCAGTCAATCAATCAGTCAGTCTGTCAGTCAGTCCGTCAGTCAGTCAGTCAGTCAATTAGTCAGTCAGTTAATCTGGTCGTCAGTTAGTCAGTCAGTAGTCATTTATGTTGTGTACCCCTGTGAATCTTTGCGTATTGCATAGCCAATTCACCATCATGTCGGATGCATGCACATTGAACATAAAGAAACCTGGAAAGTTTTTGTTGAACAACAACAACAACAACAACAACAACAACAACAACAACAACAACAACAACAACAACAACAACAACAACAACAACAACAACAACAACAACAACAACAACAACAACAACAACAACAACAACAACAACAACAACAACAACAACAACAACAACAACAACAACAACAACAACAACAACAACAACAACAACAACAACAACAACAACAACAGCAACAAGCGCGCGCAACATTGCAATAGCGTAAACCTGCTGTACGTCCGGATATGAGATAATCGATCGATAGCTTCTTAATAGCTTTTTTCCATCCCTTCTGCGATAGTATTCGTTCCATAGATACCTAAAAGCGTGATTGGGCGACTGATCGTTTGATATACTTACTGACTGACTGACTGACTGACTGACTGACTGATTGACTACTGAATGACTGAATGACTGACTGACTGACTGACTGATTGATCACTTGACTGACTCACTGTTCGACTGATTCATTGACTGACTGACCTACTGAAACGTACCTCTTTGGCACACTCCTGCACAAATGACATCACTCGAAGATGTCTGTTATACTTCGCCAGTAACGAATAAATAATGTACATTACAGTAAAAGTCACAGCGGCCCGGAATATCCATTGTTTGGTTCTCTTTTCCATCTAAAACAACAACAACAACAACAACAACAACAACAACAACAACAACAACAACAACAACAACAACAACAACAACAACAACAACAACAACAACAACAACAACAACAACAACAACAACAACAACAACAACAACAACAACAACAACAATAACAATAACAACAACAACTAAATCTTTTGAACTGCTGATCTACTTACTTATTTTAATTTCGAAATTGATATAAAATGTTTCATGAGTTCAAATTTATGTTCTTATTTTCAGTTTTTCAGACTGAGTTTTAACATCTGTTTGTTCAGTCAGACACTTCAGTTTCAGCAATTACCTCGCCCGTACTTTTTATTCTATGACCACTTAAGTACTCTGTGGAAAAACATGATGATTTATGTTTGTAGGTAAATATTCGATGCTTTATCATAGCTTGCTCGTGGACAGACCCTGTGAACTACATATTTTGTAACACTCATAGACAAATGAAAATCTTACAACAAATGAAAAAGAAAACAAACTTAGAGTTTGCGCACGGTCTAAACTCTAAACACTGAACACATATTTAAAGCCGTGCTTCTTCGGTGTCCAAGCTTTTTCGTGAACAAAAAACTGTTGGTGATTGAGGTTGCACACGAGAAAACATATAAGCGCTATAATCTAATAGAATTTAGTAACAGTGTATCACCCTTTATTATTTCAGGTAAAAACCACTAAAAACTATCAAATAACCTTTTAAACACCCTTTGTTATAAGCATGACCATGTTATCAATAGCTGACGAAACCGAATCATTTGTATATGTTTACTGAAAACTTATCAAACTTGTTACACTTGTGAGAATTGTCACAATTGTCAAACTTATTAAACTTGTCACACTTGTCACACTTGTCACACTTGTCAAACTTGTCAAACTTGTCAAACTTGTCAAACTTGTTAAACCTGTCACACTTGTCACACTTGTCAAACTTGTCAAACTTGTTAAACTTGTCACACTTTTCACACTTGTCAAACTTGTCAAACTTGTTAAACCTGTCACACTTGTCATACTTGTCACACTTGTCAAACTTGTTAAACTTGTCACACTTGTCAAACTTGTCACACTTGTCAAACTTGTCAAACTTGTTAAACTTGTCACATTTGAGCGAACTCTACCTCAACCACTGGCGGACGAACCAAACATCTAAGGGAGGGGAATCTCTTCAAAGAGGGGGGGACTGGCAGAAATTCGGCCGTTTTTCCTACACATTAAGTAACAAACTATACTTTATGGTAACACCAAAGGGAGAGGATTCCACTTTTCCTACCCCTTCTCGTGCGACAGTGACCTCAACTAAAGACCAAGCGACCTGGCAGACAAGAAGGGTGGTGGGAAAAGTGGAATTACCCTCTCTTTGGTGTTTCGGAAATAAATGTTTTTTCTTAAGCTGTAGGTGAAATGCCTTAATACTGTCAGTTCCCCTCTTTGGTGAAAGTCCCCTCCTTTTGGGGGATCAGCTTGTCCGTCATTGACCCTGCCTCATGAGATCTCTTTCAAGCGCATACAAATATTTGAACTGACACTCGTGAGGTCAATGATTATTTTGTTACATTAGCGGACGAGGGAAGGACGAAAAAGTGGAATTCCCCCTCTTTAGTAACTTTTTCTCCGAAAATTTGAGTTTGATCCTCAAGCTGTCGGTAAAACAGCCCAATTTATGCCATTTCCCTTCTCTTTGGAGAGGTTCCCCTGCCCTTTGGAGGTTTGGTTCGTTCGCCAGTGCACCGGTATGTACCGGTCAGTCACTAGCGGACGAGAAGGGGAGGGAAAAGTGAAACTCCCCTCTCTTTGGGGTTTAGAAAAAGTTGAGTTTGTTCCTTAAGGTGTAGGTAGAATGGCTTAATTTCTGCCGATTCCCCCCTCTTTGGGAAAAATTCCCTCTCTTTGGAGGATTAGCTCGTCCGCCAGTGCGGTCAGTTATCCGATTGTCTTGATAGTTCGCGTTGAATTTCCAGAACCTTCTAGAACAATCTAGAACATTCTCAGTGGTAAATATATCGTTTTTGGCAATGCCGGTTTTGTGAAATTTAAGCTCCGTAAAAAATTTTCGTGAATTTTCATTTGAAAAATTTCCGTGAGCTTTCTGGAAAACAATTGGCTAAAATTTTTCTTGACCCGGTGTAAGGTTAGCGTAGAATAGTCATGCTTAGCTAGTATG
>OZ038446.1:27182095-27185208 GCA_964036265.1 Daptonema setosum
CAAAAAGTTGAGTTTTTTCCTCAAGGTGTGGGTAAAATGGTCGGATTTCTGAAAATCCCCCTTGTTTTGAAATTATTCCCCTCCCTTTGGTGGTTTGGCTCGTCCTTCAGTGTTATGTTATGTTATGTTATGTTATGTTATGTTATCACCGAAAAACCAGGAACACTGTTGCTTTCTTTATTGAGTTTTTCGGCATTCGCTCAATTCATCGTATGTACAAAGGTTACAGTTACCGGCGGTAAATTGACGGTACATTTTGTTCTCAAGTTTCTGAACAATTTGCCTCAAAAAACTACCCGGTAAATTATACTCGTTTTCTATGGGTAAAATCTACCTTTACCTTCACCGCTCGGTAATTTTCAGGAACTGGGCCCTGGCGGTCTCAGAATCCTAACTCAATAACCTCTATTGTTTGACACCTCTTTGTTATTGAATTTTTTTAGTTACTTATTTCTAGTCATCTGGGCAGGTATTAGTTGTTAAGGTTTTTCTGAATGAAAGAATAAAATGCCGTTAGGTTATTTCTCTTAAGAAATCTTACTTTGCTACTAGTACAGTTTTCTCGCCTGATTTTTTGTATCCAGAGTGATATGTATGTCTTAACGATTTCTGAACACGGTGTTCACTCGGATTGCTTTCCAAAATATTGTCTGGTCCGAGTTTCTCGTTACTCCAAAACTTGGTACCGTAATCCTACGGCGCGCATTCAAATTTTGGCGCGCGTTCAAACAGAATCAAATTTTTTTGATATTCATTTTTCCTGTGGATGACATATTAATGGACAAGTCCAACTCTTTGATTGTTTAGTAGATAGGTTTTCAGAAAAAATCTCAGTAACAAGATATGCTGAGCTATAGCTTATGTAGCTAAAAACACAACTTTATACTGTATAATTTTATATACAATACTGTATATCTACATTTGCCATAATATTTAGCTCTCTCTGTTTACACATGGAATGTGATGCGCCCTTGATTTGATTAGACCTCGCAAATACACAATTTGTTCATCTGATATGCATGACTTTTTCCACCGTCACTCATGGCTCTGGCGGACGAGCTAATCCATGAAAGGGAGGGGAGTTTCCTCGAAGAGGGGGAATCGGCAGTTTTCAGACCATTTACCTACACATTAGGGAACAAATTCTTAATTTTGAAAACGCCAAAGAAGGGGGAATTTCCCGTTTCCCACCCCTTCTTGTCCGCTAGTGACTCATGGTGGCAAAAACTGCGTCGGTGGGTTGTGTTTATTTTTACAGTCTATTCGAGGATTTTTGTTAGGCAAGGTTGGTTTCGAAAAATCTTTCGGCTTAACGCCATTGGAACAAAACACGGTTGGACAACGAACGATTGGACAACTTTATGCCCAACCAATGTAGCCTAGTCGAGATTTTAGTATTTTATTTTATTTTATTTTATGTATTCTCACTTCAGAACAATGTACAAAGAATTCAGTGTGGACGGAAAGAAATCAATTGAAAAAGTACTGATTTTGGAGTGGATGGAAAAGAAAACTAAACACGAATTTAGTAATCATTGGATTCCAAGAATTTAATCAGAGTACGGCGGTTGGGTGTAATTTCATGAGGAAACCTTTCATAGAGATTCACAATTCTATTAGACCAGAATCGGGTGAATAAAGTAGTAGTACATCTTTGTTTGAGTAGAGATAGTATTGAAGCGAAAGTGTTTGGCCCGCAGTGACTTTCAATTCTTCTAAAATATTTTGCTATGAAGTTCATTCAATCCTTGACCACGTTTGCATTGCATTTGGTTGAAGATGTTTATTTTCATTAACACGGTGCGAAGTACATACATATGTACAGGGTAACCCATTTAAAAATGAACGTTTGTAAATGCTTTAAAAACCGCAATTTTTGTTCGATTAAAAAAAATTTGCGCCAAGTTGTAGACAATTTTTGGGTATTTCGTTTATTTTTTCACTTTAAAAAATATGATTTACGAATCGCTTTTTATGGCCGATTTCCCAAAGTCCCTGTTTTTTGGCATTTTTATATCAGTTACTTGACGTTTCAATGTGCCGTATGACCACGCAAACGCAAGTTCAACCATTTGTTTTTGTGTCAAGACGAATAAAGTTACTGACTATGTTATTAAAACAAGGAAAAAATGAAAACCAAATTAGTGTGAATCTAACATAACCGACTGCAGCCTACCAGTACCCTCCGCTGTGCGGCAGCACACAACACAGCAGTTCAACACCGCAACCGCAGGCATGCGCTACCGTCGGTAACCTGGATAACTTAACCAGGGTGTTCTATCACTGAGGAACTAAACCGTGTGTGTTATTCACTCAAAAAATAAATAAAATTATACAAAAAACGTTGGAATAGTCAGCCTTCTCGATGAAACGTCAACTAACGGTTGCCGTGGGACTGGGTGCAGCCGCGCAAATGAGGGTACTGGTAGGCTGCGGTAGGTTATGATATATTCTCATCAACTTGTTTTTCACGTTTTCCATGTTATAATAATGTAGTCAGCTACATTATTTGTCTCGATAGAACTAAAAAATTGAACTTGCGTTTGCATGGTGCACATTGAAATGTCAACTAACTGATATAAAGAACTCAAAAACAGGGATGTTAGAAAATCCGTCATAAATAAGGATTTCTAACTCAGATTTTCAAAAGTAAAACAATAAACAAAATAGCCAAGAATTGTCTACAATTTTGAGAATCGAAAAAAAATTCAGTTTTTAGGACACTTAAAAACGTTCATATTTAAATGGGACACCCTGTACATAATATTGCATGCCTACTAAAAAATTTAGATGTGAATTAATTATCCATCAACACCCTACATGCGTAAATACAGTATAATATCATCATAAATCGATTGAAGCCCCGTATTTTAGTCGGTCTTTTCTATGCTACCGGTCGGCAAAATGTCAGTTGGTCGGTTAAACCTCATCCTACTCGTTTCACTATTATGCACTTTCTCCACTACATCAGCGACTGTTTATCTACTGAAATCAGCACGCCCAAACTCGCTATACAGTCCAGTTCAGTCAGACCTAACAGCGATAAACTTCAACATACGCACACCATGTTAGTTCACTCACTCACTCACTCACTCACTTACTCACTCACTCAC
>OZ038446.1:27190408-27202207 GCA_964036265.1 Daptonema setosum
TTCAGTTTTTCCTTTAAACCGCGACATTGTTTTAAAGAGAAATCATGTGTATAAACTAGTTTTACGTATTAATCTATTATTGATTTGAACGAGTGAGCTAACTAGTAATACAAAGATTAAAAGAAACTTGTTTATGTAGCAATTCGGTCTAAATTTAGTTTCAATGTTAATGGAAAACTCCTACAGTATGATGCTTGCTTTTTGTTCCCTTGTCTGATGTACGGCATTACCTTAGAGTTGGTTTTTATTGATGAATTTGAATGAAATTCTCAGAATATCTCATTTATTTAATATTTTTTATTGTCTTGAAATTTCAAACACATGCAATGCTTATAAGCATGAAACTTGCGAAATAAACAACCACGGTAGGTGGAAAACTCAACATTTGCCATAACCAGCTTTAACAAGCTTGAACCGCGCCGACTAACGTTCCCCAAAAACATTGACGTATGAACAGAACGAGCATTTTTTTCATAAATCTTGAACTTTTATTTATTTATATTGAAGTTTTGACGAAAAAATTAACGTATATGGAACGAAATGTCGCTGAGGAGGAACGCAAAAGCCGGTAACAGACATGAAAAACAGTTTAGCACCGGAACTATCGCGTTATTGGAATGAAGGTTCAGAAATAAAACTTTTTCATTAATTAACCAATTAACTTTTAATTTTTAAACCATTATTTAATTCATTCGTTCAATTCATAAACAAATTGATGCTTATTGTTACGTATGCACATGATTTCTCTTCAAAACAATGACGCGGTTTAAAGGAAAAACTGAAATTTTCGTGTATTCTGATGGTGTGGCCGGTGTGTGTTAGATATCTCATTGAAATTTTAGAGAAATTTAAGTTAATATGTTATTGAAATAACCTGAAAATTTCAGAGAAATTCATGGTCCACGGCAAAAGTTATGGTTTCACAAAATCGCGGAGTTTTTTTTGGCCCACCCTGTACTATATCATCAGCATATAATAATAAAGACGAGTTAGGACTGAGTTTAATGTTACCTATGTATCCTATTTATAAAAGCTGCAAATAACGTGGGACCAAGTACGGAACCTTGAGGGATACCACAGGGAATTTCATATACATCAGAAATACACCCATTACATCGAACAGCAAGAGAAATAGGATAAATAGGATTTTAAAAAAGAAAGAAGATGACTTGGTAGATTATATTGTGTATTAAGGATTGATAATAACAGATCTACAGTGTCAAACGCACGTGTAATGTCAATATATATGGCACAAACAGTAGGATATTTTTCAAAAGACGAGTTAATGTAATGGTTAATAAAATACAGGGCATCAGCGGTAGAACTTTTTTCTCTGAACCCAAACTGATTACTGATAATTGGTCAGCAATATACGGTTTTATTAATATAAGAAGATACGCTTCAATTATTTTACTACACGAGGGAAGGAGACGTATTGAACGAAAATGGTTGGTTGTCGTTGAAGAAGATATCTTTGGCAACGGGTTTATGAGTGCAGATTTAAGTTGGGATGGAAAAGTACATTCCCTAAACAACATATAGCGGGAGAAATAAAATGTGATCCTTTGATAAACAACAAAGATGGAATACAATCTATACCTTCTGCTTTACGTGGATTCATATGGGTGATATAATTATAAACAAATTCTACATTACATAGATCAGAGTCGGGAACATTTTCAACGGTGTGACCGACAACCACTGAAACTGTCCCATCACAACTTGTGGCACTAGAGAAATACTTGGTCAGATGGCCAGTTTCAAACACGACGAAAAAAGCATTTTTCAGGTTTCATAAATTATTCCACGACAAATTTGAAAAGGTTTTTCAGAACCGACTATAATATCACGTCTCGTCCGCTAGTGATATAGGGAAGCCTCTTCCTCGAGATACTCATGGAGCGGTGAATTGATTTTCATACGTCGAAGGTTTTCGATGCCTCTCTTAGTGATCTCTTCGAAGGCTTTGTTATGATGACTGTGCTTTTGCAAGCTTTGTAACACACGATAAATTTCATAGCCGCGCTAAAACATTTGAATAAAAGTATTAACAAAAATACAAAAGAATAAAATAGAGAATAACCGAATACATCAAGTTTCGACGCTCTCCTCTAAAAACGGTTTTCTCCAAGACATTTTGACATTGTGACTAAACCATGGCATAACGATCACATGAAAAATAATTTCCGTTAGCAGAACACCTTGCGAATAACAAACCATCGATTTTTCTGCCACGGATATCTCGATGAATTCAACGAGGCGACAAAGAAACGCGTCCAATTCGAGAAAGTGGCAAACCTCAACCAACTGGCAGAACTGAGGCGATCCCTTGGGGCGTTCGTTTAGATAACTGCAGTTAAAACTACCATATTAAATAAACAAATAATTAGACGGATGTTTGTAGCCAATCTGGGGTTTCTAGTTACTTTTTTTGAAACTTATCTCAAATAGTGGGGGCCTTTTGGAATAAAAAATCAGTTTTGGATTGTGGGGCCTTTCGTCTGGCGATCATTAACGGGTCCAAAAAATACATTACATTGAACACATTTCATTGAATACATTACACCGAACACATTACATTGAACAAATTACACTGAACTTAATATTACATTGAACTCATTACATTGAACTTAATACATTGACCATACAATATTAAAATGAACACCCTACATTGAACACATTGCATTGAACACATTATATTTATCACATTACATTGAACACATTACATTGAACACATTACATTGAACACATAACTTTGAACCCATTTCATTAGACAAAAAAATTAACACACTTCATTGAACACATTACATTGAGCACAACACAAACGATAACGAAGCATTGAACTTATTACATTCAACACATTACAATGATCACATTACATTTAACTTAGTTCATTTAACCCATTACATTAAACACGCTACATTAAACTTATCTTATTGAACACATCACATTGAACACATCACATTGAACACATTGAAATGAACACAACACATTAAATAGATTACGTTGAAAAACCAACACGAGTCGCATGATCTGCCGATCTGCCTCCTCCAGACGGAAGTTGCGATAGCCGATCCCTTCCACGAAACGGGTAGAATTTATTACAATGAAAACGTTCCACTGAACATATATCATCGAGCACATCACATTGAACACATTACATTGAACACTTTAAATTGAACACATTACATTTAACACATTACATTTAATTCAATACATTGAACACATTACATTGAAAACATCACACTTACCATATCGCAATGAACACATTTGAACACTTTACATTAAACTCAATACATCGAACACAATACATTGAACACACTCCATTGAAAACGTTACATTGAAAACCTTACATTTACCATATCACAATGAACACATTAACTTGGAAGCAATACAATTTAAAGATAAAACATTGAACTCATTACATGGAAAAACCAACACGAATCGCATGAGTTGATCGAGCGTCTGTCCATCTGCCTCCTCCAGCCGGAAACTGCGATAGCCGGTCCCTTCCACGATACGGGCAGCCAGCTCCGAATCAGCTCCCACCTTGTCGTATCCACCTGAGAACCTTTTACCCTTAGTAAAACACATAAACACTTACTTACCATTTATTTATAAAAAATTATAAACAATATTTATTTCATATAAAATTTGTTTTAACGATATATAACATTTATCGCATGTATGTAAATTTTGTTTTTACTGACCAATTGAGACTAAACGTCGAAATATCTAATTTAAAGTTCTATGACTTGACAGGAAAAGTTTACAAAAAAAGTTTTGATCTGACCATGGTAAAACGTGCGCAGGGTCGGCGACACGTGGGACATAATCTGCAATAATACACTGATAATACGCATGAAACAACCTTAATGTGCAAAAAACCTACTGTAACTACATATAATAATCTGCAAAACATTGACTGACATCGAAAATGAAATTAAGTAAATGAACTTCAATCAATAAAAATAACAGAGTGATCTTTGCCGACACTCGGATAAAAGTTCACAAATAGTATGTGGTAACGTCTGACTTTTCAGCATGAATCCTTTTTTTATCGAAATAAATTTTCTGGAAAAGTCGAAGAAAAAAGTTTACACTTTACTTATAAACTGAAAATGAATAAAATTATGATTAAAGGTAGGTTGGTAGACTTGGCAGCGATACGGACCTACATTTTGTTCGATTGTTGTATGGTATTTTAATTGCTTCAGTAATGAAAAAGTCCCGATAAAAACTAGATATAACTGAAATTTTGATATATCGCGACAACACACCGTGCACCTTTGTAAACCTTTGCCCAATCATCTTAACCCGTAAAATTTGAATGCGAGAAAAGTTTTCGGGTCGTTGACCTCGGTTCACGATATGTCTGTAACTTCAACTTTGGGGCTCGCATGATTTTTTCAACTTCGTACATATACAGGGTGGCCCAAAAGTTTATGTACACTTTTTGGCCGTCTTTTTCGCGTGTGTGAAATCATAAAATTACAACAGGTCAATAATGGATAGACTGGAAATTACATGAACTTTCCAAAAATGCCTTCCGTTTTGTTCTCAGATGAGTATTTCACGAGTTATACACAGAAACGTAAAAAAGCACGTTTTTTATACTTTTTACGCTTGTTTTCCCCTTATTCGCGATTAAAAATCTTGTATTATTCATCTTTACTGTGACATGTCAGCGTAAGTGATACAAATAAAGTAGAAAAAATAACTGCTAACTAGTAATTCATGCTAATTCAGATTACCCAGATAAAGCAAGATTGTCAAAACATGAAACATCAGCGTCAAATGCGATATCAGCCCTTTTAAGGGCACGTGCACTGCAATTGGCTTGAATCAAGGCTATTTTCAATGAAATGGTTGATAATACTGATAAAGTAGTTTTGAAAGTGATAAATGATTGTATTAATAGCATAATTTTTAGGTTTTCATCTAAAATAGCCCTGATGCAAGCCGATTGTAGTCAATGCACGTGCATTTGAACAGGGCTGGTATCGCATAACGCTAATGTTTCATGTTTTGACGGTTTTGCCTGATCTGGGTAATCTGAAGTTGCGTGACATACTAGTTAGCATTTTTTCTACTTTATTTGCAGTAATTACGCTGGAATACTCACAATCAATATGAATAACACATGGTTTTAATCGTGAGTAAAAGTGAAATAAGCGTAAAAATGTGAAAAAAACGTGTTTTTGTACGTTCATGTGTACAACTCGCGAAATATTTATCTGAGAACAAAACGGAGGGCATTTTTGGAAATTTCAGGTAATTTCCAGTCCGACCATACTTATCCCGTTGTATTATGATAATTTTACACACGCGAAAAAGATGGTCAAAAAGTGTACATAAACTTTTGGACCACCCTGTATGTATGAAGCGTTCAGCCAGCGATTTTTTTATTGCCCATTCCTGAAGAAAACTCTCGAAATTCCGATTTTGTTAAATCGTTAACTTCATGGTTAGAAGAATTCATAAATGCTCCATTTTTGTTGTACAACCCGATTCTGAAATAAGGAAAAAAATTCACTGAAATATCGTGAACCGAGATAACCAACTCGAAAACATTTTTCATACTCAAGTATTTTGATTTAGAATGAGCTACAAAAGTTTATCGACAAATTGAAATCTTGTTGCAATATATTTGAACTTCAATTATATAACACAAACGCTGGCATGTGTGAAGAACTCGACGCCATCAGAGCTCATCAACACAATTCGATCGCGATAAGAGAACATTTGCTGGTCCGGTGCCACCGTCAACTCGTCGAACAAACGTGCTCCCCAACTGACGGCGCTACCCTCCGACACTGACTGAGCCGGTTCGCCGAGGTATAACTTATAACTCTCACTGAAGTAAGAAGAAGTCATAGAGGTGAGTTAGGAAACATTAAGTTGACTTTGTGATGATCTATTGATACAGAGACACACGAATGTACTTCGAAACCGATTTACGGAATGGGGAAAACGTCCCGCAATTATGTTTACGACACCGAAAATGCGGCGTAGGGTAGACACTATCGACTACCAATATTACGCTTTGAGGCATCAAATTCGAACCAAAGTACAAATTGAAACTGTTACATCTTACTGATATGATGAAACAACAAATTACAGTAAAAATAGCGGAACAAACGAGTACAATAACAACAACCAACCGTGCATAGTCAACCAACCTTTCAGTGCGTTTATCCCTTCTAAAGTTATCGTAATCGAACTTCATTGTGAGCCAGGAACACGAATCGCACGCATACGCATTCCACTTCTTTAACTTCGCTATTCCGAGGAACAGCTGGTAACCTTGTCGGTCCGTTCGGCAATCAAGGCAGTAAAATCTGGCCCTCCGGCATTTGGAATCTGCCATTGTGCTCGTGATCAGCACTACTCGGGTCGTCGAGTCGTTAGAGCTTGGCTCGGAAGTTACTAATTTTCAATATGAGCGTGCAGATGCTAAAGTAAAACGGGGGAAACTGTGAGTTCGCACATTGAAATGGAATCGGTATTCATGGTGGACTTGGAATTGGGATTCATGATTCAGTTTTGATATTAACTTTTAATCCTCAACTTGTCCGAAAAAACACTAATTCCAACGAGACTCGTTTTGCGATCGTCAGTCACATGGAATATTGCTAAATCCCCAGTTAAAAGAATACAAATGGAAAGTGAAAAAAAATTTATTTAAATACTTTTATATTTTCAACGTAAATGATAAAACACTTCCAAATCCGAAAATTTACACGAACTTTTTTGAAGTTTCAAATAAGTTTCGCATGATGTGTCACAAGTGCCTATAAGCTTTGCCGTTACGTATTTCGTCAAACTGCATCAATTGACGTTGTTTTCGCTTTGTTGCCATGGCCTATAACTTGACGTCACAACTTGGCTGCACTAGCGGACGAGATGGGAAGGGAAAAGTGGAATTCCCCCTCTTTGGTGGTTCCAAAAGTGAAATTTTTTTCCTAAGGTGTAGTTAAAACGGCCTTTTTTCTGCCGATTCTCCCCTCTTTGACGAAACCCCCCTCCCTCTGGAGGATTAGCTCGTCCGCCAGTGCTTGACTGCATACACTGGCGGCCGGCCCAAATCTCCAAAGGGAGTGGAATCTCTTCAAAGAGGAGGAGTTAGCAGAATTTTGGCCATTTAACCTACATATTAAAGAACAAACTCAACTTTCTGTATTCCCCAAAGAGGGAGGAATTTCACTTTCCCTACCCCTTCTCGTCCGCTAGTGGCTGCATACCGTATGTACATACTGTGCCATCATTTGCACCACCGCCAATGGTATATACTGGGTACATAAACATATTTGTTCATACAGTACATAGAATTTTTTCAGCTCGTATGTTGTCTCTGCAACAAAATTTTTGCTCAAAACGTCTGATAATGTTACATCAAACAAGCGTAGTTAACACACACATCAATCATCATCACCCTATGCCATACTGTGACAACCGAGTTGAGTTCAGGTTAGTAATGTTTCAATATCAGGCTTGGGAACTAGTTTGCAGAAACAACATACGGGACTTTATGGAAACATCGTTTCTTTGGCAAAGCAGGAACATGGATGTATTTCTTTAAGTTGGATCTTTTTTTAGTTTGGATAGTTTTCCAATGCCTTGCCATGCCATTATAAGTAGTTAAGCCTGTTTGTAGTATTTGTCTACTTGTTTGTTGTTTGTTATACGTTCATATATATATTTTTTTAATCAACTCATATACAAAGTTTGCAAATCTTCATCAACATGAAGCTAAAACATATCATACACAATTGCTCTTTAACATAATTTCCAAATAGGGAGGAATTTCGGTGTGGTGCTTCCGATCAGCTAATTTATAATAATGTTTCGACAATGTATCTATAGAATCACACAGTTTTACAACGAATTCGTTGTAACACTTTCGCTGGTCGAGTGGTTTAAAGCGTTAAACTCTAAAGCCGGTCGCGCACGGGTTCGAATCCCGGGGTTGCCACCAAAAAAACTGATTGTGCTAAAGAATTGTGTCATATCAGTTGATTATCGTTAAAGAACATGCCTTGAATATCCGAAGGACTGACTTGGAAATGGATTCCATGATATGCCAATGGCAAGCACCATTCGTGATTGGGACCCGACGAACCTCTTTAGCAACCATTTACCGGAAAAAAGTTGCCCTGTCCAAGCTATAGAAGTGAGTAAAAAACGTTATGCCGTCTCCCAGGGTGCCCAAAATCATTATGTTAAATGCAGCGTTAAGTGGTCAGAGAAATCTCGTTCTCGATGGATTTGTCTATTGATTCGTCCCACTAGCGGACAAGAAGAGATGGGAAAAGTGGAATTACCCCTTCTTTGGCATTTTGAAAAAAGTAGATTTTGTTCCCTAAGGTGGCCTGAAAACTTACAAGTCCCCCTCTTTGACGAAATTCCCCTCTCTTTGTAGGATTACCAGTGATTGGCCGGGATTGTCTCCTCAACCAGAATGAAGCAAGGCGGTTTTGCCACAGGTTCATTGTATTGCCATGCTACCGGGTGTCCAAAAATTCTGATGACGTAAGTGCAAGAAAAACATTTCCCCAGAAAATTCCCGTTAGGCAGGCAATGTTTATGCCCACACTGGCGGTCGAACTAATATACCAAAGGGAAGGGAATTTCGTCAAAGAGGGAAGAATTGACAGTTTTCAAGCTAAATTAATTACACATTTGGGAACACAAAGCACCTTTTGACAACGCCAAAGAGGGGGAATTTCATTTTTCCCCTCCTCTTCTCGTGCGCCATTCTTTGTCATGGTACTCGTAGATGAGCACGAGAGTTCGCCTATGGGGAGAAAACGGGGGTGGAGAGATGGCTCATGTTTCATGTCCTGGCAATATGGAATTGGGTACATGTATTCAGGTATTGTATCAATTCACACAGGGAATGTTCAAGTAAACATATATTCATCATCATTTCAGTTTTTTTTCCAAAACATAAAAATTCTTCGTCGATATTTTTCTCGTGGACTTTACAGTGCTTAATTGAACTCTCTTGATGGAATACTTTCCCGTATGTGTGTTTTCAATATTTAAATCGAAAAATATGTGTCGAACATTTTTTTCGATACATGTTTGACGAAACATTTCGGTGTTTTCGATCATTGTGAATGCCGCGTTCAGTTTTCTAACAGACAATATGGACCCGAATTCATCGGTTATATTGAAAGTTCCTGCTGTGTTGTGACGAAACATTTTTGTCGAAACATGCATTTCGAACTGTTTCTGTCGAAATATTTTTGTCGAAATATTTTTCACCACACGATTTTTAGAATTTTTTTGATCGAAAAATTTTTGTCTTTTCGGTTATTGTGAATGCCACGTTCATTTGTCTAACATACAATATGGACCCGAATCCATCATTTTTTTTATTGTGAAAATTCCATCTGTTGTGGCGATGAAATACAAAGACCGTTTTATAACCGCATTCTGAAACACCGTGGAAAAGGTTCACAAATGATTACGGTACGGTACTAAATTTTAATGCGCACAAATGATTACGGTACAAAATTTCAAGACGCACCAAATTTCTCCATCACCTTTGTGAGACTTTTCCATGTAAATTTGTTAGATCGCATGGAATATAGCCAATCCTGGGTTTCTTGTTACTCAGAAAGGTTTTGGCGCGCTGTTTGAATTCAAATCTGTTTTTGATGCGTGCCAAAATTTCGAGAAAAACACATTTATTCAAGTCCAGTGGTAAGGTAACAAGTCCATAACAATAAGTTTTAATAACAATATACCTTAACTTAGGTATACATTATTTGCATACAGATGAACCGGCCAAACTCATTTTCATAATAAGCAAGCTCCTAAGCGGCTTCAGTGTGAGATAAGCCATAGAATATGGGGATTCAGCACGGCTGATTAATGTACGGAAAACTGTAGTATAGCTTGGTCAATTTATTGGCTAAAAAGCCTGGCAAAAATATTTTTACGCCTTTCAGATCTTCTCGGGGTCGTAGTGAGATAATAAATGTTCCCCGCTTTTCCAGCCAGTGAAACATAAACTTTGTCATGGTTGACTAAGAAGATCAAACCTGTCTATCGTATACTGTATGTAGCATAAAGCTGACAAGTTGAGTTGAGTTTAGATCTTTGGTCAGTCATCACCGTCTACCATGAAACACTATGAAACAATGCTTCATGACTTGGAAAGGTATTTTATAATAGCGAACAGTCATATTTATTGAGGAATGGAATTGAAATAGTTTTTTATAGGATAAGTAAAACAAAAACTAAAGTAAGTTAAAAAAAACTACTATTTTAAGTAAAATTGTTTTTATTTTTATAAAATAAAAATCTAGTATGTTTTCTGTAAAATTATGTTTGCTAACTTATAAAAGAGAAAAAAATGTCTTATGTCTGTTCTTCACAGGATTCTCGAAACGTGCGGTATCAGTAAGTACTGTATGAAAGATACCATCCACTGAAACGAGATTTATATACATAAACATGTATGTAGTTGTTGGTCAACAAACTCGTACCTGCGAATTGTATGTATGGGTTAGTATACAGCTCCGGAAGTTGCAATCAGTGACTAAAAAGCGTCAAACGTTTGGACTGTCATTTACAAACGTAGTAGCATACAAAAAGTAGGTACATAACCTGTCACATTGCAATATGTTGAACGGTAGTGTTTTCCAGTTTAAAATGATTAGGGACTTCATCGAAAATGACTGAATTCAACGACTGACACTGAAAAGTTTTCGACCATAAATGGCCCTATTTATACAGCAATGGGAGCTTTAATGCTCCTGCTCTGGAAGAACCTACAATGGTTTAAACGATATTACGTCAGGACACTACTGTTTTACCTGATTCCCTTGATTCTGTGCGTGTACATTCAACTAACCCGGTAGATTTCCTACTTTCAGGGTTACAAAAATCACCGAAAATGGATAAATAAATCTGAATTACCGAAAAAATTTTACCAATAATAATTCTCGACAATGGGAGCCTTAATGCTTTTGCTCTGGAAGAACCTCCAATGGTGTAAACGACATCCCATCAGGACACTACTGTTTTACCTGATTCCCTTCCTTCTGTGCATGTTTATTCCACTGGTACTGAGTCTGGTCAACTTGGATGACGTTCCGGACTGTGACTATGAGACCGTGGCCTTACCACCGAGTCATCCGTTTTATGTCGTACAGTCACTGGTGAGTGAGTGAGTGAGTGAGTGAGTGAGTGAGTGAGTGAGTGAGTGAGTGAGTGAGTGAGTGAGTTAGTGAGTGAGTGAGTGAGTGAGTGAATGAGTGAGTGAGTGAGTGAGTGAGTGAGTGAATGAGTGAGTGGGTGAGTGAGTGAGTGAGTGAGTGAGTGAGTGAGTGAGTGAGTGAGTGAGTGAGTGAGTGAGTGAGTGAGTGAGTGAGTGAGTGGTGAGTGAGTGAGTGAGTGAATGAGTGAATGAATGAGTGAGTGAGTGAGTGAGTGAGTGAGTGAGTGAGTGAGTGAGTGAGTGAGTGAGTGAGTGAGTGAGTGAGTGAGTGAGTGAGTGAGTGAGTGAGTGAGTGAGTGAGTGAGTGAGTGAGTGAGTGAGTGAGTGAGTGAGTGAGTGAGTGAGTGAGTGAGTGAGTGAGTGAGTGAGTGAGTGAGTGAGTGAGTGAGTGAGTGAGTGAGTGAGTGAGTGAGTGAGTGAGTGAGTGAGTGAGTGAGTGAGTGAGTGAGTGAGTGAGTGAGTGAGTGAGTGAGTGAGTGAGTGAGTGAGTGAGTGAGTGAGTGAGTGAGTGAGTGAGTGAGTGAGTGAGTGAGTGAGTGAGTGAGTGAGTGAGTGAGTGAGTGAGT
>OZ038446.1:27202407-27209907 GCA_964036265.1 Daptonema setosum
GATTGAAAGAGTTTTTCAGAGAATCATTTCTGATATTTATATCATCGTGTGGACATACAACCAGACAAACAAACTCTATTCTTTTTATATACTAGGGTAAACCCGTTGCTACGCAACTGTTTATTTAATTGTACCAAACTCAACTATTGTACTCAAACTCAGACAAAACCCATCGAATCATTCATTAGCTTATCTTTAGCCCATTTACAGGAAATTATCATATACACGGTGGTGAGTTAATTAATCCCTGTTTTTTCTTGAGTACCAATATATTTTTTTACAATTGAAATTACCCACCCGTTGAAATTAGTTTATTTCATCCATTACTTTAAATAATCTATTTTAGCTTAACGGCGTGGAGTTTTACACACCCTTTCCACATTATAACCCGTTGTTAGATTGTATACGTACAGACATACATATGTACGGTAATTTATAACTTAACTGAAATTTCAATACAAAAAATTTAGGTGCTGATAAATTTAGGTGCATTTCTGAATGTGATAAAGTATGAACGTTTCAAAGAAATCGTTCATAAAACATCTGACCCCGTGGGCACAATAATTACCGTCAATCTTTGTTAAGATCATTGATAATTCCAGTTCGATAAATGGGAGTATATCTGCGGGGATGTCGATGACCGTTTCTAATGAACTTTTATGAGAGTAGGTGCTGATACATTCCTGACTGAGGTACATATGTACATACATCGAAGAGGAGGCACCATGTTATGTTTAGTTCAGGAATTGGTGTTAATCGATAGGGAGGGTGGCGATGATTTTTCTTCATTGAACCTTCGAATCTTCAAATTCAAAAGCATGAAATAAAAACGTTTTTCATAAAGTTCACTCGAAAGTTTTTTGGTCTGTAAGTTCAGCCATTCGATGAGGGTGCTGATGATTGCAACCTTTGTTGAGAAGAAATAATCAGTGAATGAAATAAAAAAATTGAGGATCGCAATTATCATGACCTTACTTAATTATCATGGCCTTAGCCTCGGTTGAGGTACATACATTATGGTCAGGTTGAAGGGAAGGCGATGATTTAATTCGTTGTTTCCATGGAATAATGAAAGTTTTTTTAGTGTTCTCTCGCGATATTTATACTGAAAACGTGACAGACAGACGGACATCGTCTAATTTATATATAGACTAGGGTAAACCCGTTGCAAAGCAACGGATGCTTAATTATCTGCATTTAACTAACAATAATAATTTTCTACAAATCTATTTTTTGTTTTCGAACCCGTTGCTGCGCAACTGAGAGTATTACCCGTAAGTAAAGAATTCCAACAAACTTTTTATTTGATCTGTGATGTAACATGACCTAAAATTAGAGTGTCAACAACCAAATTTATTGTTGTGTATATACCCGTTACTTCTCAACAAATTCAGTCACAACAGGTATTGTTTTGTGTTGTTTGTTAACTCAACCCGTCTCAGTAAACCGCAAAAAATATATTTTGAACTGTTATTACCCGTCCCGTCGAGATGCACTCTCCCACACCGTTAATTACAAAACTTATAAAACGTAATCAGTACTGTTGACATAACTCGAACCCGTCCAGTATAATCCCAATTATGGAAATTGATGAAAAAAATCCTAAAAATTTATTCACTGTTATCACCCATCTAAGATCTAACACCCGTTCATTAAAAACCCTAGTCATGTCGCAGTTCAGTTCACGGGACATGTGAGGTGGTGTTGATGACTTTCATTGTTGAGGGTGATTTTTTTGCAATAAGCTTCTGGTTCCGAATTTTGACCCGCACCGTTAATTATGACCTTCATAATTACCTACATAATCATAATATAGTTGATATGGCTCTCTTATTTGCTAAAAGGTAGTTTAAATGAGGGGTACGCGATGATTGGTTTTGATGTTAGGTTGATCGTTGAGGAGTTCAGTATGGGTTGTGACTGAGAGGGTGTTGATGACAAATTTAATTTTCATTCGTCGATAGAGGGTGATGATGATTAAATCCTCCGTAAAAATGGCACAAAGAGGTTCTGAACATTTTGTTTCTGATATTTATACTAATTTTAGCGTGACAGACACACACACACACGGACATGGATTTTAATATACTAGGGTAAACCCGTTGCTACGCAACTGAGGATTAGGTTTACAAAACTCAAACTATCGGGTTCAAACTCAGACAAACCTATCGATTCATACATTAGCTTCTCTTTAACCCTGGCGTGTTCAATCTCAGACAAATCTATCGATTCGTTACATAGCTTATCTTTAGCCCAGGAAATCATGAGATGCATGATGATGCGATAATTTTTTTATACCCGTTTAATTGAATATCTACATATAACCACATCAATCTACATACATATAAGCATACTTATAGCCACATTTTTCAGCCAGTGTAACTTACCTAACCTGTTGAAATTATTTCATGTCATGTCATCCACTACTCTACTCTATTGTAGAATAGCTGAACGGTGGAAATATTTATACACCCCGTTCAACTTAACAACCCGTTTTTTCACATACGTATCTTTCTTACATAATGTAAAACATAACATGGGTAATTAATTACTTATTAAAAATTTTCATTCAATTTAATATAATTGTCCCATTTGACTCTAACTTCACTTTGTTGTCTTAGTGACTTCAGTGAGAATACCCGTGGAAAAAGTTAGAGCCATCCATGAAGTTAAACGCTTATTATCACCTAGTTTTCGTTCAAATATATATTTTAACCCGTCCAGTGGGAAACCAATTTTTTTTATCTTATATATTAAAACTCAATGTCGCGATGTGTGTTTGTCCGCAAGCGATTCGATATAAATATCAGACGTGAAACGCAAAACAACTCTTTTATGTCATTTTCATGCAAAATCAGATTATAATCATCATCACCTTCTCTCATAAAAGTTGAGGAGGTATTGTCATCAACACCCTCAAAGGAGATTCCCTCAACTCACTTAACTGGAAATATCATTGACCTTAACTAAAATTACCGTAATTGTTGTGCCACGGGGGTCCATTGTTTCTATTTTAATGTGGGAATAAAAAAGCTTTTTTCATGATTAACAACACCTTTCGTCTTAGTTTTTTTGCGCTAAACTGTTAAACGTAGTCAATCTTTTACAAATAATATTTTTATTGAAATCAAAAGCCGGAAATTTTTTCATCTAATGTTCACTACAAATTATCGGGTCGGCTCATTCATGAGATAATAAAAATACAATTTTCAACGATACATGACTTAAATATGTTATTTCATGGATCGAAAACAAATTAATAGTAGCCAAACCTCACGGGTTGTACTTTCAACTATTTTTCACGGGTTCTTTTAACTACGGTTATCCTTTAATTATACTGTGTGGGTTATAAAGTTAGATTTAAAAAAGTCGGGTAAGTTTAACGGGTTACCCCATTTCGTGTAATCAGTGAAACACATCTTAGGAGTTGTCAACGGGACATATGGACATGTTTGATGAATAAAAGAAGCTGTATTGAATTGAAAACTTTACGGGTGGCTGTAACTTTTTGAGTAAACTAAGCTCTAGAATAAAGTTTGAACAAACAACGGGTCGGGTTAACTCAACTGAACAACACTTTTAACGGTACACAAAAAATATACTTCATCGGGTTTAGTGTAGGAAATGGTCATTATTTAATTTGATCGTCCGTTGCCCTGCAACGGGTTTACCCTAGTTTAAACCTAAAAACATAAGCTCTCGTGTGCGCTACAGTTAGCGGCACAATAAAACTACAATTCCAGTTAAGATCAGTGATGTTTCCAGTTCAAAATATGGAGAACATCCTTGGGTGTCGATGACAACTTTTATGTGAGTAGGTGATGATGATATAATTCGCAGTTTCTAAACGTGATTAATTATGAGAATAAAACATTTCGAATAAACCGATCATAAATGTTGAACTAAACTTTAATTAACTTGACCTCACGGATAATTGAGGTACATTGGAGGTGAGTTGAGGCATTATGTTTAGTTATGGAAATCGGTGTTAATCGACTGGGAGGGTGACGATGATTTTTCTTCATTGAACTTTTAATCTGAGCGTAACTTTTTTAAACAAATGATTGAAAGAGTTTTTTTGAGTTTCAGTTCTGATATTTATATCGATTCATCGTGTGGACATACAAACTTACATAGATACAAACTCTATTCTTTTTATATATAGGACTAGGGTAAACCCGTTGCAGGGCAACGGACGGTCAAGTTAAATAATGACCGTTTCCTGCACTAAACCCGATGAAATATATTTTTGTATACCATTAGGTTTGTTGGTCGGTTGTGTTAACCCGACCCGTTGATTGTTCAAACTTTAGTCTAGAGTTTAGTATATTGACCGAATTACTGTTAAAAACCCGTCAAAAAGTTAGAGCAAACCGTAAAGTTTTCAACTTAATACAGCTTCTTTTATTCGTAAAACATATTGTTTCCATATGTCGGGTTGCCAACTCCTAATATATATTTCACTGATTACACGATATGGGGTAATCTAAAACTCACAATATCAACCGTTTAACTTACCCGACTTTTTTTTAATCTAACTTTATACTCACTCAGCATAATTACAGGGTAACAGTAGTAAAAAACCCGTCGAAAATAGTCGAAAGTACAACCCGTGGAGTTTATTAAGTTGTTTTTGATCCATGAAATATTTTATTTTTAGCCCCGCCTCGTAAAAACTGGTCTTTTATTGTTTCATGAAACGACCCGATAATGTGTAGTGAACATCAGATGACAAAACTTTACCCGACCACCTGAACACAAAATTTTAGGCTTTTAGGCTTTTTAGGCTTTAACAAAAATATGTTATTTGAAAAAGACTGATTACGTTTAACAGTTTAGCGAGAGAAAAATTCATGACGAAAGGAAAGGTGTTGATGATTCCGTGCCGTTAATCATGGAAAAAAGCTTTTTATTCCCACATTGAAATAGAAACATTGAAACCCGTGGCACAACAATTATGGTAATTTCAGTTACGGTCAATGATATTTTCAGTTCAGTGAATTTAGGGAATCTCCTTTGAGGGTGTTGATGACAATATCAGCTCAACTTTTATGAGAGAAGGTGATGATGATTATAATTTTTTTGATTCTGCATGAAAATGACATAAAGAGTTTCTCTGCGTTTCACTTCTGATATTTATATCGAATCGCTTGCGGACATACAAATGGACAAATGGACATTGAGTTTTAATATATAAGATTAGATAGATAGATGCTGTCTCATTGCAACACTCAACAACGCTGAAGATATCTTTGTCATCATCACCCTTTCAACGTGCTAAACACAACTGAACATGAATCTCGAACAGTTGACTTGGTCAACTGTGACATATGACGCCCCGATGCTGGTGGGTTTACTCACTCACTCACTCACTCGCTCATTCACTCGCTCACTCACTCACTCTCTCGCTCAATCTCTTTCAATCACTCGATCACTCAGTCAATCACTTAAGCACTCACTCACTCACTCACTCACTCACTCACTCACTCACTCACTCACTCACTCACTCACTCACTCACTCACTCACTCACTCACTCACTCACTCACTCACTCACTCACTCACTCACTCACTCACTCACTCACTCACTCACTCACTCACTCACTCACTCACTCACTCACTCACTCACTCACTCACTCACTCACTCACTCACTCACTCACTCACTCACTCACTCACTCACTCACTCACTCACTCACTCACTTACTCACTCACTCACTCACTCACTCACTCACTCACTCACTCACACTCTCACTCACTCACTCACTCACTCACTCACATTCACTCACTCACTCACTTACTCACTCATTCAGATTGTCAATGCCACACTCGAACTTTTTGGGAGCTGCTGGGATCAATCTCCCAACTTAACTGTGGCTTTCATCGGCATGGGTTAGTTGACTGACTGACTGACTGACTGACTGACTGACTGACTGTCTGACTGACTTACTGGCCGACTGACTGACTGACTGACTGACTGACTGACTCAAACTGCTTTTGTAAGGTTTTCTGTGTGGTATTATGGCTCTGTTGCTGACCAAGCTGGTGGTCGATGCCTACTTTGAGCGTATGCGTGATCAAGAACAAGAAGAGATGAGGAAGTTGGCTGACTGACTGACTAACTAACTGACTGACTGAATTGCTAACTGACTGACTGACTGAATTGTTGGCTGACTGACTGACTGCCTCACTGACTGACTGACTGACTGACTGACTGATCGACTGACACTCAATGACTGACTAACTGACAGACTGACTGATTGACTAACTGACTGACTGACTGGCTGAGTGACTAACTGGCTGACTGACTGATTGACTGATTGACGGACTGACTGGCTCACTGGCTCACTGGCTCACTGGCTCACTGGCTGACTGACTGACTCACTGAATTTTCAGTTTGCATCAGCAGACGGAACCACTAACGGACGAACAAATTAGATATCGTAAATATCTGGCGGCTAAAGCCACCATGAAGAAGCTGGTCAAAGGAGCCTCTAAGGATGGCACCGACTGGGAATACAGGTTAGGCTGAGTGAGTGAGTGAGTGAGTGAGTGAGTGAGTGAGTGAGTGAGTGAGTGAGTGAGTGAGTGAGTGAGTGAGTGAGTGAGTGAGTGAGTGAGTGAGTGAGTATGAGTGAGAGAGTGAGTGAATGAGTAAGCAATTTTATTCCAGTGACACAGGTACATCTGAAGATGAGGTATATGACTTTGGAACGTTAGTGCATTCTACTGTGGACTGACTTAATGGCTAACTCACTGACTGACTGACTGACAGTCTGACTGACTGACTAACTGACTAACTGAATACCTGACTGCCTGACTGACTGTAGTTGACTGGCTAACGGAAGGACTGGTTTTTTTGACAGACTAACCGCTGACTAAACTGACTGACTTAGTAGTTTTCTGATTGTTTAAGCAAACAGACCGTGACTTATGGACAACATGCCATATAGCTGTGACAAACTGACTCACTGACTGTCTGACTGACTGTCTGACTGACTGACTGACTGACTGACTGAGTGACTGACTGACTGACTGACTGACTTACTTACTGACTGACTGACTGACTGACTGACTGACTGAGCTTTTAGTGTTTCATCGGAAGAAAATCCATCGGAGAATGAATCCATTCAGGATTCGGATCTGTCTGACCTGACGGTCGACGAGGAAGAAAAGTTAGACAATCACTCGATGACTCTGACTATCGAACGAGCTAAATCCCCAAAGGGAGGGGAATTTCATCGAAGAAGGGGGAATTTCATTTTTCACACCCGTCTCGTCCGCTAGTGCTCGATGACTTTGACTTTACGGAAACGTCGATAAAAAAAGTTATGTCTATGTGGGAGTAAAATTTTCTTACTTCAACGACCTGTTATTGCATTAGAATTCAAGTTAGACATCTTAAATACCAAAATTTAATTTAGTACGAAAAAAAACACGCAACTTTTTTTGCATACTTTTTGGATGCACCATTATGTAAGAACCAATAAGCTTGTTTACCCAT
>OZ038446.1:27214907-27220326 GCA_964036265.1 Daptonema setosum
ATCGATGTCAAGAGTATGCCTAATAATAAAAAAAAACATAAGAACTTTGGCAAACAACATGTATGACTCATTTTCAACTGAATGGAAACCAAATGTGTTTACCACAATTTCCCGAAATTACCACCAAAAACACAGCCATAACACTGAAGGAAACGAAACGCGTTTCAACGCAAAAATCCTGGTGAGCGGCACACAACATGTCTCGTCTATAGTATTCATAATGGCTTATGAGTTTGAATTTGAATGCGCGCGCTTTTTCCGGATATATTTAACTCTTTCAAACGCCAACTTTGATATACATAGGAGAAAGCACAGTTCATAATCTGCAGAAGTTTCGGGTAGACCTTATCTCACTCAAATTTTTTTTCATCACGCATTATAAAAGTCTGACATTCTAAATATGTACTAGGATCACTGTGATTTCTCTTATTATGAGAAATCGTAACCGATAATCTCAGTCGCAAACATACTTACTGTACGTAGAATACATAAATCCAAGAAACAGTTCTACACAATAATTCAAAAAGATGGCGCGCAATTCAAAAATTCAAAATTCAGTTTCCCGCCCAATTGTGAGTGTACTATAGGTGCCGCGTGCGCTGTGAACCAGTGTGGCGCCCGCCCCCCCCCTCTCCCCGAGCACTAGCGGAGAAGCTAAACCTCCAAAGGGGGGGGGGGGGGGGTTCTTCAAAGAGGGGGGAATTGACAGAATCTAGGCCATTTTACCTACATCTTTAGGAAGAATATCAGTTTCTTGTAACTGCCAAAGAGGGGGAATTCCACTTTACCCACGCCTTCTCGTTCGCTAGTGCCGCCCCTTCTCCCCGGGTGTAAACTGCTGCAGTGCGACAAGCGCCGAGTCACCGTTATTTTGTGGCACAGAAAATTTTTCAGCCCCCCCCTCGATGGCGTCCGTCAAGATGCAGAGAATGAAGCGACCAAACTTTCTCAATGTGTTGAAACCGTAAGGTGAGGAAGGTGGGAGTTAAAGAGGAAAAGGGCTGCAAGTGAGGGAGTCTCCAATGGGGCAATTTATATTTTCCACCGCCGACACAACACTAGCAGACGAGAAGGGGAGGGAAAAGTTTTATTCTCCCTACTTTGGTGTGGTTAAAAAGGGCAGTTTGTTTCTTAAGGTACAGGTAAATGGGCTCAAATCTCCGTCTTTGACAAAATTCCCCTCCATTTGGAAGTTCGCCTCGTCCGTCAATGCTTCGACACACTAGCGGACGAAATGGGGTGGGAAAAATGGAATTACCCCTCTTTGAAGTTTTGAAAAAAATTGGAATTTTTCCCAAAGGTGTAGGCAAACTCATCATTTCCGATTTCCCCCTCTTTGAAAAGATTCCCCACCCTTTGGAGGTTCGCCTCGTCCGCCAGCACCAGCGGACGAAAAGGGGCGGGAAAAGTGGAATTCCCCCCTCTTTGGCAATTTTAAAAAGTAGAATTTACTCCCTAAGGTGTAGGTAAAAAATCACCAAATTCTGCCGATTCCCCCCTTTTTGGAAAGATTCCCCACCCTTTGGAGATTCGGCTCGTCCGCCAGTGCTTCGGCACAAATTCTGCACGAGAAAGGCGAATATGACCGCCTCCACCCATTGGCGGACGAGATAATCCTCCAAAGGGAGGGAAATTTTTTCAAAGAGGGGGGTATTGGCAAAATTTAGGACTTTTTACCTACACCTTGAGGAACAAACTGTACTTTTTGAAATTGTCAAAGAGGCGGAATTCCACTTTTCCCACCCTTGTCGTTCGCCAGTGCCTCCATCCTTATCGTGCCACATGGTTGGCCTGGGGTTTCCCAAAGAGGGGGGGAAATCAGTTTTATAGCCTTTTCAGGGTTTCGTGAGAGATTTTTCGCGGCGCGCAATTAGTTTTCAAAATTGATTTCGGGGTTGTAACATGTCGAGATAATTTTCGTTACACTTACACAAAACATCCACATTACACGTTTGCAATCCGATTTGCATATGCGATTTGAATCCAATTTCAAACATACATGTGAATGTCTGGTAACGAAAACCTTTTTTTGGAAATTTATTAAGTTTAAAAAAACACTGACCAAGCTGCCATATTTCTCGATTTCAGAGAAAAAACGGTGCGCATTCAAGTTCATCATTCAGAGCTGGTTGTGTAAGATGAACCTACTAGCGGACGAGTATGGTTAGAAAAAAAGTGGAATTCCCCCCTATTTGGCGTTTTCAATAAGTTCAATTTGTTCTTTCATGTGTAGGTAAAAGGGCCTGAGAACTACCAGTTCCCCCTCTTTGACGAAATTCCCCTCCCTTTGGAGGATTATGTAGCTCGTGCGCCAGTGGATCCAACCTCTCTGAAATGCTCATTGGGTGCGCTTCGTTCGTTTCGTTCGAAAGTGCATCTGTTTCGTTTCGCATTGGAGCGAGGTGTTCGCAATTTCAACGAAAAAAACATTTCGTCAATTTTAATTTGGAATCGCATAGCGTTGGTTCAGTTGGTCGAGTGCTGATGGAAAACTCGACAGACTAGCGTATGTTTGGAAGTAATTATTTTGTTTGAGTTATTAGTATTATTTTGGTTTAGTATTATTAGTATTATTCTGGTTTAGTATTATTAGTATTATTTTGGCATAGTATTTATTAGTATTATTTTATTTTTTCTTATAATTATGGTTTTGGTTTAGTATTATTGTAGTTAATGACATGACGAGCATTAATTAAAAGAAAATGATTCTTTTGATACGCATCGACTCTAACAGAAAACGAACGGAATTCCAATCCATAGAAGTTTTTCATTTCACCGCAGATCAAAAGATAAATATAAATATGTTATAAATAAAAAAATATATAAGTAATGGTGTATTAACAACTTTATGTGTATTTACTGTATTGATAATAATTAAATGCATGAATATCCGGTTTCATAAAAAATAAAATTATTTTAACAATCATACCGAAACCACTCTTCGGAGATATGCATTCTGGATTAAATACAGTCTAGAACAACGCGTTTACGCTTATAATATCTAAAACTATAATAATACAACAAAAAAGTATGTTATTCATATATTCAGCTTTTCACAAAAGTATAATGAATAAATAACTCTAACTTAAATCTGTCTCTTTTATCCTGACTGGTGCAAAAATGACAATAATAAAAGAGTCTATATCACGTCAAAATACCACAGATGTTAATATTTTAACAATCATAATATGCTATACATAATAATTATTAAAAACTTATCGAATCGAGATTGTAAAAGTGTATAAACAAACATATGTATGGTTAAATATGTATTTTAAATAAATCTGAGAAGAATCAGTAATTTTTTCAACGTTTTTATACATTTTTGTCGTACAATGTTTCCTCAATTCAGTTACCTTCAGAAAGTTTTGTTTTGAAGCGACTTTTTCGAAAATATAAACGTCGGAACACATTTTTCATCATGACGTATATCCCAATTTAGTTATTGATATGAAAAAAAAACACAAAAACCCATTATTACAGTTGCACAAAGTTTTTTTGTAACATGTGAAAAGAAAACGCACGGTGAATGATATTTTTGATAGTTTAGAGGTAAGTTTATCATGAAATGCTTGGAATGGTCAGTAATACTCTGTTGAACTTTTTTCAAATACAGAAGAATGAATGGTAAAGTACACATAAACATCAACGAACATACACAGCAAAAAGAAAAATAAAAATGTAAAAAATGTATATAAAAAACAAACAAATGCGCTACAAATACTTTCACTTTGATACTTGTTTCCGACCGAAAAGAGAGGAAATAATAGTGGTAAACGATGTATTTTTTACAATAATCAGAACATCATATAGCTGGAGATATTAGAGATTCACGTTTATAGTTCTCTCGCTACTCACCACATTTTTCGATCTAAAATGCCGAAATTGCCGGCATGGCATAAAATCCTTGAAAATTACCGGTAATTAGAAATTCCGATAAAATTATCGTTTAACTGGTAAAAGAAGATCATATGATTCTCGAAATGTCAAAACACGAATAATGCCGAATTAATGCTGAATTAATGCCGAATTAATGTCGAATCACTCCTGGTCCTCAACCATACCGACGAAAACGTGTTCCAAAGTAGTTTGCGACACCGACTGATCCAAAATGCCGAAATTCCCGGCATTTTCATTCAAGTACCGAAAAATACCGGTAATTAGAGATTCCGATAAAATTATCGTTTAACTGGTAAAAGAAGATCATATGATTCTCGAAATGTCAAAACCCGAATAATGCCGAATTAATACTGAATTAAAGCCGAATTAATTCCGAATTAAGGTCGAATCACTCCTGGTCTTTAACCATACCGACGAAAACGTGCTCCAGCGTAGTTTGCGATACCGACTGATCCAAAATGCCGAAGTTGCCGGCATTTTCGTACAAATAAAGAAACAAGTGAGACAGACGGAGTCCGCCTTCGACCGGGATTTTCATCTCCAAATAACCGATATGTTGTTCGGTGAGTTCGGCGTTCGGGAACTCCTCCTGCGTGGCGGAGTGAGTGAGTGGGTGAGTGAGTGAGTGAATGAGTGAGTGAGTGAGTGAGTGAGTGAGTGAGTGAGTGAGTGAGTGAGTGAGTGAGTGAGTGAGTGAGTGAGTGAGTGAGTGAGTGAGTGAGTGAGTGAGTGAGTGAGTGAGTGAGTGAGTGAGTGAGTGAGTGAGTGAGTGAGTGAGTGAGAAAGTGAGTGAGTGAGTGAGTGAGTGAGTGAGTGAGTGAGTGAGTGAGTGAGTGAGTGAGTGAGTGAGTGAGTGAGTGAGTGAGTGAGTGAGTGAGTGAGTGAGTGAGTGAGTGCGTGAGTGAGTGAGTGAGTGAGTGAGTGAGTGAGTGAGTGAGTGAGTGAGTGAGTGAGTGAGTGAGTGAGTGAGTGAGTGAGTGAGTGAGTGAGTGAATCAGTGAGTCAGTGAGTGAGTCAGTGAGGAATTACCTTGAAACTTTTGAACACATAATCTTCTTCATCCACAGAATCTTTCAAGTGCAGCTTCACGTTATAGTTATTGCCGAATCGGTCCTGAAGTTCAATGACTGACTGACTGACTGACTGACTGACTGACTGACTGACTGACTGACTGACTGACTGACTGACTGACTGACTGACTGACTGACTGACTGACTGACTGACTGACCTTCAAATACTGAACACCACCGATACATTGGAAACGACCATTCACCATAATAGCCAGTCGATTACATAAAGCCTCACATTCTTCCATGCTGAAAGTCAATTATTTTTGATTTAGTCATTCAGTTCTAATCAGCCACTACCTCAATCAGTCATACATTAAAGGCCTTGATTCATTCATTCATTCATTCATTCAATCAGTCACTGAGTCAGTCAGTCAGTCAGTCAGTCAGTCAGTCAAGTCGTTCAGTAAACCAGTCAGTCAGTCATTGAACTTCAGGACCGATTCGGCAAT
>OZ038446.1:27220526-27230526 GCA_964036265.1 Daptonema setosum
GTTGAATGTTGTTGCTCTTGTTGAATGTTGTTGTTGTTGATGAATGTTGTTGTTGTTGTTGAATGTTGTTGTTGTTGAATAGTTGTTGTTGTTGTGGTTTGGTTTTATGGGATTGCTGCTGTTGTTGTTGTCCCTGGGCTTTCATATATGGACGATTGAAAATAAGAAGTTCAATTTAGTATGAGATAAGTCTTGAAGTGTATCATCTATCATGAGTATGAGATTTCAGTAATTTAGCAAAAACACTTTTCAAAAAAATTCAAACAATGAAAAAATTCCTGAAACTCGAAAATAATAATTCGTTACAAACTTTCCAGCCGATCGGGAGCCGATCGGATCTGCGTTGCCGATGCCGCGACCGGTGCTCACGAAGGCGGCGCTGAAACGGAACAGTTCTGGTTGGGATTCCGTTGATTTTGTCCTCATTATATGAGGAAGATGGTCCAATGCCTCACTCGAGCACGTCCAACTGATTCACTCACTTATTCAGTCACTCATACATTCACTCACTAACTCACTCACTCACAAGTCGTGGATGAGGGTCCAATGCCTCACACGAGCACATCACATCCGCCTCATTCACTTACTCATTCACTCACTCATTCACTCACTCATTCACTCACTCACAGGTTCCATGTCTGACAACCGCCTGCTCTCACCCAACAACACCGTCTCCTCCTCCTCACAAGATGAGGACGATGGCCCAATGCCTCACACGAGCACCTCAACCTCATCCACCATTCAACCGCCGGAAGACTCCGAGAGCGCGCTGGCCGCCTCAGCGATTGCCGGTTGGTAGATTCTTTTTAAATTTCGCTCATCAAGTTCCAAAATGTGATTTCTCGACTTTCAAAATTTAAATTTTTCCCCGTTAAGTGTATGCAAAATGACCGAGAAACTGCGGCTTTCGCAAATTTGGCAGTTTATCTGGTTGACCAGTCCCTTTGATCATTTCCAGGCCTCGGCCAAAACTCGGCGAATAGTTCGATGGATGCGACGCCGGACTACGCAGCAGCGGCCATGGTGCCTACGCGTCTACCCCCGTCCATGATACAGTCGTCCACGTCCACGTCATCAACGTCCAGCTTGCCCATCTCCTCATCCGGTCTGATCTCATCCAGTAATGATGGTTCGTGGTAATTCGTGGAAAACTACCTGTTCTTCAATCTTCAAAAAAATCTATTCATGATCAGTACTTTTGATCATGTCACTAGCGGACAAGAAGGGGAATTCCCCCCTCTTCGGCACTTTCAAAATGGGGCATTTGTTTCTGAAAATGTAGGTGAAATGACCTAAAAACAGCTAATTCCCCCCTCTTTGACGAAATTCCCCTCCCTTTGGAGGATTAGCTCGTGCGCCAGTGGATCATGTATTCTCTTTCTTTTGTATATCCTGGGCCTGGTTATAATGAAGTGAACGATTTTAGTTTTTCTAAATTCTAATCACCAATCTTTCCACCTGCAACTCTTTTCGTGACCGACATAACTTTGAGGTTATTTATTAACCCTAAACGCCCGTTTGTTTCAACAAAGCAACAAAACCTGTATATTGTTTAGTCGAATACAATAAATTGGGAGGTGAGGTCTGGAGTTGGCAGGTCTCCAAAAATTTGCAGTTCGCCGTTGTGGAAATTTCACTCAACTCGAGAAAAAAAAGAAAACGAATTTCAGCTACTTTACTCACGACGCATTCCACCGCGGTGCGGTCCGTGGTTGCGCCGCGCATTGTGGGGAGCGCCGCACCCCCGGCGCTACCGTCGCTCCCGTCGACCAGCTACGCGACGCCCGCCTACGCCATGGCTGCTGGTGTGCCCGTATCAGGTTGATGTTAATGTTGTTGTTGTTGTTGTTGTTGTTGTTGTTGTTGTTATTGTCGTGTTGTTTTTGTTGTTGTTGTTGTTTGTTGTTCTTGTTCTTGTTGTTGTTGTTGTTATTAATTGTTTTTATTCTAAAAGACTTTTATGAAACCGTATTTAATTTACATGCGACTCGCTAATCATATTCGTCTGCTTTTACAGCTTTATCGTCGTCCCGCCAACAGCAGAGTGTGATACGCGCACCGCAACAACAACAACAGCAACAGTTACGACAACAACAACAACAACAGTCACCGATCATCCAACCACTCACGACGGGCACTTTGCCGTCATCGTTGCAACAGCAACATCAGTTGTCGGCGCTACAACAACAACAACAACAGCAGCAACAACTCTCATCTCAACAACAACAACAACAACAACAACAACAACAACCGCAGCAGCAACAACAACAGCCCCAATTGGCAAACAATCAAACTCGTCCGCCCACAGTTACGGTGAGCCAAAATATTTGAGATCTTTTATTGAGATAATTTTTCTTATATATTATATCATTAACGTTACTATATTTGTTGTTGTTGTTGTTGTTGTTGTTGAGTATTCTCTTTCATAGGCGAGCGGTCTTTCACTGTCTAGAATTTTAGTTGAACTGATTCTGAGAAAACTTCATACAGCTCTGATTCTTGTCGTTGTTTTTGTTGTCGTTGAACTCTTTGTTGTTGTTGTTGTTGTTGTTGTTGTTGTAATCATTGTTGATGATGATGATGATGTTGTTATTGTTGTTTGTTGTTGTTGTGTTGTTGTTGATGATGATGTTGGTGTTGTTCTGTTATTGTTGTTGTTGTTTGTTGTTTTTTTTTTTTTATTCTTATGTTATGGTTATTGTTGTAATGTATTCAGGCCGCCGTCCGTCAGCAGGCACAGGAGATGTTTCGCTCATCGAATTGTCTCAGTCGTCAGGAGAAGGCACTTATTCTCGGCTTCATGGCCGGCCATCGAAGTTAGTATTATTATTGTTATTTGTATTATTATTTGTATTTTTATTATTATTATTATTATGTTTTTAATGATGTTATTATTTTCATTTTCATCATCATCATTATTATTATTATTTTTATTATTATTTTCATTATTATTATTATTATTATTATCGTTATTATTATTATTTTATTGTTACAGACAATCCGGCACCGGACATTGGTCCAGTTTTGACGATTCGACTGTCCGAGGAACAATCGCCCGAAGCTGTAAACGGTGTCGTACAGACGTGTCGAGTGGAGACGTTCTTTCAGGTTGTTGTTGTTGTTGTTGTGTCGTTGATGCTGTTGTTGTTGTTAATGTTGTTGTTGTTGTTGTTGTTGTTGTTGTTGTTGTTGTTGTTGTCACTGGCGGACGAGCCAAACCTCCAAAGGGAGGAGAATCTTCTCAAAGAGGGGGGAATCGGCAGAAAATTTACCATTCTACCTACACCTCGAGAAACAAACTCTACTTTTCAAACCGCCAAAGAGGGGGGAATTCCACTTTTCCCACCTCTTCTCGTCCGCTAGTGGTTGTTGTATGTTGTTTGTTGTTGTCATTGAGGTTGTTGTTGTATCGTTGTTGTTGTTGTTGATGCTGATAATGATGTTGTTTTTGTTGTCGTTGGTTCATTAATATTTATTATTCAGATGAACTACGACACTGGCACTTGGCGAAAACTGAAGAAGGTAACGCCGGCTTGATTGCGGGTAACGTAACGAAAATCTGGGTCTGGATACCTGATATGATACCGTAACGTAACGTTACACCATAACAATATAACTTTACACCGTAACAACGTAACGTCTCATCGTAACAATGTAACTACCAGATGTCTTCTCCGCACGCGTACAACACTTTCATCTATCTTTTTTGTTAATTTAATATAATGGTTAAGAATTTATAACTGGTTTCATTCGGTGCTAAAACTTGGTATAACTAATTTTGTTTATGCTTATTATTTGCGTGAGAAACGGAAGCTTTTTTATCGTTTTTTTATTATTTATTGATCGTTCTTAACATTCAGGTTGAACTTTTCAGAATTTGATTTTGCGCAAACGACGAAATTTTTTATGTAAACTTAAGCACCGTAAAAATTTTAATCTAAAATAATCTGCTACAGTGTTCATCCGCTCGTGTGGCAATGTGGAACTTGTGGAGTGGATATGGTACAGACTTTTTTTCATTCGGTTTATCATTAGTTTTTCAATTTCTTAAAAATTTAATTTTGCTTTTCATACACCAAAGTCTTGTGTTATATATAACCCGGTTGATGACGAATGTTGTGATGAATCCAAATTTTTTTATGATTTAAGTTTTTTTTCTTTTCTTGAAATGTTATCATATTGAACATACTTGTCTAAATTTATGTGAACTTGATCTATATCCTTTATTGCTTAATGAACATCTACTACATTTCGCCAAAAATCGCGTTTTTTCAGATTTACAAAAATGTTCTTGAAATAAGAAGGTTTAATTTGAAAGTCTTATTAGGAACGAAAAAATTAAACTTATGGAAACTGTTCATTCAGAGGTAACTTATTCAGATTTCAAGATACAAAAAATCCGGTAGTTCTCCCAACGCATGTGAATCACTGTCGGACGAGTCAAACATCGAAAGTGAGATGAAACATTCCAAAAAGAGGTGAGGTTGGTAGAAATTATGCCATGCTCCTATACCTTAAGGAACAATTTCTAAAGTTTTGAACCGCCAATGAGGAGGGAATTCCACTTTTCCCTCTCGTCGCGTTCGCTTACGCACTGAATGATGTCAATTCGAGAGAAAAAAACAGTTGGATTCACAAGAAGATGTCGGCCTCCGACGTGGTATATAGGTCGATCAGACACAGGTACTTCTGTAGGAAGGAACCCAAAATCGGGGTACTTAACATCGATTCCAGGAACTTTGTGCCCGATAAATGCATGCCTTTACTCGGAGTCAATTTGGGTTGAATTCGGTGGGTAGTGTTGTTCATGTGAGCGATGGCCTGCGTCAAGGAGTGAATGAGTGAACCAGTTAGTGAGTAAATGAATGAGTAAGTTAGTGGGTGAGTGAGTGAGTGAGTGAGTAAGTGAGTGAGGGAGTGAGTGAGGCAGAGGAACTTGCATATTGCTAATTATCAATGTGACCAAATAATCAGTCTTACATGATCATCACTATTGCTACTGGAATATGTAAACTACTACCGTTTATCTTTTCAGTGTAAAACAATTCTATCCATGCGTTTTGTACACAACTTTAGCCACCTGCACAAATAAAGTACAGTATTCGCAAATTTGAGTTTTCGTACATGTGAGACCCTGCCGATTGAGTGATCTACCAGACTGCCAGCCAGTCAGTAATTCAATTGGTTTGTCAGTCAGTCAGTCAGTCAGTATGTCAGACAGTTTGTCAGTCAGTTTGTCAGTGAGTCCTTGAACAGTTCATCAGTTGGAAAGTCAGTTTGTCAGTCCTTAAGGTCACACAGTTAGTCAGACAGGAAATAAGCCAGTCAGTCAGTCAGTCAATCAGTTTGTCAGTCTTTAAGGTCACACAGTCAGTCAGTCTGTCTGTCTCTAACATTCGTTACACGCGTCTGATCGCAACGACCCTGATCATCAAGGAAGTGCAGCTGGTAAGCTTTGAGTTCGTCGACTTTTTGTGACGAGTTGAAAACGCCGTCCATCTGGATGACCACCGGTGGGTTTGTGATATCTCCATAGAACCACTCCCAGCCACTGGCCACACTGATAGTGAGTGAGTGAGTAGGTGAGTGAGTGAGTGAGTGAGTGAGTGAGTGAGTGAGTGAGTGAGTGAGTGAGTGGGTGGGTGAGTGAGTGAGTAGGTGAGTGAGTGAGTAGGTGAGTGAGTGAGTAGGTGAGTGAGTGAGTGAGTGAGTGAGTGAGTGAGTGAGTGAGTGGGTGAGTCAATGAATGAGTGAGTGAGTGAGTTAGTAGGTGAGTGAGTAAGAGAGTGAGTGAGTGAGTGCGTGTTTGAGTGAATGATTAAGTAGGTGCCTGAGAGGGTGAGTGATGTAATGACTAATTGTGCCAGGGAGTGAGTGAATGAGTGAGGTATTCAGTTGAGTTACATATGTACTGTACTGTATGTAGTTGGTGAACGAGTGAGTGAGTGAGTGAGTCAATGAGTGAGTGAGTGAGTGAGTGAGTGAGTTAGTAGGTGAGTGAGAGAGTGAGTGAGTGAGTGAGTGAGTGAGTGAGTGAGTGCGTGTTTGAGTGAATGATTAAGTAGGTGCCTGAGAAGGTGAGTGATGTAATGACTAAGTACGCCAGGGATTGAGTGAATGAGTGAGGTATTCATATGTAGTTACATATGTACTGTACTGTATGTAGTTGGTGAACGAGTGAGTGAGTAGGTGTCTGAGTGGGTGAGTCACCTAATGAGTAATTGAGGCAGGAAGAGGGTGACTGAGTGTGTGGGTGAGTGAGTGAGCGAATCATGCAGTTAATGAGCAAGAGTGTGAGTGAACTGACGAGTAAGGCATGTAAGCACAACGTAGTCGTTCACTGTGGCAGTAATAAATGAGCAAAGCCTGCCAGTCAAGCCAATAATTGCTAAGCACGTGGCTCAGATCAGCGAATACCTCGGTTGATTTCTCAGTTGGACGGATGAACAGATTGGCACCATTTAGCCACTGGTTACGTGGTGACTGTAAGTAAAAAATCTGAACAACAACAGAACCATAACTACAAATATAATAACCACTAACAACAGCAACAACAACAACAACAACAACAACAACAACAACACAACAACAACAACAACAACAACACAACAACAACAACAACAACAACAACAACAACAACAACAACAACACAACAACCAACAACAACAAAAACAACAACAACAACAACAACAACAACAACAACAACAACAACAACAATAACAACAACAACAACAACAACAACAACAACAACAACAACAACAACAACAACAACAACAACAACAACAACAACAACAACAACAACAACAACAACAACAACAACAACAACAACAACAACAACAACAACAACAACAACAACAACAACAACAACAACAACAACAACAACAACAACCACCACAAAGACGACAAAGATAACAAACCTGTTCATTATAACCAACGCGATCACATAGAAAATCGAACTTTTTCGAGTTGGCTTCCACAGGCTCGTAGCGAATAAGTCGTCTCGCCAGAAGGTGTCCTGTCATTGAATGTTCTGTAGCTAGTCGTTCACATGGTCAGTAGGTCAGTCAGTCAGTCAGTCAGTCAGTCAGTCAGTCAGTCAGTACGGTAACGCGAAACCTAGACAAAACGTGCCGAGACCTTTCCACGATTTCGTTTTCTCGTTGATTTTCCTGTAATTCATATTAATCTGAAATTTTGACAACAATCAAAATATATTGGAAGTTTTGACAACAATCGAAATATATTGGAAGTTTTGACAACAATCAAAATATATTGGAAATTTTGACAACAATCGAAATATATTGGAAATTAATTAAATCAAGAATTAATTGAATTAAGAAACCATGACCAAGCTCACCGACGGACGAGCTAATCCTCTAAAGGGAGGGGAATTTCGACAAAAGCGGGAGGGAGAAATAGCGGTTTTCAGGCCATTTTACCTACATCTTAGGCAACAAATCCAAAGTTTGATTAAACACCAAAGAGAGGGGAAATTCCACTTTTCCCAACCCTTCTTGTCCGCTAGTGACCAAAAATGGTCCCAACAACATGAGGATAATGGTACATTGTGCCCAGTGCCATTTCTCCGTAAAATGACATGTATAAAAAAATGAAATGTTCAATTTCGCGTTTATAAATAATAAATTCGGTTCTATTATTCTTGTAAAAATTATAAAATTGAAGTATGTAATAAATTTAGCACGTTTGACGTCGAAAACTATCGATTTCGAATTTTGTCCCGAATCTGAGACAAAATTTTTTGTCGTAAGGCAATTTCCTGGCATGAAGTGACATAGGCATGTACACATCATGACTGGGAAAAATCTTATTCATTTGTTATAATGAAATACGGTTGCTATATAGTCGAATTTTTTGGTTACGACTTTTTTTGAGAACTTATTTTGAACTTTGAAAACCTTTCCCTCACCCAGAAATTGGCGGTCGGAAGCAGCAATTTGGGGTCGATGAAAAGGTTTTACACAAAAAAGTTCCTAAAAAAAGTCGTAACCAAAAAATTCGACTATACATAGAAAACGTAGTATTTCAGACTGAGTTCCCTATTTGTTTGGTTCAGACCACTAGTGGAGGAGAAGGGTTGGAAAAGGTGGAATTACCTCATCTTTGGCGGTTTAAAAAAGTTTTGTAAGGTGTAGGTGAAATGGCTTATTTCCTGCGATTTCCCCCCACTTTTGGAATATTTCCCCTCTCTTTGAAGGTTCGCCTCGTCCGGCATTTATTCAGATACTTCAGTTTCAGCAATTACCTCACCCATGCACTTTATTCTATGACCACTTAAGTACTCTTTGGTTAAACATGATGATTCATGTTTGTACAGGGTGGCCCAAAAATTTTAGTACACTTTTTGGCCGTCTTTTCGCGTGTGTAAAATCATAAAATTACAAAGGGACAATAATTTCTCGGACTGGAAATCACCTGAACTTTTCAAAAATGCCCTCTGTTTCGTTTTCAGATAAGTATTTCACGATTTAACAATAGAAGTAAAAAGTTTGAAAAATTGATTAAGTGGTGTTTCGACCATAAATTAAGACACCAAATTAGAAGAAGGGTCTTGTGGTCTCATCAGTTAAACAAGACCGAAAAAGAAGAAGCAAAAAGAGAAAGAAAATAAAAGTATTATTTTTATGGTATGATCACATTTGTATCTTCAGGTTATAAAACGTTGACTAATAATGTGCAACAGAATTATGACCTTTAGACAGCAAATGGAGATTCCCAAATATTATTTATTAAATTATCGTTGTAGTGGACTTTCAAACAATGCATAGCTAGAAGGAAGTGAATATGCATTTCACTTCAGTCGTAGCCAACAAGTCTGTAGTCAGATTGAAGAGTTTACATAAACTTCTGGGCCACCCTGTAGTTAAATATTCGATATTGGCAGTTTTTTTAAGTCATTTTATATACACCTTGGGTATAAGTTCAGTTTTTTAAACCACCAAAGAGGGGGAATACCACTTTTCCCATCCTTTCTTTCTAGTGCCGTAACACCATGTTCTTCGAATTAGGTGGTAGTATGATGACTAACTATCATGTAGAGAAAAAGTTTTGTATTGGAAATTTTGAACGCGTGCCAAAAGCAAATTTAAATTCAAACTGCGCGCCAAAATTTTACAATGAGTAACAAGAAACATATTCCGGCAAATCACACTCAATGTCTTACAAGGTATATCAAATAATAAAACAAGGAAAAAAACAATTTCGGGTTGTTTGGTGGAAAATCAAGATTAATTGGTGTTTGGGCTTGTGAGTTTCTATTCAGTATGTCTAACAATAAACAAAAAAAATTCCTTTCACTTTGAAAGATACACTTCTGGCTACATGAATGTCCCTTTCAAAAAATGCTTTTTTAAGCTGTTTTTTTGGCTTCACACGGAAGGTTTGAAAAAATAAAACAAGTAAAACAACGTAAAACAAGGTAAAATAACAATGAGTTTCAATATTTTATTTAACATACCCTGACTCCCAGTGTATATATGCCAACTGCCTTGGTCTAAACCCAACCAGCTACATAGATACATACATATTGCACATACACACCACTCATTGGCAGACGAGCTAAACCTCCAAAGGGTGGGGAGAATTTCATCAGAGTGGAGAGAATTGGTCATTTTTCAGGTCATCGTACGCCGTAGGACACCGTAGGAAACAAATTCTACTCTTAAATTACCAAAGAGGAGGGAATTCCACTTTTCTCAAATTTTCTCGTCCGCTGGTGATACACCTCGACGATATGTTGCCCATTCAAATACTCTAGGTTGTTTGTTACTCGTTGCCGAGCAACCTAACAAATTATAGTTAATTTTAAGTTACTGCAGAGTAAATTCATCCATCCATCCATCCATCCATCCATCCATCCATCCATCCATCCATCCATCCATCCATCCATCCATCCATCCAACCATCCATCCATCCATCCATCCATCCATCCATCCATCCATCCATCCATCCATCCATCCATCCATCCATCCATCCATCCATC
>OZ038446.1:27243026-27255526 GCA_964036265.1 Daptonema setosum
GTTAAAGTTACCAATTTGAATAAGCAAAAATATCGACGGATGTTTGTAGCCAATCTGGAGTCCCGTGTAATGTTTTTCGAAGCGCAACTTTAAGTCTGCTTCGGGACGCGCGTTATTTTTTTCAGCATTTTTTACTTGACGTTTGTTCAAGTTTGCGGGTTAACATTCAATCATCGCACTTGATATGTGCTTAACTGGTCCATGAAACACATTTCATTGAAAACTTTACATTGAACGGATTACTTTGAACTAATACACTGAACACATTACATTGAACTTTTTACAATGAACACATTACATATATTGTAAACTTTACATTGAACTTAGAACATTGGACACAATATATTACACACATTACATTGAACCCATTTATTGAACACATTACATGAACCACAAAACATTGAACACAGCACATTGAACCCATTTATTGAACACCTTACATGACCCACAATACATTGAAGTCAATACATTCAACGCATTACATTGAAAACAATATTTTGAACACATTACTTTGATCACATTATATTGGACACATCACATTGAACACAATACATTGAACACAATACATTGAACACAACACATTGAACACAATACATTGAACACAATACATTGAACACAATACATTGAACACAACACATTGAACACAATACATTGAACATAATACATTGAACACAATACATTGAACACCATACATTGAACACAACACATTGAACACAATACATTGAACACAATACATTGAACACAATACATTGAACACAATACATTGAACACAATACATTGAACACAACACATTGAACACAACACATTGAACACAATACATTGAACACAATACATTGAACACAACACATTGAACACAATACATTGAACACAATACATTGAACACAATACATTGAACACAATACATTGAACACAACACATTGAACACAATACATTGAACACAATACATTGAACACAATACATTGAACACAACACATTGAACACAATACATTGAACACAATACATTTAACACAACACATTGAACACAATACATTGAACACAATACATTGAACACAACACATTAAACACATTATATTGAACACAATACATTGAAAAACAAACACGAATCGCATGAGTTGATCAAGCGTCTGCCGATCTGCCTCCTCCAGACGGAAACTGCGATAGCCGGTCCCCTCCACGATACGGGCAGCCAGCACCGAATCAGCTCCCACCGCGTCGTATCCACCTGAGCATCACTTACCCTTAGTAAAACATTGACATAAACACTTATTTACCATTTATTCATAAAACATTTTATTTATATAATATTAATTTCTTATAACATTTGTTTTAACGATATTTAACACTAGTTGCATGTATATAAATTTGTTTTTACGAAATCATTGAGCCTAAATGTCAAAATAACTGATTTAACTTTCAATGACTAGACAGGAAATTGGATAGGTTAGTTAACCGGAAAAAGTGAACTGACCATGGTAAAACGTGCGCAGGGTCGGCGACACGTGAGACGTAATCTGCAATAATACACTGATAATACGCTTGAAACAATCGTAATATGCAAAAAACCTATAACCGTTAAAAAACTACTGATAATCTGCAATAAAACAGTAGTAAGTTGCAATTAAACTTTGACTGACATCGAAAATAAAATTAAGTAAATGAACTCCAATCAATAAGAATATAGCTCAGGTCAATCAATAAGAATATATCTTGTTACTAATTATTTTCCCGAAAACCTTGTACTAAACAATTAATAAGTTGGGCATGTTAAATAATCTGTTATACAAATGAAGTAAGAGCAGCTAAAAATTTTGAATCAGTTTGAACGCGCGCCGAAATTTGAATGCGCGCCAAAAGAATTAAGGTGAAAACTTCGGAGTAAATGAGAAACGGTGACCAGACTTCAAAAGAGTGATCTTTGCCGACGTTCGGATAAAAGTTCACAAATGATGGGTGACAGTGTCTGAAACGAGACTTCTCAGCATGAATCCATATTTTTTCATCAATGTTAGTTTACCGGAAAAAAACATAACGGGCCAGTATTTCCATGAAATAGACCAGTTCACAACATACAAAAAGTCTGCGCTCGGCCTCGACTGAAATTGAATGAAACTCAGATTAAAGGTAGGTTTGTAGACTTTACAGCGATACGGACCTGCACTTTTTATTGTTATAATTTAAACTAAAGAATGTACATACCATTAGCAGGTCGTTGGTCTAGTCGATTGCATACGGCGCCAACCTAAAAAAACTGATGGCTATGGATCTAAACCTGTTTTGTCACACCTACGTTGACGCGTTCTTCTGCGGTTTCTGCCATTGACCGTCCGTTTATTCGACCTTCCTGGCCACTACGATAACATGTTTTCAATATGGTATCAGCGTGTCTTGTTGGCTTCAGTAACGAAGAAGTCCCATTAAAAAACAAGCTGGAACACTAACGCTGGCATGTGTGAAGAACTCGACGCCATCGCTGCTCATCAGCACAATTCGATCGCGATACGATAACGACTGCTCGTCCGGTGCCACCATCAACTCGTCGAACAAACGTGCTCCCCAACTAGCAGCGTTACCCACCGACGCAGACTGAGCCGCGGAGGAAGATACTGATGACGGGGCCGGTTTGCGGAACTCGAACTTTGCCATGATGCTAACAATTTCTATGAAACAATTGTATCACATCTTGATTTTATAGTGGATAATTATGTCCCTTACACTAAACCCAAGAACAGATCAGGTTTCAGTAGGACTTGTATCAATTTATATCATAGTGCAGAAAGACTTCGTCGTAAATTTCAGACTAACCCTTGTTCACTTGACACTAAGATTTCATACTATCTTTCCGAAAAAAGCCTTTAATGCACGTAAAAAAGCGGATGACATTTTACATGATAATAATCAACTTCGTAACCAAAACTCTAGAACTTTTTGGAAATACATTAAACAAAAACTTCCTAATATTGCTTCTTCAAGACCAACTACTGATAATTTGGGCTACCAATTGTTGATGATGCATCTGCCGCAAATGCCTTTTCAATTTTTTTCGTCTACATTTAATAACACTGATAATTCTGATGATGATATTTTTCTTTGCTGCAATTTTGACCTCCCATCAATTGATTATATTCAATCGGTTCCATCTTTTACACCTGACGACATTGTAAAATATACTATTATGCTTTCAAACAAATTAACTCATGTCACTAATGATTTTTCTCCATTTTTGCTAAAAAAATTTGTCCATTGCTTTAGAATTCCTTTGTCTAAATTATTCATTGTCGTTATATCGAAACGGGTCATTCCTGATGCTTGGCGTCTTAGCACAATTACTCCAATACCTAAGCTACCCTCTCCTGATTCGGTTACTCAGTTTCGTCCTATGTATCTCAATTACCTGCTCAGATGGCAAGCTATTTGAATATTTCCTTAAGGACTTACTTCTTGAACATTTTAACGCCAATTGTCTAATCTCACCTCATCAATTTGGTTTCATTACCGGTAGATCAACTTGTGGAAATCTTCTCTCATATATTCACAATATCCTTACCTATATAGATAATCGTATACCTGTCGATGTAATCTATTTAGATTTTGCGAAGGCCTTTGACAAAGTGCCTCATAAATTTCTTATTGCTAAATTACACAAATATGAGGTTAATACACATCTTACCTCCATCATTCAAAACTGGCTCACTAACAGGTCTCAGGCCGTTCGCTTTAATAATTGTACTTCATCATACAAACCAGTCCTTAGTGGTGTACCTCAAGGTACGGTCCTTGGACCTATGTATTCTATTTGTAATCTTCACCTTTGATTTAATTAACATTATTAAATGTCCTTTTTTTATGCTGATGATTCTAAAATTTTACAGCCGATTCATTCTGTCACTAATTGCTTGGAACTCCAAAGTGATGTCAATAACATAATCTTATGGTGCAAAAACAATGGCATGTCCCTCAACAATAGTAAATCGCTAATCATTCATTTCGGAGCCAACAATCCTGAATATATTTATGATGGTGATGGAATTCCTATTACTGCTGTTGATCAGGTTAGGGATCTTGGTGTTATTATTGACTCTAAACTCTCGTTTAATCAACATATCTCTAACATAACACACAAGGCTAATCAAAAGGTAGCTATTCTTCGTAATACTTTTTATGCCAAGGATCCCTTATTTCATGTACAACTATTTAAAACTTTTATATTACCTATAATTGATTATTGGTCTCCTGCCATAATATACAGTACTAAAAAACAACTTAAAGATCTTGAGTCAACACAAAAAAAGTTTACTTTGTATACTTTAAATCTTTTCGATATACCATACACAGATAGACTTAATTATATTGGCTTACCTACCATTGAAAATAGATTATTGACCAATGATCTTGTTGCTGTTCGTGATTATTTTGTAAATTCTTTATATCTAAATTTTAATCCTTTTCAATTATCAACCAGTAATACCCGTAACGCTCTTTTTAAAACCCGCTGTTTGACTTCTGGTCCAAAAGAGTCAAAAACACATATGAAAAAATATCCAAAGGTGATCTTAAAATCGCAAATTAATCAGTAAATTTATTGAACAGCAGGATATCAATAAGCTTTAAGTTATTCATCTCTATGTGACTAATACTTGTAATTTATTGCTTTTCCGATCAACCTATTACTTTTCCCGATTACTTTCCATGTATGTATGTATTCCTGACCCAATGATCGAGACAAATAAATAAAATAAATATAAAAAATAAATAAACTCGTTCTCAAAAAACTCACTGAAGCAAGGGCAAGAAATAAACGTGAGTTATGAAGCATTTTAAGATTAGTTTTTGTGATGAACAACATATGTCTGTTTATTGAGATACACAAGTGTACTTACTAGGTGGGGAAAATATAATGCAACCATGTATACCACACAGAAACTGCACTGCCGACTATTGATAGCACAATAGTACATTCTTAGAAAAAACAGTTCCGCCTTACTGATATGGTGAAACAATAAATTATAGAAAATTAGCTGAACAAGCAACTACAATAACGAAAATTAACCATGCCTCGGGTAAATTCCTAATGAGTTTTCCCCGTTCAATTCGACCATCACTTCCGTATAATGTAACCCGAAAACACCTTTCGCACCAATACAATTTCATACCATTTACATGCGTTCGTTCGGGGAACAGCATGTAACCTTGCCGGTCCTCTGCCTGGCATTGAGAACTATGGCAGTGGAATCTGGTTTTCAGGTATTTAGAAGTACAGAGTTCTGGGTTAATTTCCATGAAGACCCGATTTGTGATTGTCAATCACATGGAATATTGTTAAATCCCGACTCTAAAAATGTAAAAACTTAAAAGCGAATAAAAATTTAATAATTTAATAATATAATTTTGTTTACCTAAGTGATAAACAATTCCGAATCTGAAGATTACATGAAAAAAACTTTCAATTAAGTTTCGCATGATGATTCACGTTGGCTATAAGCTTTCCCGTTACTGATTTCGTCAAACTGCATCAAGCGACGTTGTTTTCGCTTTGTTGCCATGGCATATAACTTGACGTCACAACTTAGCTGGATGCACTGGCGGCCGGCCCAATTCTCCAAAGGGAGCGGAATCTCTCCAAAGACGAGGATTTGGCAAAATTTAGGCCATTTAACCATATTAAGGAACTCCCAATTCGTATTTTCGTTATTCCCAACTCTCACAATTCGTCTTTTAGCAAAATCATGCATTTTTTCAAAATAATTTAAACTTGCTGTCATAAAATATTTGTTTTCGAGTTTTTCGGAGCACTTAAATCTGGAAAGACATATGGAATTAGCCTAAAATTTGACACATATGGGGTTGTTTTCAGTCAAATCCGTGATTTGAAAAACCTTTGGGTTTCCAGTGAATACCCACCTTAGTATGCGAACATGACATTTAGTCAAGTGGTTAAGGCGCCGGCCTCGCTCGCCCACGTTTCTGGTTCGAGCCCCGGGTTGAGACACAGCGCATTCAAGAACATTGTTGATGGTCAGTGATTGTCATTGTAAATCGGATGACCATTAATTCACTAATGTGACTTGGTATCCTACTTTGCTATTATGGCATACAACTGAATAAATTTGATTTTTGTGTATGGGAAAATTTCTAGGGTAATTTTTGGGTTTTATAAATATGCGTCAGTAACATGCGTCGTCTGTTTTGTCTTCTACGGACAGATTCGTTGTTTGACACGTGATAAATCACTGCTTAATGACTCCGTGACTAAATTCGTTTTGAAAATTTGATTGAAATACTTAAGAGGCAATCCGTGTAAGACGCAGCAATTCCAGCACATGTTTGAAAAAAATTTTCTCCGATTGTCGTTCAATGGTCAAAAGTCAATTATTCAGGTTATTTCAAGATATGGTGGACAGTTTCAGACCTCAAAATTGCTTAGATCCATTTTTATGACCCTCTGAACATGACCCCTATGAAAATTTTTCGAACATTTCGAAAACACACGATCTGAGCTTATCATCCGCCATTTAAACCATCAAAACTAGGTCAATTTTCAAAAAATTTAAGTTGAATCAATAGCTAATTTAACGATCTAGTTATTTATGTTAATTTGGTGATCATTTAAAAAACTGAAAAAATTTTTGAACAAAAAAATCAAAATAAAATTTTGAGTGAAAAAACGTCAATTTTAGCAAAAAAATAAATTTTTTCCAGAAAAATCCACTTTTCGCATTGGGGGACTTAGCACATGTTAGACACCCATAACACGTGTTTTAAGCCCCGTAGTCGTTTTTTTCACTGGCCCGTGGGCTTGAGGTCAAAAGACGCCCAGAACATGTTACCATGAAATATCAAATTTTTTAAAATGAACAAAAACTGCATTGTTCATCACGCGTAAAGTGAAATCGATTCAATATTCTTGTTCAGCGTCGAATTTTACCTCTAGGTGCATGTAACATAGTCACAACAAGATGTCTGTAATAGTCTGTTACTTTGGATTATGGCTCCGCGCGATATGAATTTACGCAATTAGCAATCCGTGTAAGACGCAGCAATCCAAGACATGTTTGGGACATATGTCTTCCGATTGTCGTCCAATGGTCAAAAATCAATTATTCAAGTCATTTTAAGATATCAAGCATAGTTTCAGACCTCAAAATTGCTTAGATCCATTTTTATGACCTTCTGAACATGACCCCTATGAAAAAATTTCGAGCAGTTCGAAAACACACGATCTGAGCTTATCATCCTCCATTTATACCTTCAATACTAGATCAATTTTCGAAAAATATGCGTTGAATCAATAGCTAATTTAGCGATCTAGTTAGTTATGTTAACTTGGTGATCATTTGAAAAACGAAAAAAAATTTGAACGCAAAAACCAAAAAAAAAATTTTTTGAAAAAAACACCAAATTTAGCAAAAAATGATTTTTTTCCAGAAAAACCCAACTTTCGCATCGGGGGATTTAGCACATGTTAGACACCCATAGCACGTGTTTTAATCCCCGTAGTCGGTTTTCTCACTGGCCCGTGGGCTTAAGGTCAAAAGACGCCCTGAACATGTTACCATGAAATATCAAATTTTTGAAAATTAACAAAAACTACATTGTTCATCACCCGTAGGGTGAAATAGAACCAATATTCTTGTTCGGCGTCAGATTTTACCCCTAGGTGCATGTAACATAGTTACAATAAGATGACTTTAATGGTCTGCTTCTTTGAATTATGGTTCTGCGCAATATGAATATTGTACATTTTACGCCCTAACAGAGAAAGCTTGCATTGAAATCTATTATGCTCGGTAAATTTACATTAAATATGCGTTTAATCAGTAGCCAATTTAGTAATTCAGATAAATATGCTGGCCTTGTATTCAATATAGACATCGAGAAAAGCGGGACGCCCATAATACATAAAAAGTCCAAAATACCTAAAAATTTGGATTTTGTACGTCCATAATCCAACAACAAATGTAATACCCCTGACCCCTCCTCAGATTACTCCCTCCCTCTTTGATATGGTTATGTCATTTTGCAGTCAGTCACTGTTCTTAACCAAGATATAATGGAAATTTTCATTGGTCCGCCTTCACTGCTGTATTTCAAGTTCAAGGTTCAAGGTTCAAGGTTTTTATTTCCGTATAATAGACGAAATCAGAGGGCACACAAAATGGCTAACAACTTAGCCGTACGTAGTATTTGTCATGAATGATGAAATGTGAAAGAAAATATTTTGTAATAATAACCGAAGTATGCGCCCTCATAATTGGTGTCATTAAACAATACGAGTTTTAGTGTACCTGGTGAGTGTGTCAGTGAGTGAGTGAGTGAGTGAGTGGGTGAGTGAGTGGGTGAGTGAGTGAGGGAGTGAGTGAGTGAGTGAGTGAGTGAGTGAGTGAGTGAGTGAGTGAGTGGGTGAGTGAGTGAGTGAGTGAGTGAGTGAGTGAGTGAGTGAGTGGGTGACTGAGTAAATTCAATCAAACAATGAATCGAAAATATGCAGTTACCTAAAAAAGACATAAAATTACTGCCCATCACTCTCCCCTTTTAGTACCAGATTCACTATTCATCATGTTTTCGACCGCTACTGTTTTTAACAGCAACCGCTACACTACGTTTACCATACGGTTAAAATGCAATAATATTCCACATTGCAAGTAACTGTTACATGAATACTGTAAGGATGGGGAAACAGGGGAGGGGTAACATTTGTTGTTTATGTACTTTGGATTATGTAATTTGGGCGGACATAATCCAAAAAAATATAAAAATGCACTACCAAAATCCAACAATGTTGGCTTTTGGTCGTGTTGTATTTTGGGCGTGTTTTTAGGTGTTTTGTCCAGTTAGGTATTTTGGCTTTTAGGTATTTTGGGATTCACCCATGTTTATATGGTGATTATTTTTTTAACATGGTTGTGTGCATGATTTTTTTGTTATCTGGGTTATCTTTTCCGTAAATAATCCGAATGTACACTTAATTTTAAGGATCCTTTCAACGTTATACAGGAATTCAATTCTTTCTGCGAAACATCGTAAACTTCCTGAACTTCAAACGGTTTTCGTGACAATGATTCTCATGAAGCAAAACCCCGCGTTGAAATCACGAAATTTCAATCACACTGTTTTAAAGGTCAACTTATCATGGTCATACAGTTTGGAAAACAATTCCACTAACCATGTATTTCCAACTTTTAAGAATAGCATTTGAAAGGATATTTCGATTGGCAAAACAACGTGTTACAGTAACTGATTTATCCCTCCGTCAATCACATACAACCAGATGAAAAAGCTCTAGGAAACAAGCTATGTGTATGTAACTGACAAATTTTATTATGATTAGTATCAGATTTACTGATACACGATGGCGGATAATTACTAAAACAATTTGAAATGTTCTCGAAGAATGAAACTAGAATATGATTTTTTTACTCAACATATCTCATGGATGTATGTTTGTATTGAATGTGCATGAACTGTGATTTACAGATTTACAACGAAAGATTGATTTTGAGGCTCATTTTCCAAAAATTTTTGGCTGTGAAAATTATTTTCTGAACAAACACGTTTTCTGGGTCAATTTTCTTGGTTAAAACCTGAAAAAACCGGTTCATGTGATGTTTATACCCTATAATAAGGGATTTTTTTAACAAAAACGAGCAAAAAAACGGGGCTTTTTTGCGAAAAAAATGTTCTACACCCCTCCTCTACCCGACCTCCCCCCACTTTTCGGACTGGGCGGGTAGGATGGGATTTTCTGTCGGCTACCCCCCACCCCCCAAAACGCTAAAAAAAACCCGGCCCACCCCTGGTTATGATCGTGATATGTTGAACTTTGAAAGAGTGTGATTGACAACTGTTTGAATTTTGACAAGTTTACAATAATGTATAAAAAGATTTGATATCAAATAAAACGTTTAAAGGCCTATCAATTTTGTTTGAGTGTAGATTCACTGTAATTTCAAAAGGCAACACATAAAAACAAAGAATCATGCACGAAACCATGTTCTAGAAAAAGTAGTATCATCAAAAAAACGTTTTGTTTTCGGTTATCATCAGTATATGTAGGTACAGTATAGTACATCACAATAAACGTTTAGTTCACGGTGAAGGAAACTGTACACAAAATTTCGAAGCAGCTCAGGTGTTCGAGCTTATTCCGAGTGTTCAGATACAATTTAATACTCGTAAAAGCATGGATGCTGAGAAACAGATGACAATTTGTTTCGCTTATTGTAAAACGAATTTTACCATAAGGCCAGGAGTCAAGTAAATAAACATTAGGATTGGAAAGATGAAAATGTAGGTGTCCAACTTGTGATGATTCTTTTAGGATGGATTTTTTTCAAAGCGATTTTTTTCGAAACTATTTTTCTCCAATTTTCCAGAACATTTTTTGGTGTTTTTTTATTGGCTTCTTTATTGAATACAAAGCTATCATATTTATCTGAATTACTAAAATGGCTACTGATTAAACGCATATTTAATGTAAATTTACCGAGCATAATAGATTTCAATGCAAGCTTTCTCTGGCAGGGCGTAAAATGTACAATATTCTTATCGCGCGGAACCATAATTCAAAGAAGCAGACCATCAAAGTCATCTTATTGTAACTATGTTACATGCACCTAGGGGTAAAATCTGACGCCGAACAAGAATATTGATTCGATTTCACTCTACGGGTGATGAACAATGTAGTTTTCGTTCATTTTCAAAAATTTGATATTTCATGGTAATATGTTCAGGGCGTCTTTTGACCTCAAGCCCACGGGCCAGTGAGAAAACCGACTACGGGGATTAAAACACGTGCTATGGGTGTCTAACATGTGCTAAATCCCCCGATGCGAAAGTTGGGTTTTTCTGAAAAAAAAACATTTTTTGCTAAATTTGGTGTTTTTTTTCAAAAAAAATTTTTTTTGGTTTTTGCATTCAAATTTTTTTTCCGTTTTTCAAATGATCACCAAGTTAACATAACTAACTAGATCGCTAAATTAGCTATTGATTCAACGCATATTTTTCGAAAATTGACCTAGTATTGAAGGTATAAATGAAGGATGATAAGCTCAGATCGTGTGTTTTCGAACTGTTCGAAAATTTTTCATAGGGGTCATGTTCAGAAGGTCATAAAAATGGATCTAAGCAATTTTGAGGTCTGAAACTATGCATGATATCTTAAAATGACTTGAATAATTGATTTTTGATCATTGGACGACAATCGGAAGACATATGTCCCAAACATGTCTTGGATTGCTGCGTCTTACACGGATTGCTAATTGCGTAAATTCATATCGCGCGGAGACATAATCCAAAGTAACAGACTATTACAGACATCTTGTTGTGACTATGTTACATGCACCTAGAGGTAAAATTCGACGCTGAACAAGAATATTGGATCGATTTCACTCTACGGGTGATGAACAATGCAGTTTTTGTTCATTTTCAAAAATTTGATATTTCATGGTAACATGTTCAGGGCGTCTTTTGACCTCAAGCCCACGGGCCAGTGAAAAAAACGACTACGGGGCTTAAAACACATGTTATGGGTGTCTAACTTGTGCTAAGTCCCCCAATGCGAAAAGTGGATTTTTCTGGAAAAAAATTAATTTTTTTCTAAAATTGACGTTTTTTCACTAAAAATTTTATTTTGGTTTTTTTGTTCAAAAATTTTTTCAGTTTTTTAAATGATCACCAAATTAACATAAATAACTAGATCGTTAAATTAGCTATTGATTCAACTTAAATTTTTTGAAAATTGACCTAGTTTTGATGGTTTAAATGGCGGATGATAAGCTCAGATCGTGTGTTTTCGAAATGTTCGAAAAATTTCCATAGGGGTCATGTTCAGAGGGTCGTAAAAAGGGATCTAAACAATTTTGAGGTCTGAAACTGTCTACCATATCTTGAAATAACCTGAATAATTGACTTTTGACCATTTAACGACAATCGGAGAAAAAAAATTTCAAACATGTGCCAGAAGTGTCGTTTTTTGCTGCGCCTTACACGGATTGCCTCTTAAAATAATTAGCAGAATCAAAACTTTCAGGTGTTTTAGCATCTGTTTGGATTGTTTAATCATATTGATGCAATATAATTTTTTGGAGAAATTTTGCGTCAACAAGTGTATAGTTACTTTTGCCCCACCCTGTATAGGACTTTCCGAGAGTCCAAAGAAAAGCAAAAAGAAAAATATACAATTTTTAAAACTTTTCCATCTAAAAATTTATTTCTGTAAAAAAAAAATTTCCGACAAATTTTTATTTTCCGACAATTTTTATTCTTTGATTTTTTTACATTCCTTTGGGCTCTAAACATACCTATAGAGAAAATTGTGGATCGTCTGGAACACGGAACTAATGGGAACCGTACTACCAAGTTTATTTGAAAAGTCTACACTGATCGCTCTCTTATAACCGCAGTTGTTTACAGTTCACGTTCCAAACCTATGATATATCAATTCCGTGGTTTGAAATTTCAGTTCCATTTCCGACAAATCAATTTTGTTGATAAATTATTAAATA
>OZ038446.1:27260526-27263026 GCA_964036265.1 Daptonema setosum
GTGGATTAATAAATTATTAAATACTAATAGATCAAAGAAAATACTTTTTATAGCGGAATGACTGATTACCTTCACTGGTCATTCTAATAACCAACTGTCCACATCCTAAAACTGCTATTGAACATGGCACACGTTTCAAACCTTATGCGAATCAATTTTGTTGTCTGCAAATTACAGTCTGCCCTTCGTAATTACCTCTCAGAAAAAGAAAATTTGTCAAATAAATTAAAGTTGTTAAATAATAAACTAGTGAATACTCTGACGGTTCGATCAGAAATGTTGATAACCGTTGTCGCATGTGTAATCTAGTGGTTATGATGCCGGATTCACAGTCCGGCAGTCCTGGGATCGAAACCTGGCAGGGGACACCACTGGCGGACGAGCGAAACTCCCAAAGGGAGGGGAATTTTTCCAAAAAGGCGGATATCGGCAAAATTCTGTTCATTCTACCTACACCTTAAGGAACAAATTCCGCTTTTTGAAAACACCAATGAAGGGGGAATTCCAGTTTTCCCACCCCTTCTCATCCACTGGTGGGTGACACAGACCCTGAAACATTCCTCTGGAGTTTATGCCATTGGCCGTCTGTTTATTTACACTGTCTGGCACACCTGTCCCAGCTGTGGGTTTTTAGCCACAGTCCGGGGGAGGGACTGTGCTTAAATTTTACTGTGGCTAAACGGTACTGGAGCTAAAGAAGAATCGGACTGTGCTTAAATGGTACTGTGGCTGAACGGTACTGTGGCTAAAGAGGAATCGGACTGTGCCTAAAAGCACTCACGTCCACAGTCTACCCCCCGGACTGTGGCTAAAAACCCACAGCTGGGACAGGTGTGCAGTGTCTGGTCACAACTTTGATATGGTATTAGAGTGCCTATTTATCTTCAGTTATCAAGGTGTCCCAGTGATTCATTCATTCAATTCCGTTTTATGCTTCACCGATTCAAAACTTAAATACGTATTTTACAAAATACAGCATCAATGTGAATCCAGAACACGAGCAAGATAAAAAAACATGGGGTTTTGAAGAAATCAAAGCTCACTTAACAGTTCACGTTTCAAGTCATCAGGCAGAACATTTGCTTTATTTTATTACATCTTTTTACAACAAAACACTTCACGTTTCACACTGGCTATACATGTTCCGTTGACAGAAAAATAAATATTATTCGATTGCTATCAGGAAAGTAATAAAACCAAATTAAAATCATTAGTTGCTACAAATATTTTGACTGTTATATCGGTAATCGGAAAAATAATTTTACTTAACTTAAATAATTAGTTTGTCAACTGAGAGATCATGAAGCACATTAACAACTGTTTGAGTCGAACGAGATTATTTTGTATATACATACCTAGTCAGTCAGTCAGTCAGTCAGTCAGTCAGTCAGTCAGTCAGTCAGTCAGTCAGTCAGTCAGTCAGTCATGCAGTTTTCCATAAGCTACCCTTTTTTTCATCTTCAAGTTTCTCAAATAGCTCATATGCCTAAGCCTAAGCCAAATACGGAGCCAAAGTTCATTGCTAAGCCTAAGCCTAAGTTCCAAGCTAGAATTTAAGCCTAAGCCGGAGCCTTAATCGAATGGATTGAAGTTGAACAGCAAAATAAGAAAAGGGGTAGGGTATGGAGATTCTGCTAGGTAATTTCCCAACTCTACCCTATTTTCATCGAGAATTAGAAGTATTTCGACCAGTCTTTTTGACCAGAAAAAAATACATAGCAGAAAGTTATTTCTAAGCCTAAGCCTGATACATAGGCATGTGAAAAAGCCAATGCCTAAGTCTGAATTGACTTAAAGAAGAGAAAATATACAAAAGAGAAAAGGGGTAGCTTTTGTAATTCTGCGTCAGTCATTCAGTCAGTCAGTCAGTCAGTCAGTCAGTCAGTCAGTCAGTCAGTCAGTCAGTCAGTCAGTCAGTCAGTCAGTCAGTCAGTCAGTCAGTCAGTCAGTCAGTCAGTCAGTCAGTCAGTCAGTCAGTCAGTCAGTCAGTCAGTCAATCAGTTAGTCAGTCAGTTAGTCAGTCAGTCAGTCAGTCAGTCAGTCAGTCAGTCAGTTAGTCTGTCGGTCGTGGCTAGCCATCATGATGTGGTATGAGGTAATATTCGCATTCGACATACTTAATGGATTGTGTCTGATACATTCACACTTAAGTGCGACGTTCTTACATAATGTATGTTGTCCAAGTTTCATTTGAAAACTATTTATTTTCAAATACATAAACGCACGCCAAACGCAGATTTGAATTCAAATTGAGCGCCAAGAAACGAGTAACGAGTGACGATGATGTTGATTGAACGATGAAACGATCATGAACGATGTTGTTGAAACATGACGATTAACTATGAAGGAAATTTTTAGAAGTTACAACTGATTAGAACCAATAAACAGCACTGGTTAATTTTGTTCACATTTCATGTGAACGATATGAACCGATTTATTGTAAAAAATGCAATAACATATCAATAAACATAATTAATTAAAAAATCTGAAACTTGTATCG
>OZ038446.1:27268026-27273026 GCA_964036265.1 Daptonema setosum
AAGTTGAACAGCAAAATAAGAAAAGGGGTAGGGTATGGAGATTCTGCTAGGTAATTTCCCAACTCTACCCTATTTTCATCGAGATTTAGAAGTATTTCGACCAGTCTTTTTGACCAGAAAAAAATACATAGCAGAAAGTTATTTCTAAGCCTAAGCCTGATACATAGGCATGTGAAAAAGCCAATGCCTAAGTCTGAATTGACTTAAAGAAGAGAAAATATACAAAAGAGAAAAGGGGTAGCTTTTGTAATTCTGCGTCAGTCATTCAGTCAGTCAGTCAGTCAGTCAGTCAGTCAGTCAGTCAGTCAGTCAGTCAGTCAGTCAGTCAGTCAGTCAGTCAGTCAGTCAGTCAGTCAGTCAGTCAGTCAGTCAGTCAGTCAGTCAGTCAGTCAGTCAGTCAATCAGTTAGTCAGTCAGTTAGTCAGTCAGTCAGTCAGTCAGTCAGTCAGTCAGTCAGTTAGTCTGTCGGTCGTGGCTAGCCATCATGATGTGGTATGAGGTAATATTCGCATTCGACATACTTAATGGATTGTGTCTGATACATTCACACTTAAGTGCGACGTTCTTACATAATGTTGTAAGTTTCATTTGAAAACTATTTATTTTCAAATACAAAAACGCACGCCAAACGCAGATTTGAATTCAAATTGAGCGCCAAGAAACGAGTAACGAGTGACGATGATGTTGATTGAACGATGAAACGATCATGAACGACGTTGTTGAAACATGACGATTAACTATGAAGAAAATTTTTAGAAGTTACAACTGATTAGAACCAAAAAACAGCACTGGTTAGTTTTGTTCACGTTTCATGTGAACGATATGAACCGATTTATTGTAAAAAATGCAATAACATGTCAATAAACATAATTAAAAAAAAATCTGAAACTTGTATCGTGTTTCTAAAACCCGTAAAAATGAATCTGTTAGCGCTCAGGCACTGGATAAACGGATTCTAGTGCTACCAAGAAACTGTACAATTTCAAGTTTCCCATTCATGTTCAGTTCTTATGGGAGTTTCTTCCAAGAAAGTGAATGCGCGCCAAAATAATTCGTGTGCAAGAAAGACTGACTCAAAAAGTTGTGAGTAACAATGAACCTTGATCTCATGGGCTATAGAACAAAAAGACGACAGGCATTAATGAGCTATTCACGATTACTAGCAAACGAACAGTTCATGTTTCATCCTTACTATAGATTATGTTTACACGCAGTGAATGCGATGTCGTATCGTTAAACCTAACAAAAAAAAATAAAATAGCCATCACATCAGTAAGCTGTTTGAACAGCGAATTTAAAACAAAATTGTTGGTGATTTTAGCAGAATTCAATCCAAATTGCAAAAACGAGTAACAAGAAATGCTGGCTAGGCTATACGATGATGATGGGTTTGTCTTTCAACCCTTTCACGACTATTGTTGAAAATTGATTCTTTTCACAAAAAAAACTTTATTTTACATTTCAAATAAGTCTTGATCGAACCACAGAACAGTTAGGCACGTCAGTTATGCTATTACGGATATGAAATTAAGTACTTAGTTACTAAATGTACATATTTACTGTAGATGTAAAACCTCCAGTGAAGTGCTATGTCCGTACATAATATATAACCCATCAATAATTTTAGTACCCATCCTCACTGATATGCATGCTATCAAAGTCACTGTTTGTTGATGTAATTCATTGTCCGCCCCTCCTTCACTGATGTTTTTTTAACAACAAACAAACAATTCACGTTTAAAACCCACTATGGAATAAATTTGAGAACTTGAACGGCTAGTTTTTCGTAATCTTTTAATCGCTAATATACCATAAGCAAAGGTTCAGTTAAAAAATAAAATCTATGAAAAACAATATATAATTAGTCGGCAATAACTCAGGCAGTCAAAAAGATAAAGCGGCAAATTTTGTACTTTGTCACTTTGTAAGAATGTATCAGCTCATTGATCCAGTTTAGTTAGATTTATTTGGTGTATAATTGATAACTGCCGTAATGTTTTAACTTTCAATATACAAAGGAATTTTTTTATGAAAATGAGACACATCCAACTCTCAGCCAGTCATTGATACTGTAAATTAACTAAAAAATTACAGAAAGGCAGATTTAATATTTACAATACTTTTGAGAAAAAATATTTATTAACTATTTGATGCTTAGAAACTTTTCATATGTTGATTCATTGGTCCTTCTATGTATACTGATCTATTTTAAATGGTACACTTGGTAAGAATGTACCAGCTTTTTATAAAGTCGGTGTATAATTGACAGCTGCCATCATCTTTTAACCCCTTATATACAAAAGTGGTTGTCTACGAAAATCAGACACATTCCTACCTTACTCTAAGCCAGTCTTTACTACATACTGTAAGTAAAGGTTTACAGAAGGTCACATTGAATTAGATTTTTCTATTATGGTAACTGCCAAGATTCAAAACCATGTTTCTGGCGTTTTGTGAAACAAAACTACGTAGTGACTGACCAAAAAACAGTTTACTCCCGGGCCGGGAATTGAACCCGGGTCTCGCACGTGACAGGCGCGGATACTCACCAATATACTACCATAACAAAATACGTAACAAAATACCGTGGGATAATTACATTTGCTTACTTTCAATTAAATCATCAAAGATGTTAATGAACCCCTCATAAGCTTTGAAGTCAGTCAGTTTTTCTCCGCATAAACAAAGGAAAAAGAATTGTCTGGCCATAAAACATTTTACTCCCCGGCCGGGAATTGAACCCGGGTCTCGCACGTGACAGGCGCGGATACTCACCACTATGTATACTACCGAGGACTGTATTTAACGAAAACTTTGCGCTACTGCTATTTAGATAACCATTGCGTTCAAGCTCTTCAGACCTTAAGCTGGATCTTTCGCCAATCCTATAATCATTCATTCAGTCAGTCAGTCAGTCAGTCAGTAAGTCAGTCAGTCAGTCAGTCAGTCAGTCAGTCGGTCGTTTGGTCAGTCAGTCAGTCAGTCAGTCAGTCAGTCAGTCAGTCAGTCAGTCAGTCAGTCAGTCAGTCAGTCAGTCAGTCAGTCAGTCAATCAGTCAGTCAATCAGTCTGTCATTCAGTCATTCAGTCCATCAGTCAGTCAGTCAGTCAGTCAGTCAGTCAGTCAGTCAGTCAGTCAGTCAGTCAGTCAGTCAGTCAGTCAGTCAGTCAGTCAGTCAGTCAGTCAGTTTTGGCATCAAAGCAGATATAAGTACACTGGCTCAGTCTATTTCGGTCAGTGAAACGTGAGCAAAACTTTTGATCAATAACTTTTTACGTGAACATAGAATACCATGAAAACCACACAATTTTGAGCGTTAAAATAATTCCATGCATGACAATCGGATTTCAAGGGGAATCGGTCATCTTTGCCACCGAGACAAGTTTGCCACTCTAAATCGAGACAAGTTTGCCACTGAAAACCCCCCAATAAAGTGGCAAACTTGTCTCGATTTAGAGTGGCAAACTTGTCTCGGTGGCAAAGATGACACACAGTCATTTCAAGACAGGATGCGGCGTTCTAATCAGTCTATCTTCAAATGAACTGACGGGCGATGAACCAATTAGCAACATGAAAGGAGTGAAAGTTTCAGTATAGTCTGTCTCCCTGTTGAACTTCTTAATATCTTTTATTTTTAACAATCCTAATTAAGTGAGTTTGAAACTTCTTAATTTAATTTCCAAGATTAGCAACAATTTAATACAGATTCCTGCATTATTATGCGTTTTACATGGTTAGATATTGTCAGTGATAAAAAGTTTTTTTTTGTAAATCATTCTTGATTATGGAACAAAATTTCAGTGTTCATCTGATTGCAATCAACTTTACAAAAACCCAAACTTTATCCATAGTCGGTTTGAAACGTGAACTGTTTGTTTGATGCTTGAAAGTTTATCAGTAAAGGAGGACCAATGAATTACATCAACAAACAGTGACTTTGATAGCATGCATATGACATAACTAAAGCCTGTATGTTGTTTCTGCAAGCAAAAATATTGCCCAAAATGTCTGAAACCAGTCTCATTACAACTCGGTTGACACATAGTGTAACACAGTATACCATGGGGTGATGTTGATTGATTTGCGTGTTAACACGGATTATGTGATATTTCATTATCAAAGTTTTTAGGGAATACTTTTTGCTTGCAGAAACCACATACGGGCTTTATCAGTGAGGATGGGTACTAAAATTGTTGATGGGTTTCAGCTTCAGGTAATTTATTATGTAAGGACATGTCCGTTACTGGAGATTTTATATCTACAGGAAATATTTTTATTTAGTAACTAACTACACATCTTAACTAAGCTTACATACGTCGTGGGACTCTCTATTTTTTTCAGACTAAAATTGTTGACTCATTCTCGTTCATGTAGGATAGTAATTATGAAACATGAACTGTTCGGTCGTTCGTTCACATGTGGAGTTAGAGTAATTTTTTGCAGTAACGAACAGAATGACTGACCGACCGACTGACTGGCTGACTGACTGACTGACAGACTGGCTGACTGACTGACTGACGGACTGCCTGACTGACTGACTGACTGACTGACTAACTGGCTGACTGACTTACTGACTGACACACATGCGACAACGGCTATTCACGTTTTTTATCGAACTGGCAGACTATTCATTATTTTATTAGTTGAAACTTTAGTTTTTTTTTATATTTTTTATGAATGCAACTTACACAGACCCACTGTTAATACAAATGGATGGATTTTATTGATCTTAGGTTTGAAACGCGACCTGTAGACAGCTGCAGTTATAAGAGAGCGATCAGTGTAGGTTTTTTAAATAAAATTTGTCGTACGGTTTCTATTAGTTCCGTGTTCCAGACCACTAGCGGACGAGAAGGGGTGGGAAAAGTGGAATTCCCCCCTCTTTGGCGCTTTCAAAAAGTGGAATTTGTTCTCTAAGGTGTAGGTAAAATGACCTGAAAACTGCAAATTCCCCCCTCTTTGACGAAATTCCCCTCCCTTTGGGAATTAACTCATCCGCC
>OZ038446.1:27275344-27301101 GCA_964036265.1 Daptonema setosum
ATTCTCGCTCAAAGACATGAACGATAAAGACATTGATATCTCGCCACCGAAAACTTTATTTATTACAGTATTTACCGTCAACTTTTCCGCAGTTAAAAACAGTGTTCCCACCGTGTTAGTCATCTTACCGGTAACAATTTGTAGTTTTTACTGTCATAAAAAAACTTAACGAGCAGCGGTATTTAAGCTCATGAAATGCATCCTTTCGTTCAAGCTCAACATCCATACACACGAACATTGTATATTCCCTTCATTCACCAAAGTTTCCTGTTTTCTAACCTTTTCATGAAGAAAAAGGGTTTTCCCCGTCCCTAAGTCATTCGCTTTTCCGCTTTTGGTTTGCCAGTGTATATTTAGTCAAGCGTGCATCACTTTAGAGATTGACACCAAAGATAATTCGTATGGACTTTATTGTTGTCAAGGCTAACCGTGCTAAAGTTAGGTTGTGATTTCTACTGAGACGTTCACTGGCGGATGAACTAATCCTCCAAAGGGAAGGGAATTTCTTCAAAGAGGATGGAATCGGCAGTTTTCAGGACATTTAACCTACACCTTAGGGAGCCAACTCAGCTTTTTGAAACCGCCAAAGAGAGGGGAATTCCTCTTTCCCCTCCCCTTCTCGTCCGCTAGTGCTACTGAGACGTTCCATAACGTATAGTTTATCCAGGGTTTCTTGTTACTCCAGAAATTTTTATCACGCGAATGGAACTGAAATCTGAGTTGGCGCGCTTTTTCAAATTCTCCCAACCAGTTTTCCTGATCACAATCGGACAGTTAATTCTTTCTAACCAAACTTTTTGGCGCGCAGTTTGAATTCAAATATGTTTTTGGCGCCCTTTCAAAGTTTCGAGAATTTATTTCTTTTTCACATAACATTCAGATAACATTCAAAAATTGCCCCTAGTTCATTGCATACATGCGTAACCGGTCCACATAATTGTTTTATAACAATAAACCCTGATCAAGCTATATGGGTTAGGAATGTTGCGCTTAATTCATAGCCTAGGCTATATGTAGTACGGCGTCTAGACCACGGGACGAAACGCCTAGTAAGTTAGAACGGTATTTGCTCTAGTAGGTTAGATTGTTTTTCTTTCTTAAACTGTATGTGCTTAATAGGTTCGTAAAAGTAACTTTGATGCCAAAAAATCCTGACCAGACTATAAAAAACTCATTAAATCATTCACCATTCACATAAGCAAAACACTCACGCGTATTCTTTCGGTTGTGTTTAGGAATTTCGGTTTCTTAATTTGCATATTTTTCTCTGCTTACCGTTGCTCTGTGATAAATTCGGGCTATCAATCATCGCGTGTTTGAATGGGGATTTTGGCGCCATTTATGTTGGCCCTTATGTGTAGTGAACGCGATATTTATGGAAAGGAATTCGTATGAAAAAAATTACTTGTAATCGAAAAGAGCGTCGAAATTGAGTAAATATTTAATAAATTACTAATTAGAAAAGCGTTTTCCGCAAACAACAAACATACATGAAGACATAGTTTTTTATATACACTCTTGTTTTTCGTTATGTTTTTTCTTTTTTATTCGTCTTTGTTACTTGCCTTCTGGCACTACGTGAGTGCTATTATTTTACAAGGAGACAAACCAAAAAAATTCGCGTTTTTCCTACCTACAGAAACCTTACACGTGGCGAATTTATCATTCAAGTACAGTGAGTTCTGTCATATCCTGTGTTCTATTGTCCCAATTACCACTGACTTGAGAAATGACGTTTCAATCAGTCAGTAAGCCAGTCAGCCAGTCAGTCAATCGGTCAGTTCGTCAGTCAATCGGTCGGTCAGTCAGTCAGTCAATCAGTCAATGAGTACCTACATAAAGTGGTATTCCCCTCTCTTTGGCGGTTCAGAGAAGTATAATTTGTTAATTAACGTGTGAGTAGAATTGCATCAAAACTGCTAATTACCCTTCTTTGAGGAAATTCCCACCCCTTTGGAGGATTGACTGGTCCGCCAGTGGGCTTAGGATTAGGCTTAGGCTTAGGCTTAGGCTAAGGCTTAGGCTTAGGCTTAGGCTTAGGCTTAGGCTTAGGCTTAGGCTTAAGCTTAGGCTTAGACTTAAGCTTCTGTACGGAAGAGTTTTTATTACGGCAAATCTGGCTCCTTTACTATAAAAATCTTATTTAGTAAAAGTTCCCCGTTTCTAAAGCGAAGTAATCCACACTCTTGTCTCCCCGTATTTCTAGCTCTCCTTACATAAAAACGAACCTGATTGACATCTACTATTGTTGTCTTTGATTGATTGTTCTAAACACTGGCGGAGTAGCCAAACTTCCAATATGAGGAGAATTTATCTGAAGAGGGGGATTTTGTAGAATTTAGGCCGTTCTAGGGAACCCTATGGAACAAAGTTCACTTTTTGAAAAAGCCAAAGAGAAGGGAATTCCACTTTTCCCACCCTTTTTCGTCCGCTAGTGGTTATAAATCACCGAACCACTAATATTCTACATTAGGGTACCTCTGTACACTAGCGGACGAGAAGGGGAGGGAAAAGTGGAAATCCATCCTCTTTGGCTAGTTCAGAAAGTAGAGTTTGGTCCCTAAGGTGCAGGTAAAATGGTTCAAAAACTGCCGATTCCCCCCCCCCCCCCCTTTGGCGAAATTCCACTCCCTTTGGAGGTTTAGCTCGTCCGCCAGTGCCTCTGTATAATAAATCAAGTGATCGATCCCCTTAAGCCACGATCTATAAAAATCACCTTAATCCGGTAACGCCTATCCATTGCCTTTATATGGCTGACAAGGTGAAAGACAAATTTTTATAGCTATACAACCCGTTTTTGCATAATGGATGATTTATGGCACGCTGTAAATTCTTCTCCGCATGTCCTGTAAAACTGTTGTCATTTATGAAAGAATTAAAAACATTCTAAGGGTGTCTTCATAACAGTTGCAAAAAAATTGCAGACTTTTAGCAATTTTTCCGTCACCCTTTTCCAGACGAAAAACTTGCAAAAACAGTTGCAAAAATTCTGCAATTTTTTTGCACTTTTTGCACTTGTTTTTGCAACTGACTATGAAGGCACCCTAAGACTGACGTGAGTTTCCTGTCTCTAAGGTAAAGTTTTCAGGTTTTTTTAGTAGTCATTTTTTCATGATTTTCTACATAAGTGCTTTTGTGACACGCTTACCTTTGTTTCAATTGTATGATAGGAACCGGAAACTACTCGACCCTAACCGCTATTCCCCCTCCGCTATTCCCCATTCGCCAGATTTTTTTCTTCGAGGGGGTCATTTTGAATAATGAAGTACGGCTTTGATGATATGCCGTCTGTTTGCATTCTGTAATTTCAGCACTAGCGGACGATAAGATAAAAAAAGTGGAAAATTTGAATTTTAATTAAACAAATTCCAGGTATGCCAAGGCAAATGCAACGATGCTATGTGTGCCTTCATAGACTAGCGAACGATAAGGGTAGGGAAAAGTGGAACTCCCCCTCTTTAGCATTTTTAAAGGGTACATTTCCCCCTTAAAGTGAAGGTAAAATGACCTCAAAACTGCCAATACCCCCTTTTTGACAAAACTCCCTTCTCTTTGGAGGTGTGGTTCGTCGGAGTTGCAACTCATTTCGGAACTATTCTGTTAACCGTTTCCTTTTTCGTTTCCACAATTTCCTCTATTTTCTTCCTGTTTCGATTTCGATAACGAAAAGTTCGAAATTAGGTTGGAACTCCGATTATGAAGGCACCGTATGATTCTCGGGAAATAGTGAAAGGGTACACAATCTATCATAATTCAGTCACCCAAGTAATTAGTAACACACAAGAATATAAATCAAATTCAATTTCATCCACTTTTTAAATTTATTTTAGTATTTAAATAATTTATAATTTTTATAGTATTTATTATATTGAAGTCAATTTTTTGAGTTTTTAAGACCTTCTCCTGAACTTGACTACTTCATTACATGTCTTGTTTTAGACGCATTCATTCAGTTCTTCTGTCATGCACACTTTCAGTGAGTCATTCAGTTAGTCGGTCAGTCAGTCAGTCAGTGAGTCAGTCATTGAGTCAGTCAGTCAGTCAGTCAGTCAGTCAGTCAGTCAGTCAGTCAGTCAGTCAGTCAGTCAGTCAGTCAGTCACTGAGTCAGTCTACCTGTATAGTATAATACACGAAGGCCCACACGTATTATTTGGTGGTGTTTGTGAGCGTCTGCCCTGACCCTGACTGGCTAGTAGAGCTTGTTTGTATTAGACGGTACAATCACAGTCAGTCAGTCAGTCAGTCAGTCAGTCAGTCAGTTAGGCAGTGAGTCAGTCGGTCCGTCAGTCAGTCAGTCAGCCAGTAAGTCAGTCAGTAAGTCAGTCAGTCAGTCGACAACTCATTCACCCATCATGCAGACCTTTTATTGACCTTATCACCGCCTCATCATTACTCACTCACTCACTCACTCCTCACTCACTCACTCACTCCTCACTCACTCACTCACTCACTCACTCACTCACTCACTCACTCACTCACTCACTCACTCACTCACTCACTCACTCACTCACTCACTCACTCACTCACTCACTCACTCACTCACTCACTCACTCACTCACTCACTCACTCACTCACTCACTCACTCACTCACTCACTCACTCACTCACTCACTCACTCACTCACTCACTCCCTCACTAACTATGACCAGACCGTCTACACATCTCCCATACCTGTATATTTGCATACAGCTCGTATTCTATTTGGCATTCGATCTGTTCTACTGGAGGGGGGAGAGGGGGAAAAATTTACCCCCCCCCCCTCTACGATATATAATATATTATTGTTCAGATCACAAGCGGACGAGGGAAGAACGAAAAAGTGGAATTCCCTCCTCTTTGGCAATTCCAAGAAGTAGACGTTTGTTCCTTAAGGTGTAGGTAAAAGGATCTGAAAACTGCCGATTCCCCCCTCTTTAGCAAAATTCCCCTTCCCTTGGGAAGATTTGCTCGTCCGCCAGTAGTTCAGATCGTACTATTAGAATGTGTACTTATCGAGGCCGATGAGAAACGGAGAGTTTTAGGTTCGAATATTTTAGAGATTGGCACAAACATTTGGGGTATTCTACATATGTTGGCAGATTTGACTTTTTTATTCAAAAAATGCGTGCGCTTTTTTCTAATGAATTAAAATTAAATTCTTACGTGGAATTATTTCAAAGTAACCAACGCCGCGTTTCTTTGTTTCACTGCCGCCAGGGTCAAGTTATTTACAAAATTGACAATGGTACCAAAATACAGTTTGAGTTCTTGATTTTTGTTGGCGTTCTTGTTTATTCAACACCATTTTCTTGTAACCTTGCTACATAGCAACGTTCCATTCACAAAAACAAGCGTTTATTTACTGCAATTTGCGGTGTGTGTCCGGTATTTTTTTGCTTTTATTTGCCTTCAGGCTATTCTAGACGTGTAAATAACTGTATCCCGTCTCCACCTTGCTAACTCGTTCAACCGGAAAGAAGTGCGCATTCTAAAGCAAATCAGTTGCTCAGTCAGTCGGTCAGTCAGTAGGTCAGCCTGTTTGTGAGTGAGTGGGTGAGTGAGTGAGTCAGTCAGTTAGTTAGTACTTCTATCACAAAACTCAGTTCAGTCAGTCAGTCAGTCAATCATTAAGTCAATCGATCAGTCAGTCAGTCAACTAGTATATCAGTCATTCAGTCAGCCAGTCAGTGAGTAAAATTTGTTTACAGATAACTACCGGGTCTTAACTAAGGCATTACCATTGCACGCTTTATTGACTTCACAAAGAAAAGCCTACCAAACCACTCGAGTGTACATACAATCATACATACAATGTATTCATACTACATGAATATGCCTAATTGAATCAACAGTGACCATGTAGGTAGGATACATACATATGTACATAGTAGAATAGGATAAGGGCACTTAGGCTCGAGCCTACCTGAAGCCTAAGGGTGGCCTACATCAAGCCTACCTGATGAATAGGTTGGATCCTTGTTAGGCTTCACGCTTGATTGACTGTCGCGTGCCCCCGAACCACTTGATCAAATTTCAAGGTGGCTGTTCGACTCCTGTTGTTGACATTTGACATGTTCATAAGTAGCCTACTTAGGCTTAGGCACTAGCGGACGAGGGAAGAGCGAAAAATTGGTATTCCCCTCTCTTTGGCGGTTCAGAGAAGTATAATTTGTTAATTAACGTGTGAGTAGAATTGCATCAAAACTGCTAATTACCCTTCTTTGAGGAAATTCCCACCCCTTTGGAGGATTGACTGGTCCGCCAGTGGGCTTAGGATTAGGCTTAGGCTTAGGCTTAGGCTAAGGCTTAGGCTTAGGCTTAGGCTTAGGCTTAGGCTTAGGCTTAGGCTTAAGCTTAGGCTTAGACTTAAGCTTCTGTACGGAAGAGTTTTTATTACGGCAAATCTGGCTCCTTTACTATAAAAATCTTATTTAGTAAAAGTTCCCCGTTTCTAAAGCGAAGTAATCCACACTCTTGTCTCCCCGTATTTCTAGCTCTCCTTACATAAAAACGAACCTGATTGACATCTACTATTGTTGTCTTTGATTGATTGTTCTAAACACTGGCGGAGTAGCCAAACTTCCAATATGAGGAGAATTTATCTGAAGAGGGGGATTTTGTAGAATTTAGGCCGTTCTAGGGAACCCTATGGAACAAAGTTCACTTTTTGAAAAAGCCAAAGAGAAGGGAATTCCACTTTTCCCACCCTTTTTCGTCCGCTAGTGGTTATAAATCACCGAACCACTAATATTCTACATTAGGGTACCTCTGTACACTAGCGGACGAGAAGGGGAGGGAAAAGTGGAAATCCATCCTCTTTGGCTAGTTCAGAAAGTAGAGTTTGGTCCCTAAGGTGCAGGTAAAATGGTTCAAAAACTGCCGATTCCCCCCCCCCCCCTTTGGCGAAATTCCACTCCCTTTGGAGGTTTAGCTCGTCCGCCAGTGCCTCTGTATAATAAATCAAGTGATCGATCCCCTTAAGCCACGATCTATAAAAATCACCTTAATCCGGTAACGCCTATCCATTGCCTTTATATGGCTGACAAGGTGAAAGACAAATTTTTATAGCTATACAACCCGTTTTTGCATAATGGATGATTTATGGCACGCTGTAAATTCTTCTCCGCATGTCCTGTAAAACTGTTGTCATTTATGAAAGAATTAAAAACATTCTAAGGGTGTCTTCATAACAGTTGCAAAAAAATTGCAGACTTTTAGCAATTTTTCCGTCACCCTTTTCCAGACGAAAAACTTGCAAAAACAGTTGCAAAAATTCTGCAATTTTTTTGCACTTTTTGCACTTGTTTTTGCAACTGACTATGAAGGCACCCTAAGACTGACGTGAGTTTCCTGTCTCTAAGGTAAAGTTTTCAGGTTTTTTTAGTAGTCATTTTTTCATGATTTTCTTGCATAAAAGTTGCTTTATCGGCAACAAAAAGTGTATAATGAACGAAAGGCGCACTTAAAAAATTATTTTTCTGAATTTAGTTCATACAGTATGTGCGAAATAACAATGAATTTTCTCGTTTTCACGAATTTCATCATTTTTAAATTTCGTTCAGTTTCCTGAAAACATTTCCCATTTGTTCGTATTCAGTTACATATTATTGTTATTTGACACCATGAAAACATGAAAAAGTAATCATTCCCCCATCCCCCTAAACCCCCCTCCCCAAGAATCAACATTCCTGTCCCGGACCCCCGGAGGGTGTGAAAGGTAGAACCGTTGTTGATTGCGTCACATGACTGACTGACTGACTGACTGACTGACTGACTGACTGACTGACTGACTGACTGACTGACTGACTGACTGACTGACTGACTGACTGACTGACTGACTGACTTCCCGATAAACAATCTTGATGTCTGTTTTTGGTAGCTCACAACATTATTAGACCATAATTACGGGGAACTCGATCCGGTTGGAAACACAGATCTCAAGTTTGATATTAGACTGGTGGATTATAAAAATTGTTGTTGTTGTTGTTGTTGTTGTTGTTGTTGTTGTCGTTGTTGTTGTTGTTGTTGTTGTTGTTGTTGTTGTTGTTGTTGTTGTTGTTGTGGCGGTTGTTGTTGTTGTTGTTGTTGTTGTTGTTGTTGTTGTTGTTGTTGTTGTTGTTGTTGTTGTTTTTGTTGTTGTTGTTGTTGTTGTTGTTGTTGTTGTTGTTGTTGTTGTTGTTGTTGTTGTTGTTGTTGTTGTTGTTGTGGCGGTTGTTGTTGTTGTTGTTGTTGTTGTTGTTGTTGTTGTTGTTGTTGTTGTTGTTGTTGTTGTTGTTGTTGTTGTTGTTGTTGTTGTCGTTGTTGTTGTTGTTGTTGTTGTTGTTGTGGCGGTTGTTGTTGTTGTTGTTGTTGTTGTTGTTGTTGTTGTTGTTGTTGTTGTTGTTGTTGTTGTTGTTGTTGTTGTTGTTGTTGTTGTTGTTGTTGTTAATGCTGTTCATGATGAAAGTCGTAAGCTGCACCCAAATATGGAACACTACCCCATAAATGTCTTCGGAACACTGATAAGAGTTCTGTTTTGAACAGTGAATTATTTGACAGATTCCTTCGCATATTCATGTAGGTGTTTTATGTTTATGAGTGAGTGAGTGAGTGAGTGAATAATGAGAGAGTGAGTGAGTGAGTGAGTAAGTGAGTGAGTGAGCTAGTTAGTGAGTGAATGAGTGATTAGATAAGTGAGTGAACAAGCCATTCACAACCGCAGTGAGCAAAGTGAACAGAATAAATCCGCATAAATGTGCAACAACAACAACAACAACAACAACCACCACAACAACAACAACAACAACAACAACAACAGTACAACCCAGTTCTGTATTTTAGGTTTGTATGTTTTTTTTCACTATTCCCATTGTGGTATTTGTATTACGTTTTACTGACTCATATTGTTGAATGCGAACACACTTCGTCTATCCCATTCACACTTTAGCAGGAGACTAAATTTGAATGCGCGCCAAGTTTCCGTGGCATAAAACTGATCTAAAATACCGATAAAAACAAATTGCTCCGAATCTGTTTAACGAAATCTCCGAAAATCTTACGAATCAAGCCAAAATAAATGGCGTGCCTTCGAAGCACTAGTGCACGAGAAGAGTAGGGAAAAGTGGAATTCACCCTTTTCGGGAATAGTAGAGTTTGTTCCTTAAGATGTTGGTAAAATGGATCAATTTCTGCCAGTCCCCCCCCTCTTTGAGAAAATTCCTCTCCCTTTGGAAATTTGGCCAGTGCTTCAAAGTCAGTCATCTTATAAATAGTGATTGGTAAATTTATCCGGGCCCAGATAAGCCGATCATCAGAAGAAATCTATCGGGATCATCATCTACTCAATACCGTGGGAATATAGAACTTTTAGAAAAAATATTCTTTGAAAAAAACGCCAGTGATAATTCTCATATTTTGAGTGTGTACATTTTGTGTACGCGGAACCAAAGGTTTTTTAGTTGGAAATATTTCATGTATAATAGTATTGGGGATTTATTAGAAGTTTAGAAAGTCTGCCAACATCTCAGCAAGATTTCTATGACTATAGAGAACTAAGAACCAACTCAGTTTGTTTGATAGGTAGATTTCGGCCTGTAAACTATTGTCCCTATGAAAATACTACTGAAAATAAAGAGTTAAATTTGACTTATTTTTCTCAAGCCATGGTGAAGGACATTTGTATTGTATGTTTTTTGGTTATCCATTGTTAATATTCGTTCATTCATTCATTCATTCATAGATTCTATTCATTTGATTTTTCATCAGAGTGCCACATGTATGAATCAAAGTCAGCCTGTGAATTGAGTCACATAATTACAGAGAACAAAAACTTGGTATTTCAGAACACCAATTTGTCAGTCAGTCAGTCAGTAAGTTAGTAAGTCAGTCAGTCAGTCAGTCAGTCAGTCAGTCAGTCAGTCAGTCAGTCAGTCAGTCAGTCAGTCAGCCAGTCGGTCAGTCAGTGAGTCAGTCGGTCAGTCAGTGAGTCAGTCATTCAGTCCCCAGTTTGTAAATCAGTTTTACTGAACAAAAAATCAATCGAGACGTAAATCTATCAGTCAATCAATAACTAAAATAGTCAGTGTCAAACCATACGTTTTCCAGTCATTCAATCAGTTAGTCAATCAATCAATCAGTTAATCGGTGAACACAAGAAACTCTAGGCAAGCTATATTTTCATATCTGTATTCCAGGTACGTATGTACATACATATACAAATACAAAGGCTCTCATATGTTCATACTGTATGTATATACATGTATACTAAATTTCATGTTACCATTCATTCATTGAAAACATTACCTGTTTCATGCGTGTGCTGATTTATTCAAGTAAGGCTTTTTTACGGAACAAATCTTTTTTTAAATCCGGCATCATAGTCTGGCTTGATTATTCATATTTCTATGATGTTTTGCGTTCAATTCAGAATATTTCCATGGAGATTTGTGGTCTAAAAGAACATTAAATCAGATCTTTTCAAAGTGTTCGATTCGAAGAAGAGTAAAATCATAATAGTAATAACATAGTTAGGTGAGGCTGGGTCTGCTTTTAACGAAACTGGTTTCCGCTAAATAAAACGTAGTTATTCTAGAAAAAAACTCGATAAACAATTCCAGTACTTTATTGAGTTTCATGGTATTTTTCACATTTTTATTTCCGTTTTTTTATTTGTTAATGACACCGCCAATTTTGTAATAAATCATTTGTGCGTCATTTTTTAGTTGAATGAAACCTGAATGTTTAGTTGGTTGTGTTTGCACTGTTGAATGATTCATTGCGCATAAAATTCCCATACACTAGCGGACGAGAAGGGGTGGGAAAAGTGGAATTCCCCCCTCTTTAGCGTTTTCAAAAAGTAGAATTTGTACCCTAAGGTGTAGGTAAAATGCCCTGAAAACTGTCAATTCCCCCCTCTTTAAGAAAATTCCCCTCCCTTTGGAGGATTGGCTCGTCCGCCAGTGTTCCCATATTCAATATTCAGGTCAGTCAGTACCTGTTATAATACATGCAATATGGAGTAGTAAAACAGCCTTCAAACATTCTTCCTCTAGATAAAAATTATTTTGTATATTATTTCATCTTGTTTAATAAAAATAAAGGATTGACAAGTTTTTCCTCTCTTCGTAAAAACCATCATTTTTTCTGTTTCATCGCTGTTTTCATCAATTATTCATGATATATTGTACCAACATTAGAATCAATGTTGACAATACAGAATGAATCATTCTGATGTTCGTTCGGACGCTCCGTTATTACATATTATACTATTTATTTAGCAAATAATATCTCAAACTAACCCTAAGTTGAATTTAATTCATGCAATTTCCTACTAAGCCTTGCTTTAATTTACCTTAAAAATTTCTAATCAAAGATTCATGCATGAAATATCGTACAAACATAAAATCCATACATAAGAATCAATGTTGACAATACAGAATGAGTCATTCTTATGTTCGTTCGGACGCTCCGTTATTACATAAAATATTATAGTTCGCTCAAGGTATACTGTTACTAAAATTTATCTTCCTAAACCGATTTTCATGCTACATTTGCAACTACATAATTAAACGCACACTTCGTAAGAATGTCAAAAAGTCAGTTTTTTTAACTTTTGTTAACACAAAAAAGATTTGAATTTAAATTGAGCACGCGAAAAAATTCTGAGTAGCGACAAACCTCGGATAAGCTCTAGCCACTGGCGGACGAGCTAATCCTCTGAAGGAATAGGAATTTCGTCAAAGAGGGGGTAATCAGTAGTTTAACGCCATTATACCTACACTTTAGGAAAAAATTTTACTTTTGAAAATGCCAAAGAGGGGGGAATTTCACTTTTTCCACCCCTTCTCATCCGCTAGTGACTATAGCGTCCCATTAATGGACGCTATGAATAAGGACGCTGAAAATACCAGTTTTATGCTGCCGTTTAGCAACGTTAGCTGAGCTTACTGGTCGGAGGCGACAGTTAGACATTCAGAAATACAGTTGTTTTGTTGTTGTTATTGTTGTTGTTGTTGTTGTTGTTGTTGCTTTTACCTGGGTTTAACCTCACCGTTTTCTTTGTGTTTGCTCTCCACAAAAATGCATGAATCCTCCATAATTTTGTGTTTCATGCAAAAATTTCCCGAATTTTGATGTACAAGAACAATTCTGAAATCCTCAATTTATTCTAACGCTTACAATTTTACCATCCACGTTATTCCGCTCATTTCATGTTATTTGTTCACTATAAACTTCCATGCATGTGTGCTAGCTAATAAATGCTCGTTGTTTTTATTTCATGCAGTCCGGTCGGTACAAACAAGACTTTCAGTTCACCATTCAGGTCTGAATTTCATGTTTCCCATTGTTGTTGTTGTTGTTGTTGTTGTTATTGTTATTGTTGTTGTTGTTGTTGTTGTTGTTGTTGTTGTTGTTGTTGTTGTTGTTGTTGTTGTTGTTGTTGTTGTTGTTGTTGTTGTTGTTGTTGTTGTTGTTGTTGTTGTTGTTGTTGTTGTTGTTGTTGTTGTTGTTGTTGTTGTTGTTGTTGTTGTTGTTGTTGTTGTTGTTGTTGTTGTTGTTGTTGATATCGATATGTTTGCTTATGATCTGGTCATGATCGATTGCGTCGATTTGGATTTGGAACAAACTCTGTGAAAACCAGATTTTCCACGATATAACAGGTTGCGCTGGTATTAATCAGAAGCATTCTGTTTATTGTGTTATCAATGTTTTTTTTTGATAAAAATGTCAGTCGTTCAGTCGCTGAGTCTTTCATTCAGAGGAGGAGTCATTCGTTCAGTCGCTGAGTCATTCAATCATTTTTCAGTCATTCATTCATTCAGAGGAGTCATTCGTTCAGTCGCTGAGTTCATTCAGAGGAGTCATTCGATCAGTCGCTGAGTTCATTCAGAGTCATTCGTTACGTCGCTGAGTTTTTCAGTCATTCGTTCATTCATTCAGAGGAGTCATTCGTTCAGTCGCTGAGTCATTCATTCATTTTTTTGATAAAAATGTCAGTCGTTCAGTCGTTGATTCATTCATTCAGATTGTCAGTTGAGGAGTCTTTGAACGTGAAATCCAGTCAGTCATGTAATCGATCAGTCCACTCAATCGTTTAGTCGGTCAGCCAGTCAATCAGTTCAATTATTCATTCAGTCAGTCAGTTTCGTATGTCAGTAAGTCAGTATTTTTCTACAGAAACCTGTATAAACAACATTCCAATCACTGACTCATCATTGTCAACTATCCAATCGGTACTACGAACAGTTTTTACCAGTCAAAGGTGTGTCAGCCAAGATGTGACTGACTGACTGACTGACTGACTGACTGACTGACTGACTGACTGACTGAGTGACTGACTGACTGACTGACTGACTGACTGACTGACTGATTGACTGACTGGCGGACTGAGTGGCTGACTAACTGACTGATTGATTGACTGACTGACTCATTGACCAATCAGTCAACCAATATAATAGATGTATAATTTATTTTATCTCCCAAAGTTATTACACACATGTTCGTTAAATTGATGCATGAGTCATCAATTTCCAGTTTCATTGTTGTTCACCGGCGCTGATTTCGCGTTTCCTACTCAACTCATGACAATCGATGTTCAAAAAAATAACCAGTCGTCCTCGTACACTTTTGCTCAAGTTCCCTTATCATTTTCCTAAATTGTTCAATTTTGTGAAATTTTATACTTATCAACAGTTTGTAAGAAAAATTAACACGTCAAAAAGTTGATGTTATATCGTATGTGGTAAAGTCTGGTCACAGTTTCTCGTTACTCCGAAATTTTTACCGTAATCCTTTTGGCGCGCATTTGAATTTTGGCGCGTGTTCAAACTTATTCAAAATTTTCAGCTGTTCATACTACATTTGTATAACATATTATTATACATGCCCAACTTGTTAATTGTTCAGTATAAGGTTTTCAGGAAAATAATTAGTAACAAGATACCCTGACCAAGCTATATCATATGTCTGTTTTAAAATTTTTTCGGGTCGAATTGTATTGTAAACTTTCATTACTGCACTGTTCTAAAAAATGGGTTGTTCTAATAAATGAAATTTTTTTGCAGATACAATTACAAGTTTCAACTGACATCATCAAATGGCTCACCATAAATATTGGTTTCACCAGCTTCAACGATTCAGCAACATCAATTCACTATTTCGTTCGTTCATCGAATGTATTTGTGGGCTTGGTAACAATATCACCAGAATTATTTTCGGATAACAAGAAATACTGACCAAGCTATAAAAGAGACACCTAATGTTGAGCAATGACCCTTTGTGGATCCCCTGGGGTGTGACACCCTGGGGCCAATGCCCTTCCTTCCTTAAAATTAGCCAATGACCACATGATATTTATGATATTCACATCGCGATTACAATCGATTTCGTCACTGATTTACTGATTCAGTCACTCACTTACTCACTCCCTCCCTCACTCACTCACTCACTCACTCACTCACTCACTAACTCACTCACTCACTCACTCACTCACTCACTCACTCACTCACTCACTCACTCACTCACGCACTCACTCACTCACTCACTCACTCACTCACTCACTCACGCACTCACTCACTCACTCACTCACTCACTCCCTCACTCACTCACTCACTCACTCACTCACTCACTCACTCACTGACTCACTCACTCACTCACTCACTCACTCACTCACTCACTCACTCACTCACTCACTCACTCACTCACTCACTCACTCACTCACTCACTCACTCACTCACTCACTCACTCACTCACTCACTCACTCACTCACTCACTCACTCACTCACTCATTCACTCACCCACTCACTCACTCACTCACTCACTCACTCTATCACTCACTCACTCACTATTTTAGTGGAGCATCTCTCATTATCGAGGCCCAGATAATGACTACTGTCATTTATCATATTGATTTCGGGAACGATTAGCATAAATCTTAGATTATGCAGAAATCTCAGATCTGAAGTCAGTGGAATCCTATAAGGATTTATCATCACATCCCCTCGTATGCTAAATCGAGTGTGAGTAACGTGTGAGAAATGGGTGTGAAATTGGGCGTTCATCTCTGTGTAACGTCTTCATATTGAATTTCGTTCGTAGACGATTTGTCGTCTGATTCTGATTCCTATTTGATTCAAAGTCTGTCTCCTAATTGATTAGGAGACAGACTTTTGAATCCCACCGTTATCATAGAACTAGCGGAGGGATAAGGGGAATTCTCCCCTCTTTGGCATTTTCAAAAAGTAGAATTGTTCCCTAAGGTGTCGGTAAAATGGCCTGCAAACTGCTGATTCCCCCTCTTTGATGAAATTTCCCCTCCCTTTTTGAGGATTAGCTCGTCCGCCAGTGTATCATCATAGGGAGATGTTTTCCATCCATGCGCAGGGATCGCATTTTACTTCGGTCTAAACAATTCAGAATGGTGTACAATCAGAATCAACATCGTTCGTTATTCACTATCTGACCGTAGAACCCAATCTTCAATCAACCTTCTGAAAACGGTTCTAGAATTTCAATTACCATCCGAAGTCTTGTTCACACGGATTTCTAATCCCTTTTTTCTCCTGATATTACTGGAACTCGAATGCCACCCCAAAAGCAACGCCACTTCAGCCCGATATTCGCCCTGAAAATTGCACCTGACAGCCTCTATTCACCTTGATTCACCTTAAATCACCTTAATTCAGCCCCTTGTTTTCTGGGGCTCTGAACTCAAGTGGGCGCTCATTTTGTGCTTCAGGAGATCCCATTCACCCCTGTTTGGCACGTTAAGCACCCTATTCACCAGATCAGGCACTTAATTGAAGTACGGTTTCGGATTCAAAGAATTTGAATTCAATATTGAAGTTTCTAGATGTCTTCACAACAAGTTTCAAAAATCAATCTTCACAAACATGTTTTTGTCTTATCTCTCTATTCATGTACGGGCATTATGTTAAATCATGACGTTAATTTCCAGGTCACACTGAGGTGTTCGTTAATGTTTGCGGAAGGCACTGGCGGACGACCCGAACCTCCAAAAGAGAGGGGAATTTCACCAAACAGGTGTTTTGAGGCAGAAAAATACTTTATCTGCATCTTATGGAACGAATTCTACTTTTTGAAAACGCCAAAGAGGGGAGAATTTCACTTTTTTCACCCGTTCTCGTCCGCTTGTGCGCTGAGGTGTTCGTTAATGTTTGCGGAAGGCGCACGTTTTTTTTCATGAATCCAAGTTGATATAACTCGATTTGAGAGTAAAATATATCCAAAATCAGAGTAATTAAAATAATCTTTTGTCGTAATAAAATATGTACTTTGCGTTTCGGTGAGCGACTTGGAAATTTTTAATTCCCCATACCTTTATATTCAGGTAGGGAACTTTATCAAAGACGGGGGAATCGGCAGTGTTGAGCTGATTTAATAACCACCTTAAAATGAACAAATTTCTGTTTTTGAAACTGCCAAAGAGGTGGGAAATCCACCTTTCCTTTCCCTTCTCGTCCTCTAGTGGCATCACGGTAGTTGGTTTGTTAATGAATGTGGTCAATTTTTAAGTAGCATATCCTGGGTATAAAGGAATTTCACACCTCACCAAATTACCCCCCCCCATCCCCAAATAAATCTCTCATTCCCCATTGTCCCGGGAAAACAATGGTCATTGAATTCGGGAGTCATGATGATCAACCGTTTGGCCTTGCTCCCAATGGCCAGCTCAGTTGAGTTGATCGAATGTGCGCATTCAACTGAATCTATGGAGTGTTGATGACTACTACTGTTTAGCACACGGACGGACGGACGGACGCTAAGGTGAGGGAATATCCCCCTCCTTATCCAGTGCAGTATGTTGTTTACAGATAGATGTAAATTTTGAGCTTGTTGCTTTCGTTTCGTTCTATCTTTAATTTATCAGAGAAATTAGCTGACATGTTCTATATGGATGATTTATTCTTGCGTCATGCATGATGCCGAAAAGCGAGCGAACTTTTCCAACGAGTCCAGAAATGCGGACATTTATTTGGATACATGTTTTCTATATAGCGTAATCGAGATTTTGTTGATGTTTTCAAACTAAATGTAAATTCCTAAAAGCGGGGAAATCAAGGGCTTTCATTCTCTCATTAGACGTTGAGGTAGGCATTTTCGAATCAATTTCCAGTCGAGTACGTTCATTATTTCGTGAGCACGGTGTATTTGGGTGAAGGTGAACCTATTATATATGTACACGTGTGTATATTCATTGTTTTCTCTTTTACGATACTGAAACACAGAGAGATACATTTCGACAAACATTTATCGCATCGCAAGTTGAAAGCCCGCTTTTTTGCACCGCTAGTACTATATTGACTTATCAACAGCTAACTGAAAGATTGATATTTGACTTATTGAAAGGCGTTTGTTTTGATACACGTCAATACACGGCGAATCAAGCAACAAACAAACCACTGGCGGACGAGCTAATACTCCAAAGGGAGGGGAATTTCGTAAAAGAGGGGGAATCGGGAGTATTCAGGCCATTTTACCTACACCTTGAGGAACAAATTATACTTTATGAAATCCCCAAAGAGAGGGGAATTCCACTTTTCCCTCCCCTTCTCGTCCGCTAGTGAAACAAACTCTGAGAAAAATGGCGCGCATTCAAACTCTGTCTTCTAATATAGCGAGACTGCTATATTTGACCACGTTTTCAAGAAATATCCGCAATATATCTGATCGTTGAATCGTATCAGACGTTCCACAACCCCGCTTACCGCTCACCATTGGCCGGCGAGAGTAGAACAAAAAGGTGGAATGCCCCATTCTTTTTAAGGTAAAAAAATTCTACTTTTTGAAAACGCCAAAGAGGGGGGATTTCACTTTTCCCACCCCTTCTCGTCCGCTAGTGTTCACAACACCGCTTACCACCGAACTGACCGCTGAGTCAAAACCGTAGATGGCGACCGAAATCGTGGTAATTCTCCCCTTTTTGGTGTTTTAAAAAAGTAGGATTTGTACCCTAAGGTGTAGTTTAATAGGTATGGAAACTTATAGTTCCCCCTCTTTAGCGATATTCTCCTCCCTTTGGAGGTTTGGCTCCTCCGCTAGCGTCGTTTACCACCACTAGCGGACGAGAAGGGGTGGGAAAAGCGGAATTCCCCCCTCTTTGGCGTTGTTCTTGTTGACTTGAAAAGGTTGACTTTGTTCCCTGAGGTGTAGTTAAAATGGCCTAAAAACTGTCGATTGCCCCCTCTTTAGCAATATTCCCATTCCTTTATAGGATTAGCTCCTCCGCTAGTGGCGCTTACCATTGAACTGACGGCTGAGGCAAAACGTAGACGGCGACCAGAATCGTGGTAATTCTCCCCTCTTTGGTGTTTTCAACGAACAGGATTTGTTCCCTAAGGTGTAGGTTAATATGTCTGGAAACTTACAAATCCGCCTCTTTGGAAAGATTCCCCTCCCTTTGGAGGTTCGGCTCGTCAGCCAGTGGTTGAATTGAATCAGTCGTTCACAACCCCGCTTACCACCGAACTGACTGCGGAGTCAAAACCGTAGATGGCGACTAGAATCGTGGTAATTCGTACCTCGATGTCATGTCTCTCACCGTCATCCAAGGTCGAACACATTTGTCCACGTATGACTAAGATATATAGACGATTAGCGTATTTTACCTTCATTTATTCGCTCTAGCAGACAATATGTGGGGGAAAGTGGATTTTCCCCTTTTTGGTGGTTTCAGGAAATATATTTTTGTTCTTCACGGGGTAGGTAAATAGGTTCGGAAACTGTTGACTCTTTCTCTCTCTAAAGGATTAGTCTATCAGTAATTGTTTCGTTATTGAATATGTTTTTAGATTTCTGTTCCATATTTTAAAATCAAAGCTCATGGATCAAATACAGCATTATAATCTGAAACTTGGTGGATAGGTTTTTGACTATTCTTCGACCGAGTTTTTTCTCATTACAACGTGACAAGGTCAACCAACGGCGTTCTTATAAACGATGAATATAAATAGAGAACGAAGCCGTTATTTAACTTGTTTCACTGCTCCTTAGCGGACGAGAAGGGGTGGGAAAAGTAAAAAAAAGTATTCTTTGGTTCCCTAACGTGTAGGTAAAATGGCCTGAAAATTGCCCCTCTTTGACGAAATTCCCCTCCCCTTTTTTCACTGTTCTATATTTTATCAGGAACCTTTTTTGTTCTGATTCCCGATTCCGAATTCGTCGATCAATTATTCTCATTGAAGTTTGAAAACATTAAAGTTAAACATTTAACTAGTTTGTTTTTGTTTTTAATAAAAAAATCTACTCGGACTGCCGACGTATCAGTCGTTACCTCTCAAATGTTAATTGACAGTCAAGGTTGAATGTCCGCTCGCTATAATATCGCTTGCTTGAGCCGTGTTCTCTTCTGTCTCATTCTTGATTAAATATTTATTCATTTATTCTTTGATTTTGAAAAATATTGTTAATATATAGCATTTTTCATATGACTGTCAGTACTTGAGCAGCTACATACTTCACCACATAATTTGCAATGTGTAACTTCATATAATTTTATTCTTAATATAGCCAACTAAAATTTCACGGGAGTGACTGGAAAACATCTTAATATATATAAACCGGTTGACTAAAACTAAAAGCGATGTTTATCTAAGTTATGTATTCTATAAAAAATCCGGTTTTCTAGTTTGTCCGAAGGGGTATTCATCAAAGCCTTTTTCATTCATCACCAGTTTGAATACCTAGGCACTAGCGGACGGTAAGGGGAGAGAAAAGTGGAATCCCCCCTCTTTGGCATTTTCAAAAAGTACAATTTGTTTCCTAAGATGTAGGTAAAATGGCCTAGAACTTTTCGACTCCCCCTTTTTGACGGAATTCCCCTCTTTTTGGAGGATTATCTCGTCCGCCAGTGTACCTAGGTAGAGGATTATCTCGTCCGCCAGTGTACCTAGGTAGAGGATTATCTCGTCCGCCAGTGTACCTAGGTAGAGGATTATCTCGTTTGCCAGTGTACCTAGGTTGAGGATTATCTCGTCCGCCAGTGTACCTAGGTAGAGGATTATCTCGTCCGCCAGTGTACCTAGGTTGAATTCTTCCGTTTTTTGGCATTCACTGATAAATATTCTATTCATCTTTATATTTTCCTTGTGTGGCATTATCCAAGGTCGCCCAAATAATTTGAAAAACCCTATTGTTCAAAAGAATATGATGATTTTTCTCGCCGATATTTAACATTATTGGATCAGCACACTAACAAAAAGAATGTGAATTTTCGGAAATGAGGAAAATGAAACGAATGATGAACTCTTGGTGTCTGAATGGAACTTTTTTGTTTTCAAAAACAGTCAATATGGAAGGAATTTCACTTCCCCTCCACCCTCTTTTCAGAAGGCGCGCTCAAAGTACTGCTCTAGTCCAGTTTAACCTAATGAATAAAAAAACTTAATTAGTCATACACGAAAGAGTGAGGACCGTGAAAAAATCTAAAAAATAAAAAGTTTTATATTTTATTGAAGTTCATTTTAGTTGAAAAATCTCATTTGCGATAACAGCACGCGTTATTTCATTACGGATGTAGGTACGGGAGAAAAAACGGCAACACCGCCGACCGATCAATTACTACGCGCTCAATCTCCGTCTGAACTGAACTTAAAAGTAGCGGGCGAAACTTGAGAACCAGGACCCCTTCATCCCATGAAAACCAAAATTTACCTCCGTGTTACAGTAAATGTTTTACTAGAACACCCTGTATCAACATGAAATCAAATGGTACAAATCGTGACAAATAATTTTTAATAATAAAAGATTTTTCTTCAAATCATTTATCATAAATCTTATTCATACGCTTTATGCGCGCGTCAATTTCTTCATGTGTGTCTTGCATGCAATCGATGATTCATGTTTCAGATGACTTTTTTGTCTTATAAAGTCATGAAAGGGAACTTGTTTTGAATGGGGTTTACTTTGCTGCAGAGTCAGTAAGGTTTTTGGTGGTTGAGTAATATGGACAGGTATTCCGACAGCCCTAATTCAGATAATTACTCATTTACTGACTCACTCACTCACTCACTCACTCACGCACTCACTCACTCACTCACTCACTCACTCACTCACTCACTCACTCACTCACTCACTCACTCACTCACTCACTCACTCACTCACTCACTCACTCACTCACTCACTCACTCACTCACTCACTCACTCACTCACTCACTCACTCACTCACTCACTCACTCACTCACTCACTCACTCACACTCACTCACTCACTCACTCACTCACTCACTCACTCACTCACTCACTCACTCACTCACTCACTCACTCACTCACTCACTCACTCACTCACTTACTCACTCACTCACTCACTCACTCACTCACTTACTCACTCACTCACTCACTCACTCACTCACTCACTCACTCACTCACTCACTAACTCACTCACTCCCTCACGTCGCTATATGAGTCACCGATTCCGTCAGTGGCGTGAGTAACCACCGACGAGGCCGTTGTATCTCCTCGTATAATCTGATGATCCTCAAATACAGGGTGACCCGATATTCGGTAAAAGAGTGCGGAGAACGCGCTTATTTCCCGTTTGAAAACGGTCCCCATCAGTTTGTTGAAATTATTTTTATTCGAAAAGTGATGGTTTTAACATTTTTGAAAAGAAAGTAATTTTTTGGCATACCCAATTCAATTGAGGGAAAGAAAACCAGTCTATTGATTACAAAAACCGTTGTACGAATAAACGACGTAAATTTTGAAGTTCTCTCTAGAATACCGAAGTCTTCAAAAGAGGTGAGATTCCCATTTCCCAAAAAGTTGTTACCTGATTCAAGATCACTATCCTATACATTCATATGTACATAGGTGACCTCCCCCTACTACAACCACCATGTGAATTGCCATGATGACTTCATCACTAGATCAGCAAGCCCCACCTCCCCCCCACACCCTCCAGCAATGACCTTTGATCTTCGAAAAAAATACCCCATCACCTGAACGACTACCGTTATTTCTGCGCCACCCTGTACATACCCCTGAGCGCGTCTATGTATGCGTCAGCGTGCACTATAACACACTACGGCGTGCACTATTGGCCCTTGACAACGCGCGTGTATTAGTGCACGCACGCACGCTCTAGCGGACGAGAAGAGGAATGTGGAATTCCTCTCTCTTTGGCGAGTGTAAAAACGACAGTTTGTTGCTCAATGTGTAAATAAAAAGGCCTTTTCCTCAATTCCGCTCCCTCTTCAGGAAGATTCCCCTCACTTTGTTTGGAGGTTCGAATCGGCCGCACGTATAACACTGCAGGTAGCTGCGTGCACCGCAGTAGCATGCATTGTAGCATAGTAGCGTGCCTTGCGCGTTGATTGGCGGACGGGGCTGGGTTGAGAAAAAATTGATTTTCCTTGTTTTACGAATTAGTAATTAACCTACAAATTGTTCATTCAAGTGTAGGTAAATTTGAATGAAAAGTGGTGAATTACCCATTCTTGGGGAAAATGTACTTTTTTATACTTATGTATGTATTTGTCATCCAGCGTGCGCGCCCGCCATGTGTAAACACGAATGAATACACGTGTATGGAGGCTCGATTTGTTCATATTCATACTGTGCTGGCTGGCAGGTATCGCTACATTACTATTACTGTTAGATTATTATTGTTGCTGTTTGTTAGTGAACCATTTCATTGTTGTTGTTGTTGTTGTTGTTGTTGTTGTTGTTGTTGTTGTTGTTGTTGTTGTTGTTGTTGTTGTTGTTGTTGTTGTTGTTGTTGTTGTTGATGGACTAATCGATGTATCGCAGATGAAACTCGAGTGTTTCTGGCGGACTTGAAACGTGTCCAAACACCTATTTGTTTAGAAAACTACATATGTATTTTTGCCGATGATACGACGAATATCAGCTATTCCTACAGCTGACGGTCTGTTATTTATTTGTCTAACCCAATTAGAGTCTTTTAAAAAATCCAAAAAAATCTTCAACATTATAGAATTATCATTCTTATAAGGATTATTTTTTCTTGCCTTGTGAAACTTAATTTCTTACATACAATACTTCTATTTTTATTTTATTGGAGTAACAAGTAATTTCTTTCTTTGTTTATTTGTTGTTGTTGTTGTTGTTGTTGTTGTTGTTGTTGTTGTTGTTGTTGTTGTTGTTGTTGTTGTTGTTGTTGTTGTTGTTGTTGTGGTTGTTGTTGTTGTTGTTGTTGTTGTTGTTGTTGTTGTAGTTGTTGTTGTTGTGGTGGTGGTGGTTATTGTGGTATTGTCGAACTATTTCGCGCTTATTCTTTCGCCGAATCATACATAACCACCTGCTGACAATGTTGCGGTGCAGCCGCATATTTTTCAAACGGTTTCCGCTGTCTGAACCACAAATGGACGAAGAAGAGTGGAAAAAAAGATTTTTCCCCCTTTTGACATTTTCAAAAAATATAATTTATTCCCTAAGGTGTAGATAAGATGGCATAAAAACTGCCATTCCCCCGCTTTGACAAAAATTCCCTTCCCTTTGAATGATTAGCTCTTCCAAAAGTGGAAGAAACCATGAATTTTTGTAAAACTGCATGTAAAACATTTACCGGCATGAAAATCCTTCAAAACTTATCCCGCTGAAGAAATCGAGCTATAAAATTTCTCAAATCCCCGTCGGAAAATATCGGGATTTTGAACAGTTAGCTCATTTATTAAACAGGTACATATCAATAATTTTATTTGTTATTACTAATTTTGGTCAAGTTTCCTCGTTATAAAGTATATAATTTTATCCCCTCAATTTATGTTTCTTAACATTCTCACATTACAACCTGAGTTGTATTTATTCAAGTGCCAACTTGATTGATTGTTATTCATCAATCAATAATTTCTAGTCAGTCAATTCCACTCATTCTTAAGTCACTAAGTTACATAGTCTGTCAGTCTGACATTGCCACCAATCAACCAGTCGGCAATTAGTCAGTTGGAAAACAGTCATTTGCGCCTATCAATCAACTCTTACAACAACTTACACGACTGCACAACAAACTTTACACTTACCTTTCAACTTTACACACACCCTCCAAATTTACACATACCCTGAAAGAAGCGTCTGTCGGGCCTGTAGCTTTAGCCTGGTACGTAAGGTGCCAGCCTTAAAACACAAATATGCTGAGTTCGAAACCTATAAATCGTCAAAATGAACATTTATTTTGAACACAGAAATTTTGGGATTTAAATTTTTTCCCTGTGGTGAATGCGGATAAATTCTGTTACATGTTTATGTCTCCGGGTTACATCAGGGTACCCTCCCCTCCCCTCCAAACTGAAAGGGTTCCACCCCCTCATAGTTATGTGCCACCAGAAGCGGAAATACACTCTTGAGGTCGAATAAACAGTGCCAGCTGACATGGCACCTGAAATCACTAACGGACGAGAAGGGGAGGGAAAAGTGGAATTCCCCCCTCTTTGGCATTTTCGAAAAGTAGAATTTGTTCCCTAAGGTGTAGGTAAAATGACCTTAACAGTGCCGATTCCCCCCTCTTTGGAAAGACTCCCCTCCCTTTTGGAGGTTCTGTTCTTATGGGTTCAATCAGACATTAATAGAAACATCCTTTCTTAGTAAAGTTTGCTTAAAAAACCCCGAATATTTATCTAGATGGAAATCACCATTGTTAAGCAAAAATAACAATTATCATGGAACTACATATTACGCCTTTCATAAGGAAAAAAGCCAGCCCACCCATACACTCACTCACTCACCCACTAACTCACTCACTCACTCACTCACTCACTCACTCACTCACTCACTCACTCACTCACTCACTCACTCACTCACTCACTCACTCACTCACTCACTCACTCACTCACTCACTCACTCACTCACTCACTCACTCACTCACTCACTCATTCACTCACTCACTCACTCACTCACTCACTCACTCACTCACTCACTCACTCACTCACTCACTCACTCACTAACTCACTCACTCACTCACTCACTCACTCACTCACTCACTCACTCACTCACTCACTCACTCACTCACTCACTCACTCACTCACTCACTCACTCACTCACTCACTCACTCAGTAAAAATCGCATAAATAAAATCACCACCACTGACGTAAACAGTTGCATTCGGGACCTTATAAGGGTTTCATAAGCACTAGCGGACGAGAAGGGGAGGAAAAATGGAATTCCCCCCTCTTTGGCGATTTTCAAAATTCCAAAAGTAGCATTTGTTCCCCATGGTGTAGGTAAATAGGCCAGAATACTGCCGATTCCTCGCTCTTTGACGAAATTCCCCTCCTTTTGGAGGTTTCGCTCATCCGCCAGTGACCATAAGGGTCTAAAGATTAGGGTCTAGTTGGCATATAAGGGAACCATAACCATCTGGAGGGTGCCCCCGTTTGAAAATCCACAGATCGATAGGCAATAAATCAAGTTCCTCAGGTTTGGTCGGTGGTAGGCACTCTACATTGTAGACCTGCTGGTGAAGGAAAATCCTTTAATGAATTTTTCAGTCAGTCAGTGTTACAAGCGAACATAAAAAATTTTACCAGCGGACCAAACCAACATTTAAGTAATGAGTCTGTTTGATTTCCAGTTCTCCGGCATATCATTTTTTATTCGAGTTTTCTATCCTGTTCAGAAATAAATCTACCAATCTGAAAAATCTCACAACAATAGTTCTCACCCAGTGAATCAATTACCCACAGCAATCAAGATTCTGTTAGCTAATGAGGTACCGCTTTGCAAAGGCGTTCTTCAAGAGTGTAAGATGATCTTATCCGATTCAATGCTTCATTCAATTTAGCCATTAAGCATTAATGAGTTAAAGACCTACTAAACATATTCAATC
>OZ038446.1:27301301-27316301 GCA_964036265.1 Daptonema setosum
AGTGGGCGAACGGTTTGATATGGTCTGCCGGTCGTATGCCAACCCACAGCCGGTGAGTGCGTGAGTGCGTGAGTGAGTGAGTGAGTGAGTGAGTGAGTGAGTGAGTGAGTGAGTGAGTGAGTGAGTGAGTGAGTGAGTGAGTGAGTGAGTGAGTGAGTGAGTGAGTGAGTGAGTGAGTGAGTGAGTGAGTGAGTGAGTGAGTGAGTGAGTGAGTGAGTGAGTGAGTGAGTGAGTGAGTGAGTGAGTGAGTGAGTGAGTGAGTGAGTGAGTGAGTGAGTGAGTGAGTGACTGACTGACTGACTGACTGACTGACTGACTGACTGACTGACTGACTGACTGACTGACTGACTGACTGACTGACTGACTGACTGACTGACTGACTGACTGACTGACTGACTGACTGACTGACTGACTGACTGACTGACTGACTGACTGACTGACTGACTGACTGACTGACTGACTGACTGACTGACTGACTGACTGACTGACTGACTGACTGAATGACTGACTGACTGACTGACTGACTGACTTTTCAGGCCACCTTCTGGCGAATGACGCGCGATGGCGTCAAGAACAAACAAATGATCTACAATCTGACGTGCCCGCAGGGTCATGAATCCACGTCCAGAACGGCCGTGCCATCCGCAACGAATCCGTATTTTGTTAGTTGACTATGATGTCATCAGCGGATGATGTAACTAAATTTGAAAATTTATATATTTTTTTATATTTGATATTTTTATTTTCTAGTTTAAGTGACGTTCCAATACGTGCGTTGTTAAAGCCCGTATGATGTTTCCGCAAGCAAAAAATTGTCCAAAACGTCTGATAATGAAACATCACTAGCCTCAACACAACTCGGTTGACACCATATGTAGTGTAACACCATGTGTATACTGGCGGTTGAATATCCTCGGAGTAGAAATATAGAATTTTACCCGAGCACCGTGCAGCTATCAAAAAATAATCAGCCGGCCAATTAGTATAGCGAACAGCGCACAGCGTTCTCAATGCTGATTGGCTCGCTCTCTATGCTGATTGGCCAGCTTTTCAATTTGAATGCTAGCTGGACAGCATATGAGCGTGTATATAGTTTATCAGGCAGCGGTGCTCGGGAGAAATTCTATAATTTTCACTCCGAGGATATTCAACCGCCACTATAACACACGTCCCCGTTCTGAACACTCTAAAAAAATTCTCTCATTGTTCCCGTGAAACTTCACGCAATTGAACCTTTATGACATACTTGTATGAAAAGCGCACATTCGAATTTTTGGAAAAAAATCAATTAAGAGTACTATAATCATGTTGCAGGGTATCGAAGCCCGGTGTCCAGTGCTGATAGCCAACTACAGTTACCAGGGTCAGATGTGGTGTGCGCCGTGCGTGGAGGTCGCCGCTGGTGCGTACGACTGTGGCGATCCCAACAGGTGAGTGAGTGAGTGAGTGAGTGAGTGAGTGAGTGAGTGAGTGTGTGAGTGAGTGAGTGAGTGAGTGAGTGAGTGAGTGAGTGAGTGAGTGAGTGTGTGAGCGAGTAGGTGAATGAGTAATGTGTAATTTCAGAAACTCCACCCTCCCAGTTGAGAAACTTATCACGGTCGACGTAGTGGGACCGGCTCAACTGCTCAGAGAATACGTAACTGGCATCAAAACCGATCCCACGCTTGTTGTTCGTCAATCACTCACTCACTCACTCACTCACTCACTCACTCACTCACTCACTCACTCACTCACTCACTCACTCACTCACTCACTCACTCACTCACTCACTCACTCACTCACTCACTCACTCACTCACTCACTCACTCACTCACTCACTCACTCACTCACTCACTCACTCACTCACTCACTCACTCACTCACTCACTCACTCACTCACTCACTCACTCACTCACTCACTCACTCACTCACTCACTCACTCAGATCGTAATCCTCTGTCTGCTCATCATCGGTTGCGCTATCTGTTTCCTCTGTGCATATGTACGTAAAGTGGGACCCTTCAGAAATGGCCCGCCCACGACCAAACGTCAGCCGCTCACCAATGAACCTCAGGTTGGACACCTTTGCTACTGCGTAGGCTTGAACGTAGTCTTAAGCGTAGACTTAGCATAAATCTAAGCGTAGTGTTAAACGTAGATTTAAGCGTCGATTCGAGCGTAGATTTAATCGTGAAGTTAAGCGTAGACTGGAGCATAGAGTTAAACGTAAAGTTAAGCGTAGACTTAAGCGTAGAGTTAAAAGCGTAACCATCGTGCAGTCCGTATTTTCTTATTGAGTCCGCAGTCATGTGTCTGAATTGTCAGTGCCGTTTTGTTCCAATTGTGTTTTGAAATTGTGCAACCTTTCGTTGGGCGTAGATCTACTACTAAAACTACTCCGCAGACTTACCCCGTAGACTGTTTTTCGTTCTACTGACATTGGCGTGCCGCGATGTTGTGTTGCGTTACTTTACATGTTTTGGTGATTAGGTGTGAAAACCAAAAAACTAAGCAAACAAACTCATATTTTTGTTCTTCATAATACTCATAATTTCCCTTGCACTAACTTTTTGAAACTTGTTTTGGAAATAACGCTAAACTGAAAAAAAATCTCTGTTATTTGAAACGGAGAAATCTCGTCTGAAACTGCGTATGAACAAAATATAGCTAACTGGTTTTTCAATCAAATCTCACTGACAGTGCGGTAGGTTCGGTTCCCCGACTATTATTTATAACTTAACACACCTGATTTTCGGTTCAAATACTAATAAAGTTCAACTAAAACCGACCATTACGCGCCGTGTGTCTGAGTGGTCTCCAAAGTCTGCACGCTAAAAAGTCTGCGCAGCCGTACATCTGCGCGTGTGTTATAGGTCTACGCCCAACTAGAGAGACACCTCAGACACATGTCCTTCGACATTCATTCTGATTTTTTCATTTTATGCCCGGAACTAAAACAAACGTTAGAGCTTGAGATTCCGGTTAATGAAAAATCCTTTTGGTCACAAGTTTCGGGTTTACAAACGTAAAGTCTTGTGAGCCACTTTAGTTGGCCCGCACTCACTTTGGTTCGCCCGTGTAAATTCACCAAACAAAAACAAATAAACCGAAATATTTATCCGTTTTCATTCCAACTATTCTAGGGGCCAAAAGAGTTTGTGACTCTTCTGCCGGCCGATATTTCGAGAACGTCCTCTCACGTGAGTAATCACTGGGAAATTATTACTGTCTAAATTTCGGTTTCAAAATACTAGAATCGTTTCAATCGTCAAAAGTTTCACTGATATCAGAATTATAAAACTGGCTACCGTTTTTATCGCTTGCTCATCGCGAAAAAGTAAAAACTGCCGAATTGCAGGCTGTAAAATGATTAGTAGTTGTAGAATTTTCGGTTTCTCCAACAAGTGTTGCTTTGTGTTTCAAATTAACCAAGAGTTGCTTCGGCCAAAATAACGCTGGGCTTTATGTGTCAGCTTTTATATCTGTGTGCTGTTAAGTTTGCCTATAACATAACAAAATGCGTTTTCCCCCGAAAAAATTTTCTGGTGAAAGGGTTCTGAAAATTTCATCTGTTCAATTTTTGTTGGAAATTCCTGTATTATTTTCCCATAAACATTGGTGATATTCTCGATGGGTACAATCACATTTCGCTCTGGACTGCGTATTATTCATAGTTACAATACTGAAATTCGTAGAAATTTCGTTATCTTATTAGCTACGTCTCGCAAGAAGCAAGCAGCCTGAAAATCGTAAATACATGAATATCGAATCATATACTTCTAAAATATCTCGTGGCTTAGCCACAATACAACTCATTTGATATCCCTCCAACGCCTAAGCTGATGTTTCATCACACACGCGCGCGCGTTATAACATGCGTGCTGCTGGGTGAGCTGATGTTTCAGGAGCTTACAACAGGCGCGCCCGCTCCACGCACGCATACACGCACACACACACACACGCACGTTTCCACGTGTACACAACCTAATGTTTCAGGACAAGTACATGAGCAACGTGGCGCCCTCACTACCGACGGAGCCGCGCAACTTCGGCTTCAACCCCACGCCGCTGGGAACGGATCAGGTTGGGTTCGGTGCGGACGCTGGTGCCGATAATAATGCATTCGGCAATGGCGCTATTGGCAGTCGGGCCAACACGCCCGCCTCCATGGGCTCCTACGTCAGTAAAGAGTGCCAAGTATAAAAATCAAAATGTTACCCTGTCACTCGGGTGTCACTCCATTGAAGGTGGCCAAGGGTGCTGAAGGTTGAAGGCTTTCCACCCAAAGTGTTGTAATTTGAAAGGGTATGAAAATCACTGTGGAAATGTTTACAATAATTTTTGAGTTACACGAACATATTTTGGAAACTTCGATAAAGTACAGAGAAGAAACCTCAACACCTTCGCACCGCCTCTCAATGCAAATTGTTGTATATTTATTTACTACCGCTCAATCTCAGTTGGTGTGTGCCGGATTTCGGTGTTAATCTTTACTCTCGAAAAAAACTTTATGCACACCGTAATTTTGCACACATTGAGTGCCCATGTCAGCCGATATTATAAAAAAAATTACCATACTTTCAAAAAATTATAAAAGAATTTTTTATATAGATTTTTTTGAGATTATGAAATTTATCTCGAACTTGTAGAGTTTTTTCTATGATACGACTGGCGCGGGCGAAAAAATGTTGCACATCCCTATTATACAGGTGATATCGTCTAGTTCTATGATTTTTCGGCTTTCATGCACAAAATTTGTGTACGTTTTGACGCTTATTTTTCTGCTATTGTAAAATTGTTGTTTGTTTGTTTGTTTGCGTTTGTAGTGCATCTTTGCGTGACCGTAAGCTTTTATGAAGTTATTTAGTCCAATGAATATTTCACTTTAATTTTTTAGTTTCATGAATTGAAATGATAAAAAATACAATATTTCGAGTGACAGAAGTTGAAGATCATGGACTTTAGATACTTCTTTGTTTTTGTGTTTGCCTCTTTTATGTATTCTACTGTTCATTGTATCGTGATTTAATTTTGTCCCTCGTAAAAATATATCAAAAAATTACAAATTTCACAGCATTTTTAACACAATGGGAGATAATATTTCTTGAAAGTTCAACTCTTTTCGAACTTTGGTAAGACTTTTCTTGCATGCAAGTACATTAAACTTGGTAAAAATATTATTTTAACGAAAAACCAAGTATGGTATGTACTGCTCAGAGGTCGTGAGCACTTGAACGGAATACGTTGGACAAAATTACACGTTTTGTGAGGAGTCAATTGTTTAGCAATTATGTGTACAGTTTTGTTATAAATTATTGTATGTTTTGAGATTTACCCATGTTGTGTGCTTATTTGCTTGTTCTGCGGCCTTGTTGTATAAAATACGAAATCGCGATGAAAAATTCATAGAAATAACAAGTGTAATTTTGAAAAACCATTGTTGACAGCCGGTAAATTTTTCATTGCGAAAATTATTATATAGTACTGGGTGCTGCCTTTATAAAAATTGAAATACATAAGATTATATTTTTGCCGTGAGTTGCCTATAAAATTTTTGTTACACTTTATAATTATAATATTATTTTATTTTTATAATTAATTTATAGTAATTTTTTACTGTCCGTGGCAATCAATCTGTAACATTCTACCATCTCACGATTCGGTTAAACGCAACTTCCAACCTCCAATGACAATCTTGAGTCTCCCGCCAATCTACGCATAATTTATTGCCAATTTTTTGCTATGTTGGCTTTTTGTTAATACATTTATAAGACTAATTATTAAATTTTGCTGAAGCAATTTTATTTGAATCAAAGCCAAAATAACGCTCGAAATGTGCGAATACTCGTTGACATTTTCAATCATGAAATTCCTTTTTATGCTTCTATTACACTCTACTGCTATGAACTCATTATTGCCAACTTGTTTCAAGTCTCCCTTATTTATGTGAATGACGTCAACTTTACTTTATTCTCTTGTTGAAATTGTCTGGAAAAGCATGTAGAGCATACAAATTTAAATTGTGTAAATTATTTTCTACATATTGTGAACAATAAAAACGTCCGTTCTCTAAACTTTTCCAGTCGAAATCAACCGTAAAGCCGGCCACGCTTGCACTACTGAGTCGGATGCCTTCTGAAACGTTTCCTACTTTAATAATTTCACCATATTTTTCTGCTGATATTTTTCCTGAAATTTGCCCACAAAATTGAAGAGCTGCAAAAACCTTTGCAAATCGAATAAATATGAGATAAATGACAAAAGTCGAGATGGTCTGCGGGAATTTCATCGGGAACAAGAAAGAAAAATACAAAACGAAATTCACGTAAACAAATTAGAGCAGAAGAACGCAGAAAAGCGGTCTCAGTATTGCAAGTAGTGAGTTGGTCTAATATAACTGAGGTTCGAATATTTTGCGACAAAGGCGACAAATTCACGGATTTTTCTATAAGACTTTTGCCACACACCTAAATAAAAAAAAATTGGAAATTAATGTGCCTGTCAAAAATGTTACAAAAAACTAACAAAAAATAGTGTGCTTGAAATTTTTTTACAAAAAAACTGTCCTGACAATGTCCCGACAAACTGTCGCGAAATATTCGAACCTCAGTTATATACCACTGTCATTAAGTTAACCTGAGGTTGAAGGTTTAGGTAAAAAGGCTTGAAAACCTCTTTGACGAACTTCCCCTCCCTTTGGAGGTTCAGCTGGTCCGCCAGTGGGTAAAATAGAAAAAATACTAAGTAATACGTCACAGTAAAAAACTTGCGAATTTTTTTAGATTAACCAACTGACAGTGCTATACGGAAAGTTATCCAAAAATTCAATATTTGTAAACCACAATCTTGTTTTGAATGTTAATGTCTCTATTTACAATGTTGATCATCAAGTTAAGTTCCGCTTCAAAAATGTTGATGCCTAAAATTCAAAAAAGCCAATGCCGCTACGCAGCTGGTCTTTAAAAAAATTACCCACGATGGAAAAGTCTACGAAAATGCAGAAAAATTGTTAGCATAAAAATTCTGGTTTTTTTCATTGCATAGTTTATAATATTACATTTTTGATCCCTGATTCTAGCTGTTATCACCCTTGGAATTGCGTCCTTCACCGATAACCCCCAAATCCATACTTCGCTCACACGCACACGTACCGCCGCTGCGGCTCGGCTTTAGCACGCCTGTATAACATAATTAAAAACTAGAAAAAAATATAAACTAAAATTTTTCATAATTTTTCAAATAAGTTTTTATTAGTTTTAATATACGGGTACTGTAAAGCCAGAGCTTGTAAACAATACCGTCGGTGAGTATCAATGGTGTGTATTGGTGTATAGTGGCGCACTGGCGGACGAGAAAAACCTCCAAAGGGAGGGGAATTTTGCCAAAGAGGGGGAATTGGCAGAAATTAAGTCATTTTACCTACACCTTAGGGAACAAATTTTACTTTTTGAAATCGCCAAAGAGGGGGGAATTCCACTTTTCCCACCCCTTATTGTCCGCTAGTGTAGTGGCGGATGAGAGCGTAAGCCGGGGTAGACGTGAGATGCAACCTTAATCCGCCACCGCATACAAAGCCTGACTAATCAGACGGTCGGCATATGTATAGCTTGGTCTGGCTCGGGTTCCTTTCTGTCAAAATTTTTATGGAATTTTCCCCAAATTACATAGAAGGCATTCTAAAGAAGATTTGAGTTCGAGCTACGCACTAAAAACCTTTGGAGTAACAGTAAACCCTGGATAAGACTATAAGATACTCTTCAAAACTGACAAATGTGCATTTTCGAACAAGCTCCGTTGAATTAACGTAGTTCATGTTTTTCAATAGTTATTTATTTGGGATATCAGAACGGGAAAGCATCACATTTTCAAGGGGTGTGTTATTCGTTTCTGTGAATCTCATCCGCCACTGTTTGTGTGAGAATGTATCGTAACTTTAGGCATTTTGTGAAAATCATAGTGAGCACACATGGCTACAGCTGAGCATATTGCTCTGACTGATGCAGATTTCCATAAGCTACCCTTTTTCATGTTCCTGTTTTTCAAATTGGTCAAATGCCTAAGCCTAAGCCTAATACGGAGCCAAAGTTCATTCCTAAGCCTAAGCCTAAGTTCCAAGCTCGGAACTAAGCAGAAGACGGAGTCTTAATCGAATGGATTGAAGTTGAACAGCAAAATGAGAAAAAGGGTAGGGTATGGAGATTCAGCTCGGCAATTTCCCAACCCTAACCTTTTTTCATCTAGATTTAGAAGTATTTCGACCCGTCTTTTTGGCCAAAAACAAATATATAGCAGAAAGTTATTTCTAAGCCTAAGCCTGATAAATAGACATGTAAAAAAGCCAATGCCTAAGTCTGAATTGACTTAGAGAGGAGAAAATGTACAAAAGAGAAAAGGGGTAGCTTTTGTAATTCTGCATGACTGATGGCTACACTTCACACCATTTAACTGTTGTTTGTTTTTCTAGCGTGCATTTCTCACGAACTATTTTTACTTCATCTCTTGAGATAACGGTTTTCATGTGTTTATTTGTGCTGTAGTTTATAACATTGATCCAAATCGTGGAACCTGGGTTTATAAGTCCAAAGAAGTTTCGTATTTTAACCGTTTTAGCGTGTATGTGTCAGTGATATCTTGCTTTTCAAGATTCTACACTGCAGCGTGCTTCCCAACCATAAAACTTTGTCAACGCTAAGAGTTTTTTTTAATTTATATTCAAAATTTCAGTGAGTATTCTCATTGCTGTGTTTCAGAGATTTAAATAGAAGTTCTTAATGGTCTATGTGATTGTTGTGTGCTTGCTTGACCGTCTGTCAACACTGATAATTGCAAACTGGCATGCTTAGGTGTCCGTTAATTTTTTTTCAAAGTCTTACAAAACAACATATTTGTAAAAACTAAAGGGGACAGGCTATCGCGCAGCGTTATGCAGTTAGGCATGATCCATCTTTCATTGACAAAAGTTTTAAGTTCTCAATGAGCATAGGTATTATGGAATTGATTTCGGTGCTGAAACTATTGCAAAAAACTTCGGGGAGTTATAGAAAAAATCCTGCCTAACTACGTAACTGACAACGTTAAAGTTAACCTCCCGTGTATGTCCATGCTATCTCTGCTCCGCGCCACTAATGCGGCAGGTTCACAAACCCCAGACTTTTTCAAAAAAATTAATTTTTTTACCCATCACCATTTTTTGCAGCTGCGCAACTCCCGGCCGGTGACGCCGCAGAAGCACGAGGGCTACAATTACGCCGAGCTGGATCTGGCGCCGGATAGCAGGTTCCCGCCGGCACCCCAGCCGGCCACCGACTACACGGCCGTCAATCCCGTGACCAGTATGACGCTCACATCGATTAATAGTGTCGTGTAAAAATTTTTTGGATTTTTTTGAGAATTTAAAAAAAATTCAACTTTTGAAAAAAATTCAATTTTTTTGAAAACTTTAGAGATTTTCCACTTCACGTATTTGACCCTTCAAAATATGAAGACATTTTTTTGATACAAAACGTGTGATCGTCGACTACACGGCCGTCAATCCCGTGACCAGTATGACGCTCACATCGATTAATAGTGTCGTGTAAATATTTTTTTGAGTTTTTTGAGAATTAAAAAAAATCAAATGTTGAATTTTTAAATTTTTCCATTTTGCGTATTTGAACTCTTTATATACAAAATAGAACCGCACGTTCATTTTATATGGCAGGTCAGTTAAGACGCTGAATAAATAATTTTTCTTGAAAACTCCAAATTTAATTTATTCTCCAACTATGTTAATTTAAGTGTTCGCAGATGTTGACTTTGTTTGAGCAAAAATAGCTGTCACGTATGGTTCGGATACGTAAATTGGTTAGGATACAAGAAAACGCATTATATAAGGCAATTTGCTTAACTCTTGATTGATACACTTCTTTTCCAAAACTTTGAAAAACTCATTTTGTACATATTGGATTTTTTTATTACACTTCATATCGTACATAATTTCCTTCATTTGTCACTTGAACGCATTATATGGTTACCTCGTATTGTGCTAGATTTGGGATTTATTTTTCTTTAATTTTCTTGGTTTTCAATGATTTTCTTGACTTTTATATTTTTATCAGCCACAATATGAACTGTAGATCCGATCCCCCGCCACATTTATGTCCCAAATAATTTTTTTGTATTGGAATTTCGAGAACCGAGTTTCCACAGCATAAAAACCAAAACTTTGTGATTCAAAACTTATTTTGACTTCTCTAGCGAACGCTAGCGTCCCCTCCCCTGTATTGATCATCGTTTATTAAATATATATTTTTTCGGAATATTCTTATTTGTGCCCATTTCGTTATAAAATATAGGCAGCCCAACTACTCAAACTTGGAAGTTAAACCAAAGCTAAAATTGCTGATATTTTAGTAAAAAAAATAACAACTCTTTGAGGAGGATGGGTTGTACAAACGTTAGCTTCGGGTGCTTCTAATAACCATTAATTTTCAGTGATTTCAAAAGTATTGTTAAATCAGCCTAACGATTATCCATATTTTTTATATGTTGTGATCACGTGATTATTTCTATATACGACATAATATTTAAAATATTGAAATTTTCGGTGGACAATAAAAATATTTTGCGCAGTTTTTTCTGCGTGAAAAATTTACTCACGAAAAGTATGCAACACATACTATAATACATTCGATGAGAGTATAACTGTTTTTAGGGAAAAATATGTGAATTTTAGCGTTTGTTTCACATAATATGTATTCACACACAATCATGGAAACCAGATTCTTGTTGCATTCTGTTCTTGATGTCTTATTGGCGTTGTTTTTAGCTTTGTGAAATTTTACCGGTGCTCAATTTAGTTTAAACTTATAGACCACAGACAATTCTCTTAATATTCGTACGGAAAACTAAAATGACAAAAAAGGTAAACTACATACAACCAATGTTGATGTCAGTTTTTAATTTTGCCCGAATGATCTTCAAGTGCACTGGAAAAACCTTACGAACCTAAAAATTACGTTGTTTTTTTTGGCTGCTGTTCACCGCGCAAGTTGGCATAGTGTCAGATGCGGTATTGTTTATTAGCTGCCATTTTGCACAATTTATTCTGTTGTTTCAATATTAATAATTAATATTATTATAATTATTATTATTACTTATTAATAATTATTATACCATTTCTCTCATTTTCATATAGGCGATGAGCAGTTTCTGCATAGCCAAGTTACTTTAAACCGATTTATAAGCACGAATTCTTGCTAATAACTTTGTCATTATTGAAAAAAAAACGAAATTTGAACCATAAAAATAATCTCTTCATAGAAAGGATCTGCGGGATCGATTATTTTTCAGGGAACACATAGTCAAAACACATGATGCACAGAAATCTCTGTAAAATAGTTGCGTTTTTTTCTGCAGAAACTTATTATCGACTATAGAAATTCGAATTTTCTCAATTTTTGTGATTCGTCATTTATGATGTTTCAAGAGTTTCATGCATACTGTAAGGGTGCTTCAAGAGTCCAAAATATTGGCCAAAAAAAGGTAAATAAACACTTTATTGAATTTTTGACTGAAATGTTTTTCTCGGTATTTTTTTCATTTTTTTCCTTTTCTACTTTTCTTTGAACTCTAAAAGCACACTTAGTGAATCAATATTATACTGCATTTCCTCACACGATTGATTTCTAGTGCTCTCAATTGATTACCAGACTGAATTTGATTATGCGGTTTTTTCTCGGGATTTTAGAGTGTTCAGATGATTCTGTTTGTAAATTTGGTCACGCACGCAAAGTTCCAAACCCCGAAAATTTCCTTATAATTTTCTATTTCTATCTAATTGCTCTCAGGCAATCAAATTTTTTCACGTAATCAATTGAGAATGCTAGTAAATTTATGCTTTCAATTATCTCCACAGAATCGTGAAAAGTACACTACTGTTAACATTGCTACATTTCACCATTTCCACATGTGTTTGCACAAAATCCGCTATTTTGATGTCAGAAAATGTTATATTCCATTACTCTTTCATTCGATTATTGCATTATCGTCGAACAAACGGACGAAAAATACACAAAATCCGCAAAATAAAATGTTACAAATTAATTTGCCGGAGGGATAGTTTTGTTGTTGTCGATGGAATAGTGAGTTAGTGAGTGAGTGAGTGAGTGAGTGAGTAAGTGAGTGAGTGAGTGAGAGAGTGAGTGAGTGAGTGAGTGAGTGAGTGAGTGAGTGAGTGAGTGAGTGAGTGAGTGAGTGAGTGAGTAAGCGAGTGAGTGAGTGAGTGAGTGAGTGAGTGAGTGAGTGAGTGAGTGAGTGAGTGAGTGAGTGAGTGAGTGAGTGAGTGAGTGAGTGAGTGAGTGAGTGAGTGAGTGAGTGAGTGAGTGAGTGAGTGAGTGAGTGAGTGAGTGAGTGAGTGAGTGAGTGAGTGAGTGAGTGAGTGAGTGAGTGAGTGAGTGAGTGAGTGAGTGAGTGAGTGAGTGAGAGAGTGAGTGAGTGAGTGAGTGAGTGAGTGAGTGAGTAGTGAGTTGAGTGAGTGAGTGAGCGAGTGAGTGAGTAAGTGAGTTAGTAAGTGAGTGAGTGAGTGAGTGAGTGAGTGAGTGAGTGAGTGAGTGAGTGAGTGAGTGAGTGAGTGAGTGAGTGAGTGAGTGAGTAGTGAGTTGAGTGAGTGAGTGAGTGAGTGAGTGAGTGAGTGAGTGAGTGAGTGAGTGAGTGAGTGAGTGAGTGAGTGAGTGAGTGAGTGAGTGAGTGAGTGAGTGAGTGAGTGAGTGAGTGAGTGAGTGAGTGAGTGAGTGAGTGAGTGAGTGAGTGAGTGAGTGAGTGAGTGAGTGAGTGAGTGAGTGAGTGAGTGAGTGAGTGAGTGAGTGAGAGAGTGAGTGAGTGAGTGAGTGAGTGAGTGAGTGAGTGAGTAGTGAGTTGAGTGAGTGAGTGAGTGAGTGAGTGAGTGAGTGAGTGAGTGAGTGAGTGAGTGAGTGAGTGAGTGAGCGAGTGAGTGAGTGAGTGAGTTAGTAAGTGAGTGAGTGAGTGAGTGAGTGAGTGAGTGAGTGAGTGAGTGAGTGAGTGAGTGAGTGAGTGAGTGAGTGAGTGAGTGAGTGAGTGAGTGAGTGAGTGAGTGAGTGAGTGAGAGAGTGAGTGAGTGAGTGAGTGAGTGAGTGAGTGAGTAGTGAGTTGAGTGAGTGAGTGAGCGAGTGAGTGAGTGAGTGAGTTAGTAAGTGAGTGAGTGAGTGAGTGAGTGAGTGAGTGAGTGAGTGAGTGAGTGAGTGTGAGTGAGTGAGTGAGTGAGTGAGTGAGTAGTGAGTTGAGTGAGTGAGTGAGTGAGTGAGTGAGTGAGTGAGTGAGTGAGTGAGTGAGTGAGTGAGTGAGTGAGTGAGTGAGTGAGTGAGTGAGTGAGTGAGTGAGTGAGTGAGTGAGTGAGTGAGTGAGTGAGTGAGTGAGTGAGTGAGTGAGTGAGTGAGTGAGAGAGTGAGTGAGTGAGTGAGTGAGTATAGTATAGTATAGTATTTTTCATTTCCAATAAAGGAAAGGACGCGCCAATGGGGCACAATAGGTCAGTTGTGGTCAGTTAAATCACAGGATCGATAATATGGATACACATGAAAAAACACATAATAAAGTATTCTGGTTATTAGGGATTTAGTAGGTCGAGGTTCTTATAAATTGATCTCAAATAAGTTATTATACTGTCTTTAAATTCATTTTCTAAGAATCTCTTGAAATGTTTATGGCAAACTGGATCAAACGCTAAGTCAGGAATTTTGTTCCACAACGGAATAATTCTGACGCACCAAAATCTTTTGCGTTTAGCTGTTCTGCAGATCGGGTATTTCAGTTTAAATCTATTATTTCTTCGAAGTCTCATATCGTTATTTACACAGAATAAATCCGATGTGTCTATGCCATTAAAGTATCCAGTGAGTACTTTATATGCTAAAACTAAGTCAGAGACCGTTCTTCGAAACAAAAGATTATCTAGCGAAAGGGAACTAAGACGCTTGTTGTAGGCTACGTCATACAAGTTGCATGATAATTTGGTGAACTTCCTATATGGCCGTTCAACAGTGGTAATAAGGTTTAGATTTCCAATGTTCCAAACTGTGGAGGCATATTCTAGTTTCGGTAAAATGTAAGTCTGTATAATTTTTGAACGAAAGGATACGGTGTTGTTTTTGAACACATTACGGATGCAACCACACAATTTAGCTGCTGATAATGCTATTTTGTTGCAGTGAGCCTGAAAGTTCAGGTCTTTGTCAATCTGAATGCCAAGATCTCTACACACTTCAGCAACCGTCAATATTTCACCTTCTAATGTGTATTGATAAGGTGGCTGGCTACTATGACCGAGCTGTTGGAAATGGCATTTATTTACTGATAATTTCAAGCCATTATTTTTGATCCAGCTTGAGAGATTGTTAATATCCAATTGGAAATGAGCCATATCTAGTGGAGTTTTGATCTTTTTGTAGATTTTTATGTCATCAGCAAACATTTTTATTTTACTGTAAACTATTGTCTCGGGTAGATCATTCATGAACAAAATGAAAAGCAGAGGAGAAAGAACTGCACCTTGTGGAACGCCGGAGGTTGCACATAAAGGAGCAGATACATAATGGTTCAATTTCACTGAGTGGGTACGATTAGATAAGAACGACTCAATCCATGCGGTGATTGAATTTGGAATAGGACTTGCCAATAGCTTCTGTATTAATTTGCTATGACTTACCGAGTCGAAAGCTTTCCGAACGTCGGCATACAATACGTTGACTGAGTAACCTTGATCTAGGTATTGAGTATAATCATTCAGTGTTAATATTAATTGGATTTCACTCGACCGTTTCGGAGAGAAGCCAAATTGATGACATGTGATGTAGTCTACTTCTGATAGAATTGACTGCGCTTTTTTATATATAATTTTTTCCATGACACGTGAGGCAGTGCATGTTAAGCTGATGGGGCGGTGATTGGAAACATTTGGTTCATTTGGAACTTTAGGAACAGCTACCACAATAGCATGTTTCCAATCTAATGGGCAGGAGCTACTTTCT
>OZ038446.1:27321301-27325521 GCA_964036265.1 Daptonema setosum
TGCACAATAGCTTCTTCAGGATAACCCTCGTGAAATGTTATTGGTATGTTGGATTTAGATAAATTATTGTTTAGTCTGTCAAACATTGATTGATCACCGGCATGTTTAGCATAGACCCAGTGTACTTCTGTGATTGGTTGTTGAAAGCACTCACTGTGGTTGATCAGTATGTTCTCAATCAGAACGGTTTTGCCACAGTTAGATCCACCAGTTACGATTATACATGACGGTGATTTTAATTTTAAATTGAATTCAGTCATTATGATTACAAATTTGAAGAACGAGTAACTTTTATACGTACCAGAAGAAAGAATATCTTCCATCATTTTATATCGAGGGCTGATTGGAACATACCTTGCTTATCAATCGAAAACCAAGAGTCATAGTAGCAAAACACGAGAATAATGAGGTTGTCAGCTGGGGCCTTCGAAAAACTGATGTCTATATCACATGTCCCAGAATGGGACTGCTTGAAACGTTCTTGCTGAGCATTGGACATCAAAGAAATGCCGTAGATTGCATTACCATTATCGAAAGTAGTCATGTCAAATAATGGATTGATCACCTTCAGTTGCTCAAACAAAGCAGAGTATGGTTCATTAAAATGTTTCTGATCAGCATCCATGTTCATGCCTCCGAGTGAAGGTAAAATTTGTCCATTACATTGAACAGTGATGTTTTTCACATCATTGTGGCCAAACATCAGACCACTGTCTTTATAATCACCATTGTATTGATTTTCTCTCAACAACACAATGGCCAACTTTTTGGGTAAACGACTAGTGTTAAGTGAATGAGAAAAAGTGTTAACGGCTTTAGGATGTAAATAATTTAGTACTTGTACGCATTCATAGTTAACTTTAATGTTTTGAGGAATAGGAACATTGAGTCGACACCTAGGTACTTGTAAAACAGCATTGGTAATGGTTAGTTTCAAAGGTAGTGGTTCGTTCATTCCATCTTGCAACATACAAGAAACTGATCTTGCTGGATACATTCTTATTGTACAATGAACGTTGTCTGGTAAAAAAGCATCTGTCTGGAGCACATCTACATATAACGGCATGGATACCGATACTGATTTACCATCGTGAATCATGATGGCCCGTTCGTAGTCACCCGGATTTTTTGCGGCATTAACAAGCACATTATTTCGAAATTTGGGGTTCTCGCTTCGGAAAAATAAAGATGACTGTAAAGCAAGTTGCTGACGTTCATCTGTGAACAACAGATTTTTTATGAAAGACTTCCGAGAATGTTCACGTTGACTTGATTCGCACAGGCTTCCGCCAATGAACAAATTCACATCTTCGAACATGGAAAATCCAATGCCGTTATATACATTAACTTTGTCGGTGTTCGCTATGTTAACCCATTCACCAGCTTCCTTCTTTTGAACATGAAAATGAGCCAATAATTTAATATTTTTAGTGTCTATGACCATACCAGGTATAGGTCGAATATGAAATAAAAGAGGGTTTCTATTGTTGTCCGTGTTGACAGGAAGTACAGTTTCTGTTTGAATTGACTCGACGGCCACGGACTCCACTTGATCCCGCCAATCACTGACATTGAGTTTACGTTTGCTAGGCATCGTGCAGTACTGGACGAATATGAAATACAATGAAGAAATGATGATTGTGTGATTTAATCGGTTCACCGTCGTGATTAAGTAGTGAGAATGTCAGCTTGTGAAGAAGACATTTCTCTAAACGAATATAACCCATTCTGGGGCTATTAAATCCACTCAGTATGTAAGGGTCAATCTCTGGTGCATGTATAAAGTGAATAATCCTGTTATTAGACCCTTTTGCTGTTGTAAAGTTCTGCTTCGTTTGTTGACATGATATGAAAAATAGTCTCTCTTCAAGAAATGGAGCGTAAACGTGAAAGTTAATAGGTGTGTCTAGAACAGTATTTTCTTCATTGTCGATAAAACTGGGGAGACCAAGCATGAAAGCCAAGTCTTCAGACATGTCAACAGTCGAGTTTTTAGGTTGTCTGAACTGCCAACCCGATCTCGTTTTATGTATTTTTGCTGGTGCTGAATCCAGGTTCGCGCCGTAATCTTCTATTAATTTATTGCTTATAATATATAATGCATCTTGCTCCTTTGTGTAAGGTATTTTCTCAAAACTGACCAGTTTAACACTGCCATCAATATTATTTGTGGTCGTAAACCATAGTTCATCAGAGTAAATCCACGATGCACTAACTGATGAATATACCAAACCTATTTCATAGTCTGTGTTTGTAGCATCCAATGGTTCGTTAAGTAAAGTAGTCGCAACGCTGCTGTCTGATGTACCAGCGGAGCTGGCAGTGTAATAAAAACCTGTAGAATCCATTTTAACAATGCAAGCTTTTATGTGAATAATGACATTTTATACTCATGTCATAGAAGACTTTAATCTTCAATGTATTTGAGCAGTTCACCCGCATAGTAAGTTCCCGAAATTTCAGCACCATCAGACGGATCTAACAAAGTGTAACGATAGATACCGTTATGATTATGTTGGCGCTTAATCTCATATACCTTCGAACCAAAATAACCATGAAAACTCTTTGCGAACGGTAAACGATCCAATGACACCTGGACTTTCGTGCCAATGTCCAACACTTGTTTGTCTTTTTTCATGGTTGTTGAATATAATGTTTCAAAAACCGATTTCTGATTGCTAAAGTTTACATCTGATGGTGTTAAGCCGCCAAGTGCCCTACATTTCCGTTTGTTTTTGGCTTCCACAATTTTATCGAGTACATCAAACCATACTTTCGTCTCCTTGGCATGTAAATGCTTATATAAGCGATCTTTTATCCAACGTATACTTGATTCAGCTAAACTACACTTTTTTGGAGAACGCAATGCAAAATGGTGCATGCGGAATAGTTCATAAACCTTGTCAGTTTCCTTATTATAAAAATCAGTTCCGAGATCTGTGGCCAACAAAGGTATTGGTGCCATTAAACCTTGTTCCCTAATATCATGAAATATGCCTTTGAGGGCATCAGCAACGGTCAATCCAGTTTTATTTTTTAATGGTTTTGCCCACACCTTTCTCGAAAAACTGTCCACAACCACCAGAATGTAGCGATACCCTTTATTGAAGCGGCTAAGACTTTGTATATCGAGTAGATCAGCCTATAAGTTTAAGAGTTATCTATTAAGTAATACTAGTCGCTGATAAACTAGCCTGAAACATATGGCCCAACGAGGTAACAAAAATGCGTGCTCGTGGAAATTTGGTTGTCTTTCTGAGAAACCTTCTAAAAGTTTTATCTTTCATCAAAAACTTTTTCACATCTTTTCGTTTAGCACTATGTTTATTAGCTTCATACAGCAGATTTACACCACCATAAGAAGCTGGATTACCGATTTCGTGATAAATACGATTCATTTCTACGTTTTTCACAACTCCCTACATGAGCATATATATTTATACGATGTCATAGAAGATTTTCATCAATATATATGTGATCTATTACTCGTTACTAAAAAACTCAACATAGTTCAGTGGTTAAAGATATGAATTCAAGTCGAAACTATAAAATTGAATTATTGTAGACTTTCCATGAATTCCACAAATTCCCAATTCTTCATCATAGAGCAAGAACTATTTAATGGGTCAGTTATTCGGGTTAAGCTAAGATAGAGTTTTTTTTATCACATAACCTGTACATGACAACTAACATTATCTGGTGCAAACGGTGATCGCAGATTGGGCATCAAAATTGTATCGATAATACTTCAACCGGAATGTTGTTTTACTGGAATCTCTAATACGAATTCAACAGTGAAACTAAATTCCAGTTGAATTTTAACTGTATATTATTAATTGTGTTGGTATTAGCATGTGGAATTATTTATGTAAATAGCAGTCAGCATTTGAAATACACACACATAACGCATGCCAATATGATTTTTTTATGCGTGCGTCGCACAGCGCGCGCATGCATTCAACACAGCACGCACGATTGCTGCGAACAAACCAGTTATGACTATGTGGTCAGAGCGCATGCAACCCACACATGGAGGGGGGCTGACGCGGTGATAATGCATGTTGCGCTGAATGTTAGCACTGGCGGAAGAGGAACATTTTCAATAAGGTAGGATATTTTGAGAGATAGGGTGTTGTGAAGAGCAAAGAGAGAGATAGGGTGTTGTGGAACCATTTTCACCTACACACACCTTATAAACAGTTTCAGTAAGTGTCAAATAG
>OZ038446.1:27325721-27388221 GCA_964036265.1 Daptonema setosum
GTGTGTATGTGGGTGGGGTTGGCCCAAGAATGTAAAAAAAACTAAGTGGGTGGATTTTCGTATATTGAACGTTTTTTTCATTACGCTCCTTTCACAAATATCATTGGAAATAAGCTAATGTATTATAAGAAATGATCGTACGTGCTCTTATCTCTGATCAAATCCCTAATCACCACCATCAATACCGAATTCTTATATTAAGGAGTATACAGGGTGGGGCAAAAGTAACTATACACTTGTTGGAGGCCAATTTCTCAAAAAAATTATATTGAGTGTATATGATGTTATGAGCAATATATACGTTATTATACCTGAAAAAAACGATTCTGATGTCTATTTGACCGTATCACGAGTTATTTTCAATTTTAAACAGGATTTTCAGTATTTTCATGGTTTTTCCGTTTTTAACGTCTTTAAGTGACCTCATGGTCTAATCAAAATCCTCAATAAAGGATAAGAAGTGTATAAAACGTTTCACTTGATGTATCTGAATGAGAATCGAATGATTTCACCTTCAGAATATCTCTATGGTTCAATTCGATACTGATAATATGGTAAGGCGCGTGTTCAAGATGCCTGAACCACTTTTCGCGGTTTTTGGATTATTGACAAAACAGTTTAAGTTAAATATTTTAATGGACCCTATGGTACTAAAATAAGTTAATAAACATGAAATTTATTGTTTTTAATTGCTTTAAGCTGAAAAATAAGAATTTTGAATTTTACCATTTTCAGACTAAAATCGGTGATTTTCATAGAAAAAGAGGCAATTATTTTATTTATTAGGCATGAATTAAAACTTACTCTCCTGTTAAACGTTTAAGAATATTTTTCTACATTCTATATTATATACCAACATGAATTTTCGTCAAATAACAGTTGATATGGCGAGATAACTGACAAAAATCACTGAAAACAACCGAAAATATGGCGAATTTCGAGAAAAAAGACGCATAACTCATGAAATAAATTGTTGTAAGTTAAAATAAATAGCAGAATCGAAATTTTTAGGTGTTTTAGCATCTGTTTAGATTGTTTAATCATATTGATGCAATATAATTTTTTGGAGAAATTTCGCGTCAACAAGTGTATAGTTACTTTTGCCCCACCCTGTATAGCCTGTATCCTGTATTATCCTGTTGTTTTTACCGTAATACCCTGTTGTTTTTACCTTATTTTGTTGTAAGCTTTACGATGGCCAATTTTAGCTCTAACTGTAGGAAAAACGTCCAAAGGATTACTCTCAGTCGGAAGAATTGGCAGTTTTCAGGCTATTTTACCTCTATATATTCGAACGAATTCTATTAAAAAAAAACAAAGAGGGAGGAATTTCATTCTTCCCACCCCTTGTGTTCCCATGTAAAGTTCAATACATATGAAAGCCGGGAAAATATGAAGTTGACGTGACCTACGTTGATTTACAGATGCAATAATAAAATACATGAATCACCGTCAGAAAGTCATGTGTCTCAGATATAGTAACCATTATAAGCTACCCGTGGTTTCTTGTTATTCTAATTGATAAACCAATTTTGGCGCGCGTTTAAATTTCGATCACGCACAGCATCGCGCGCAAAATATTTTCCAGAATATATTTTTTTCACTTCTCAAAATATATTTTTTAGATTTTTTGTGATCTTACTTTTGGGTGAAATATCTAAATCTGGATGCACAGATGAGAAACGATACACCGAAATCATGTTTAGTAACAAAATAATTAGATTGTACTCTTGGGGTTGTTGAACTGATCGGAAGTAGTGTTCGGGTAGCAAGCAACCGGGTTGCATATTTGGAAACTGCGGCGGTTTTTTTTTGTTGAAATCGCGATTTCGATTTTTTGGATTCACGAAGAGGCTAGACTAGGCTACCTTTACTTACGTACAGTCTGTGTTCGGAACTAAGCCGAAGCCGTACAAACAATCAGATGGTTATTAGCAGTCGTTGGGTCGCACGAAATACCGCCGCAGTTTCCAAATATGCAGCAGGGTTGGTTCACAGCATGGTGAACATGGTATGGCATAGCTGTAGCCCGAATTGTATGGTATTACTGTGCTTTCGATTTTTTACTGAGACTTCTTCTATACTGAAACTGACAGGGCACAATAATACCATATCACCATGGTGTTTTCGTAGTGGCCAGAGAGCGTTGAGTAAACGGACGGGCAATGGCAGAAAGCCCAGAGCAAAGCATCAGGATCTGTGTCTCAAGGCAGGTTTCGAACCTAGAACCATCAGTTTCCGAGGCTGGCACCCTACGCACTAGACTGAACAAAACACAACATATTTCGACGTAATATTGCGCCTTCGTTAGCTTTGGTTTCATCTAGATGAAAAATTCATCACGTCTTTCCGGACTGACGGTTATTTTCACGTTGCCCGTGGATGGCGACCGATCTTCGTCGGGGCGATCGACGCTGACCGATTTACGAATCGTCGTGATTTCCTGCCGACGTTTATGATACACGGTGGTCCAGACATGTTCCAGGTCCTGAAAAAAACGAGTGATACAAAAAAGCACGAACACAGTACAACAACCACCGACTGTAAGGAAACGTATCTCAAACAATTGTAGTACAGGATGATTCTGAAAAACTCAAGTAAACTCTAAACGTTCGAGTTATGTTAAGTACGTGTGTAGGTGCTAGATGGAACGTTTGTCGGAAGCAATGTCACGTGCTATGTTGTTGAAATGTTGCTTGTTAATGGGGATCAAACAAATAGTTGTTATCAAACAAATAGTTGTTATCAAACAAATAGTTGTTATCAAGCAAATAGTTGTTATCAAACAAATAGTTGTTATCAAACAAATAGTTGTTATCAAACAAATAGTTGTTATCAAACAAATAGTTGTTATCAAACAAATAGTTGTTATCACGTGAAACCGACCATAATATAGCGATCGCCGACGTCGAGAACAGGTGCCACCTGATTCACCGCCACCCGTGGCACAGAAACACAGTTCAGATATCTGAAAGTACATCTTGCTGTCCGACTCTGTGAAATACAAACCCGAACTAAAACATGTGTGATACAATACAGGAATAAAGTTTGTGACCAGCGGCGTATGGAAATATGGGAATCCAATCAGTGATAAGTATGAGGTACCCGAAGTTGTGGCGCGCTAGCCGCTTGTCTGCGTTGCTGGCCCTTACTGTAGCTGTTTATAGTCAGTCAATGTCATTCTAACCCAAGCTGTCCCAGTTTCTGAACTTGAGCCCGCAGTGGCGGGAATCTTTTCACTATGAATATTGGATGCAGCATGCTGTGTAGCTGAAATCGTGAAATGTTAAATCATTTGCAATTGAATAGTTTACTCAAAAAAATTAAAACAATGGAAATAGTCACTAGACAATTTCAGAACCGGTAGGTTTTCTAGAACAGATCAAACGAAACAAAAAATGAGTTGAGATGATTTTTATTCGTTCAAAATCTTTTACGGAAATCTCTAGTTTCAGTGCTTTTAGCTCACATGAAGGTAACTTTTTTATGTGTCACGAGCGGTTGCAGGTCACTTTGAAGATGTCATGCTGGCACCACCATACCCACTGTCAAATCCCTTCGCATCCTTGGCGTCACCTTCGACCACGGCCTTCACTTTCACCACCACGTCAACAACATCAACACTATGGCCAAATCCAGAAACAGCGCCATCAGGGCCTTAACGTCCGCAGGTGATGGTCTCCACAAAGAAGAGATCATCACACTCTACAAAACTATCCTGCGTTCATCAATGGAATACGGTGCAGCTGCATGGTCCCCGTTCATCGCCGAATCCAACTGGGGAAAGCTCGAGGCAAGACAAAATGAGGCACTCAGAACAGCCACAGGCTGCGTGAAGATGACGGACCCCAATCACCTGCGACATGAGACCCGCTGTCTCCCGATCAAGAGCCATTGCCAACTGATAACAACACAGTTCGCAGCCATGGCAAAGACTGTGGGTCACCCAAACAACAATGACGTCAAAACCGACCCTCCCGAACGCAACATCCGCAGAACTCTATCTACAACATATAAAGACTGTATGTCGCGCTTCAACCTCAACGACGACGATGAAGATCCTAAAACCATCGTCAAAATCCTGCACCAAAAACATGTAGAGCAGGCGATCAACAACTGTGGGGACAACAAACTCCTCAACCGGCCCCCACCCAAGCCGCCTGACTATGTCGATAAGTTGGAGCGTGGTCTGACGAGATCCGCGCGAGTGCGACTAGCTCAACTACGCTCAAGCTACAGAAGCACACTGGCAGCATACCAATATCGCATCGGCATCAGCACAAACGACAGGTGTCGCAAATGCAACAACGAACCCGAGACAGCCCTTCACGCCTTAACCTGCAATGGCATCGATCCGACCCTGCTCTGGTCGGATCCAGCCCGCGCGGCCCAGCTGACTGAGGGCATGTGAGACAAAGCTTCAACGGCCACCACAACAACAAGATGTCACGTGGAAAAAAACACCCAGGGAAAAGTCATCTACCCCGTGAGCCCACCCCGATGGCACTCAATAGACTCACATAGAGCAGGTTTATGACGAATTGAACGATGGCAAATTTCACATCATGAGAACAGATCCTGGTCAGCGGCAGCAAAACCACCACGACAAATACCACGTAGATGATTACTTGTGCAATGACGGATAGCAACAACACTGTAAATATAGATTATTCATAATGCGGGATGATTGAAGTAAATGACACAAAGATGAGAGAAAACCACCGAAGCTATGACAAGTATCTGCGCAGCTTCAGCATGTTGGTCCTTTTTGCTGATTGGTTTAGAGCGTAGGAGCCGCCGAAGTTTTGGCTAGATCTTATGCTTCAAAAAATCAGCGAAGAGGACGCACTTGCTGAAGCTGCGCAGACACTTGCCACAGCTTCGTCGAATTTGTCACATACTGTAAGTGGGTCTACGCAACAGATGATTTTTTTGAAATCCCTGAACTTAAATATCCTGAAGCCTATAAAATGATTAGACAAATTAGTTCTAATGTGGAGTTTTCATGGAAACTATAAAACATCATTTTCATTGTAATACCGGCACATATTAAACAGAAACTATTAAACTACGAGTCTTAAACAAATGAATTTTCTACAGTTTCATCTCAAAAAAATTATAAGACTTCAGTTTTCAATGTGACACAAATATTTGTAAGATGGTGAGTGGAATAGGAATCATGACTAACCGTAACTAATTTGTGAAGTTTGCTTCAGTGAAATGCGAACGGTCAGACTTTGATGGTGTCCCGCACGGCTGAAATAAAATTTTAGTGTCAGGCAAATGTGACGGTGAAAAGAAATTAATCAAGTTTTGTGATACACCTACTTGAATTTCGTCAGTTCTCTTTTGTTGGATCGCAATACCAGATAGTACGAGACACTGACTACGATTTCGATCGGTATAATAAGCGAACTAGTGATGGCACTCGGGAACAAAGCTGCAGAGACGGCACATTCAACGAATGGCGTTTCCATGTCCCGAAGCTGAAATACCAAATACCTGGTATGTAACGGTTACAGTAAGACAAAAATATGTGACAAAATCGCCGATGCTATGACATATGTGATGAAAACTTTTTTCATTCTTACCTTGAAAGAACACTGTATGGTCACTTCTATAGCCATTTGAGTGAAGACACCTATTATAGGCAATATAAGCAATGCTTGTGATTGTTCACCAGTCTTCCGGGCTAGCAGATTCTGAAAATTATGCATGATAAATATTGTCGGTTTTTACATTCTGGATGAATGCTTAACTAACGTAGAACACATGTACAGTACAAAACAAAAAAGAGGTGACAAAATCGCTGAAGCTAAGGCACATGCCTACGCATCTTTAGCAAGTGGGTCCTCTTCATTGATTGGTTGAAAACTAGAAATCTAGCCGAAGGTTCAGCGGCTCGCACGCTCCCAGACAATCAGTTGCTGGAGCTGCGCGCAAAGATCTCATACCTTTGGCGATTTTGTCAAATCTTTCTGTCATGTACTGTACAACAACAGTCAAGCCAACCTTCAATGTAAGCCAGCGATCGATCGATATACTGAGCGTGGAGAAAAGGATTAAAAATGAGAATTTCACGGTCAGTGCCGACAAATAGTCGACTGTAGCGGCGAGAGTGAGGCTGATCACACTGTTGGCGACAGCGGCTACTGCTTGAGCGATGATGGTCACCGACATAAGTAATAGTAGTCGACGTAGACGATTGGGGATGACGGCCGTTCTGAAATCTTTCGTTAATATTAACATTATTCGCTGAACGTTTTGAAACATGATTGAATTGTGAACCTGTGATTGTACAGTACAAATGTATGAGGTTAAATCAACAAAGTTATGGCAAGTGTGCGCATAGCTTCAGCGAGTGGAAACGTAGCTGAAGCTTCGGCGATTCTAACGCTTCCAGCCAATCAGCGAAGAAGACTCAACACCAGCTGAAGCTGCGCGCTCACTTGCCATTTTGTCACATTTGTTTGTCATGTACTGTAATAGTGTTGGTTTGGTGTTTTGGATATGGGTTAAACTTTCGAAATAAATGTTTACGTCTTCGTCGATCAATTCAAATTTTCATTCCACTAAAGGCAGCGGCTTAATTGTGAGTAAACGGTGTCTTTTGTTTTAGCTCGTTCAAGTTATCTTGCGGCCAAAGAATTCTCTGGGGACCCTTAACGCACATATGCAGAAAATAAAAGGCCACATTCCTTTGTTGTCCGAACGTCATGAAAAAAAACAAATTTCCCTTGTGATTTTGAACGCCCGCCAAAAACAGATTTGAATTCAAACTGCCCGCTAAATACTTTCTGATGACAATAAACCCTGGATAGGCTATACCGACCAACCTGCTGAGTCAGTCAGTCAGTCAGGCAGATTTCCATAAGCTACCCTTTTTTCATCTTCGAGTTTTTCAAATTGGTCATATACCTAAGCCTAAGCCTGATACTGAGCCAAAGCTAGTTCCTAAGCCTAAGCCTAAGTTCCAAGCTCGGAACTAAGCCGAAGCCGGAGCCTTAATCGAATGGATTAAAGTTGAACGCCAAAATAGGAAAAAGGGTATGGTTTGCCGATTCTGCTAGGTAATTTCCCAACCCTACCCTTTTTTCATCTAGATTTAAGAGTATTTCGTTCCGTATTTTTGGTCAAAAACAAATACATAGCAGAAAGTTATTTCTAAGCCTAAGCCTAATAAATAGGCATGTAAAAAAGCCAACGCCTAAGTCTGAATTGACTTAGAGCGGGAGAAATATACAAAATAGAAAAAGGGTAGCTTATGTAATTCTGCGTCAGGCAGTCAGTCAGTCAGTCAGTCAGTCAGTCAGTCAATCGGCCGCTCAATCTTGTAGTTCTTTGGACTGCCATCGGACCTTGAATGACTGAGAGACAAATGGGGAGGCTGATGACTAACAGTATACTAGATAAGTGAAAGTGACAGACTAATGATTGACTGATAGACCGACTGACTGACCGACTGAATATGAGTGATTGACTTGTCAGTGTCCTACTCACCTCAACGTCTCGCATCACCACTGAATTTCCATTGCAATATACGATCTTCTTGCCATCGGGACTGCCACCCAACACCATGGACGTCGCGCGTTGCGTCTTCGGCAGCGTTGCAAACGTGCTTTCTGTAACACTATTACCCGTTGCATATCAATAATCAATTATTTATACATCAATTATCAATAATTTTTTGAACATCAATAATTACTTATTTATACATCAATAATCAATTATTTGTACATAAATAATCAATTATTTGTATATCAATAAAGAATACTTACTAACTCACCCAGTCAATACTAATTAGTCTCTAACTTAATTTAGAAATTTTGACAAAAAGTAGATAGATTCCAAAATTTTCCTGGGTTGACTGGTATAAAATCAGTTTTAAAAACGAATGACAAATTATATTCAAAAAATTATAAAAATAAAATATCAAAATAAACCAACTATGCGTGTATTCGACTTCGGCGTCCAACATGACCATAATTTTTCGTCGTTTATTCTGCTGACAAATACAACTGCAAAACAAATTGCGCATTTCGTCGATGATTTTTTAGATACAGGGTTGGTGGAAAACTTTTCCAGAAGAGAATTTCAGTGCGAATGACAGTAAATTCGAAGAAACGATTATTTACTAAGCTAAGAGAAGAGCCAGTCATTGAGAACTGGTATCGTACAAAAGCACGTACAAAACACAAGTACAATCCTGACCTAAGCAAAGCAAATAAACAATACCAGATAGTTATGAAAAACAGAAACAGAAGTCATCGGTTTTCTGAGTTCTGAGAAATCACAAATCTTACTTCAACTTACTAGTCTTATTTTATTAAATTATCTTATTTAAATGGTCAATTCATTCGGATATTAAATTGAGTATGTAATTTTTTTATTACGGTTTTAAAAAGTGGAGTCCGAGCTCAGCTTAGATAAAGAAATACATCTAATGTTAAGTTTAACTTTTTGCTTGTACACATTTTGGTTGAAAGGTATTTTTTCAAAAATTTTATCACGAATTTCGGAAACTCAAGTAAATCAACTATAGCACTGGGCCACTAGCAAATTCCAAATGATGTCAGGGCAGCGTCAAAAAAAACAATGAATGACTAGACATGACCGCTGACAGCACTGTCAAATCGATAGGCAATAGGCATCAATACAGCTTATCACGTTTTTTCGAGGGTTTCTTGTTAATGGAAAACGTTTTCGCGCAAGGATTTTGTTTCGTGATTCAAATCGAATTACAGCTCATTTAGGTTTTCTTGATACCGAAGATTTTTGGCACGCGACTGTATTTTCCAACTGGAATCATTCAGCTTATCAGCGGGGTTTCTGGTTACAGAAGTTTTCGCGCGAGTATTTTTTCAAATGAAAATTTTTCACATGGTCACTTGAACAACGTATATACCCAGAGGTGGGCCGCTGGGGGGGGGGGGGGGGGTGTAGGGGGTTTACCCCCCCCCCCACTTTTCAGGGTCGGCGGGTAGCCTACCCCCTCCCCCTAGGCAAAAATTTAGGTCGCCTACCCCCTAACCCCCTACTCGAAATTTTTGAAAAAATCGGCCTCAAAACCTCGATTTTGAGGCTCATTTTTCAAAAATTTTTGGCTGTGAGAATTTTTTTTTGAACAAACACGTGTTCTGGGTCAATTTTCTTGGGTAAAACCTGAAAAAACGGTATATGTGATGTTTATACCTTGTAATAGAAGATTTTTTAGCAAAAACAAGCAAAAACAAGGCTTTTTTGCGAACTTTTTTTTCTACCCCCTTACCCACTTTTCGTGGTGAGGGGGGTAATCTGAGATTTCAAAATTCTACCCCCCCCCCCATCCCCTGCAAAACGCCAAAAAACCCGGCCCACCCCTGTATATACCTCATTGTTATTTTGGCGTGGAAAACAAATAAAATCTAAATCTAAAATCTAACATCACATAGCTCCTGATTGATTCAGTTCGTTTGCGGATTGTGAAACTGGGTCCTCGAAAACATTTTGATAACAAATGACTGCTAAAATTTTCAAATGTGTTACAAACAGACTACAGACAGTGATAAATAAATACTAATGATATTCAACAGAGCACGCAATTCTAAGTATTTTCCGATTTTCTGTTTTAGTGAATCATACATAAACTAGTGCGAACAGGCAAAACGCCGTATTGTTGAAGGTAAACATTTGAAGTGATGATTCAGTGAACTATGACTATTCAGTGACTCTAAACTCTCGTTTAATCAACATATCTCTAACATAACACACAAGGCTAATCAAAAGGTAGCTATTCTTCGTAATACTTTTTATGCCAAGGATCCCTTATTTCATATACAACTATTTAAAACATTTATATTACCTATAATTGATTATTGTTCTCCTGCCATAATATATAGTACTAAAAAACAACTTAAAGATCTTGAGTCAATACAAAAAAAGTTTACCTTCTATACTTTAAATCTTTTCGATATATCATACACAGATAGACTTAAATCTATTGGCTTACCTACCATTGAAAATAGATTATTGACCAATGATCTTGTTGCCGTTCGTGATTATTTTGCTAATTCTTTATATCTAAATTTTAATCCTTTTCAATTATCAACCAGTAATACCCGTAATGCTTTTTTTAAAACCCGCTGTTTGACTTCCACCTACGCTAATTTCTGGTCCAAAAGAGTTCTTAACACATATGAAAAAATATCCAAAGGTGATCTTAAAAATCGCAAATTAATCAGTAAATTTATTGAACAGCGGGATATCAATATGCTTTAATTTATTAATTTCTTTATGTGACTAATATTTGTAACTTTTTGCTTTCCGATCAACCTTTTACTTTTCCCGATCACTCTCCTTGTATGTTTTCCTGACCCAATGATCGAGACAAATAAATAATAATAATAATAATAACTATGTAGCAACACCACAGGTACAGAGAGCAGATGTTCAGTACATTGAACGATTATACAGATTATAATTGAGAAAATAGCAAAAGTATAAGCTGATTTTAGTAGAATGAGATAATATTCAACAATCTCCAAATAAGTCGCAATGTTGGGTTCCGCTATACACCATCTCATTAGCGGACGAGAAAAGTGGGAAAAGTTGAATTCCCCTTCTTTGGCATTTTCGACAAGTAGAGTTTGTTCTCTACTGTGTAGGTAAAATGGCCTGAAATTTGCCAATTCCCCTATTTCACAAAATTCCCTCCCTTTGGAAAAATAACTCGTCCGCAAGTGCACCATCCTACGTCACGGGGATCGGTCAACTGCCGCCACTGCCAACTGCCGCCACAATTATCAAGACATCTGCTGCCACTTTTTTTTAAATTTTCCGGCTGCAGTTGACTCACCTTAAAGTGGCGTCAGTTGTCGTATGTCAACTGCAGCCACAAAATTCTGAAATTTTCTGGCTGCAGTTGTCTCGCAGAAAGCGGCGTCAGTTTCCATAGGACAACTGACGCCAGGTTTCGAACCGATCCAACCGAGGAATAAAAGAAGAATGATTCATGTAATCAATGAAGAATGTTTCATGCAATCAATGATAAGGTCGCAGATGTGTTCTTTCGAAGTTTTACCATTTCCTTTGAAGTATTACTGTTCGTTGACCCTGATCATCTATCGTAAGGCTGGCTTGTCCGAGCAGAGCGAGGAGAAGCCCGTTAGCACCGTGCGGAGCGCGGAGGTTGGATCCGTTCGAAACTTGGCGTCAGTTGTCCTATGGAAACTGACGTCATTTTCAGCGAGACAACTGCAGCCAGAAAATTCCACAATTTAGTGGCTGCAGTTGACATACGACAACTGACGCCACTTTCGGGTGAGTCAACTGCAGCCACAAATTTCTGGAATTAGTGGCGGCAGTTGACTCGAAAATAGTGGCGGCAGTTGGCAGTGGCGGCAGTTGACACACAATCCTACGTCACTAGCGGACGAGGGAAGAACGGAAAAGTGGAATTCCCCCCTCTTTGGCGTTTAAAAAATGGAATTTGTTCCCTAAGGTGTAGGTAAAATGACCTTAAAACTGCCGATTCCCCCCTCTTTGACGAAATTCCCCTCCCTTTGGAGGATTAACTCGTCCGCCAGTGTCCTACGTTATTTGCCATAATTGGGCATTTTTGCAGACACTGTTGACGTCAGGACTTCAACACGTCATAGAGTTTCTTCAAATGGCCTATTCCTTTAATCTTCGGAAAACATTGCAAACAGGGCAACAATCACATTTCAAATAATACATAGAGGTTTGTTTTGTTACAAATAAAACGAGTATTCTCCACGAGCAAACGTGAAAACCAGAGCAATGAAAACGTGAAAATAAAATCTTATATAAAAACAAGGGAATTTTCCCCAGAGAGAAAAATGTAGGAAATTCAACTTTTCTGACAAGGATTCAAAAAAAAACAATTAGGTTTTTTGAAACAACGAAAAATAAAAACTTCACTACAACTTATCGTCCGAAACGTTATGTACCACTAAGTTAAAACGAGTCAGCAATGTCTCAAAATGCTGTAATGTAATCGCGAATTCGTGCCATAATGTGCGGTAGTGAATGAGTGAGAGTGTGAGTATGTGAGTGAGGGAGTGAGTGAGTGAGTGAGTGAGTGAGTGAGTGAGGAGTGGTGAGTGAAGGAGTGAGTGAACCAGTGAGTGAGTCGGTGAATGAGTGGGTTCTACCGGTGACTGACGGTAAGTGGTTGACTGAGAGTCTGAGACAGAATTAAAATGGTGAGTCAGTGAGTGTGTGAGCGACTTTATGAGTCACTGAGTCGGTCTTCTGTTTTTTTTGATAATTCTCTTTTATTTTGAGGTCCCCATGTAAGGTCAAACTGCCATGTTATAACATGAGAGACAAACAACACAGAGAATATAATATACACAAATTCAGTGCAAGCAAGCCAGCGCTGTTGTTGCTGTGGAATGAATCGCTATGTAATTTACTTGATGTACCGACGGGCGTTCCAAACGTCCAAATTCGAGGGGTATCTTCCCAAAGAGGGAGAATCGGCAGAAATCAGGCCATTTTATATACACCTAAAGGCAATAGCGGACGAGGGAAGAACGAAAAGGTGGAATTCCCCCTTTCTTCGGCAGTTCCAAAGAGTAACATTTGTTCCTTAAGGTGTAGGTATTGGTCTCAAAACTGCTAATCCCCCTCGTTAAGAAAATTCCCCTTCCTATTGGAGGATAGAATTCGTCCGCTAGTGCCTTTTTGATACAAACTCCTTTTTTGGAATTGCCAAAGAGGGGGAAAATTCCACTTTCACGGTCTGCCTTCGTTCGCTTGCGTAGTAGAATAATATACACAATATTCGGTGTAAGCGAGCCAGCGCTCTGGTGTTGTTGCTGTGGAATGACTCGCTATGTTCGTATGTACTGGCGGACGAGAAGGGGAGGGAAAAGTGGAATTCACCCCTCTTTGGCGGTTTCAAAATGTAGAGTTTTTTTCCTTAAAGCGTAGGTCAAATGGTATAATTATGTCAATTCCTGGCTCTTTGACGAAATTCCCCTCCCTTTTGAGGATTGGCTCGTCCGTCGGAGCGTACATATGTACACAATGTGATGCGCGATATACTGCAGTCGGATACATCGACTGAGATCTGACGACGCTCTGGGGTGACGAAACAACCAATGAGTCATCCTATATCTATCAGTCACTCACTCAACATGACCACATGAATGTTGTGTGTTGCTCAGTTTTTTTTTTTGTTTTCAATAAAAATGAGTGAAGTTCTAGGGGTTTAGGAGATCCAAAATAAAAAGGAACTGTCAGTTCCTTAACAATCAACACTTTTATGATTGGGTAACAAATTTTTCATCGTGTAACCCATCCAAAAAAAATCTTTGTAGAATATAACCATATATACTGATTGAGGTATAAATAAATCACTTCAACTATCTGGGAACAAATTTTCAATTAAAATAATTTTTAAATACGGGAAGGCAACCCAAACAGAGAAAATTGTACTGTTTCAATGAATCATAAAATCAAAACTCCAAGTTTTTAAGAATTTTTCATTCATTGACTAGGATAGGAAAGTATAAAGTAAGTAAAAACGGAACGGTATAAAGCAAGGTAGGAAGAAGTACAACAATAAGTTGTGTTGTTTTGGAAGAATCACGACACGACAATAATTTGTATTATGTCACTACTAATTTTGGTGCATTAAAGCAAAAAAAATATTATTTCATGAATAAGGTACACTTTAACAAGTCATTTTGATCCATGATTATGTACTTTTTCATGTACTCAAAATAACTGATTCGGGCTAATCAGAATCATCGGTGCATAGAATCGATCAATCGAAGCTAAAAAATGTGCTGATAATTTGCCTACATATATAATTTCAAAGTTGGGTCACATAAAAAATTTACAGCAATATATTTGATTGTAGATTAAATGATTTATTATCACGAGTTATCACAAAATTAGTGTTTATTGGTACTAAGTCGAGAAAAAGTAAAAAAATTATATCACAAACCTAATTTTAATAAAAAAAAACACCGGGAAAGTCAAACAAAAATTGCTGCTCAGATCAATCAAAAGTTACCCTGTTTTCAGAGCGAGCGCAAAAACGGCAGTTGAAAAAAAATCTATATACATTTTATAATAGTTTTAGTTACTTTGGTTCAATGGATTCAACGAAGTATTAACTTGACAGCTAATCAATCGACCACCAGATGAAAATTTTTAACCCAGTCGTTAGCGTTTTTCGGTAAAATCTGGTTCTTCAAGAAGTTCAAGTTCCATAAAAAATGTGAAGGCTAAGAGACGAAAACCATACAAAGAAGAGAATTGTCTGGGCCACGGAAATATCAAGGAAAATAAAGCTACTAATCAGATAGCAATCGACACGAATATAGAACATAGTTGCAATCATATTATGTGTATGATAATGTAAGAATATTTATTTCACGGTTCACATGAAAAAAACTGACATACAAGGGAGCGCGATTTACAGATCGAATTGAATTTGTGCTATAGCATCCTTAGTTACAGCTTTCTCAGAGTTTCCTGTTATCAAAAATTAATTTTGTGTGCCGGTTACGCATGTATGCAATAAATCAAGCGCAATTTTCTCATGTTTTCCGTCCGAATGTTATGTGAAAAAGATTTTATTTATTTCTCGACATTTTAAAAGCGCGCCACAAACGAATTTGAACTTAAATTGCGCGAGAAATCGAATTCAAAGAGATTGGTACACTGGTAGCACCATGTTTAGCTGACCATCGTGCCCTCCCACTTCAGATCGCCACCTTCTTTGGCCCGTTTGTCCTTCAGCGCGCCCGCGTACCACTCCAGCTGATCGAACAGCTTACCCGCCTGAAATTAATTATAAAATTATTTTTGTAATTAATTATAAACTTACTTTTTAATTGGTTAAAATTCATTTTTAATTAAATATAAATTTATTAATTATTATTAAAACATTTTAAATTTTTATTGAAGAAAACATCAAAGATTGAATGCAACGGTTGCCTGTATTCCTTCTACCCGCCGGCGAACGAGCTAATCATCCAAAGGAAGGGAATTTCTTCAAAGAGGGGGAATTGATGGTTTTTGGGTTTTTTACCCTACACTTTAGTTCTTAGGGAACATAATCTACTTTGTGAAAACGTCAAAGGGGGGGGGGAATCCATTTTCCCACCCATTATCGTCCGCTAGTGATTCTACCCATCTTTTTCAATTTTGTGCTAATAAATCAACCCTTAATGCGATGATGACAATTAAAATCACTCGATAATGTACTGCATAATGCACAGATTGAAATTTTTTTAGCGACTTTTGCATCACCCTGTTAACAGGCGGTTATATGAAAATAGAAGTATTAATATTGAGTGTCGCCTGACAAAAAAAACGCCAAACCGAAGCAATATCAAAACACGACTAGTAAAATCAGGTACTTACCTTGGTAGCGCCGATTGCCTCAAAGTCGCCCACAGGTACGCCCGACTCGTTCAGTTTCTGCAATCACAAACGATTACAATTGCAATTCCGCAGCAAACTTAACTTACAAACACACTCATTCAAAATTAAAATCAAATCAAAGTGGTAAGACCATAATAGCAAAGTTGGGTGCTAAATCACAATAAAAGAGCATAACGGTCACCCTATTTGACAAAGACTGATCACATCAACAATGGTATTGAATGCGATGTGTCTCATCGCAACCCGGGGTTCAAACCAGGACCATCGGCTTACGAGGCCGGCGTCTCAACCTCTTGACAAGAGAAGCGACAAACAAACTCATGTAATAATGACCAATAACCATGAATTGCCAAAAAAAAATTAATAAAGAAAAAAAATTGATCATTTTTTTACAAAGTTTTCAAAATGACTCTGTAATACGTTAATAACACCTCTAAAGTGTAATATAAAATGTCAGAAGTGTGAGAAAAGTTTAAAAAACACATTTTGCCCACTAAACGAGGAACACATTTTGTCCCCATTTCATAAATAGGGACACAATGCCGTCTCCTCCAGTCAATATGCTAAGCCGCCAAATGAATTAATTTTTATATTCAGTCATGGCCAGCGCTCACACGGGTCACACCTACACGTGTCAGACATGATGGTGCAAGCCTACGGTGATCTGCTCAATCGCCAGCCCGAGCTAAAGAGCTTCTTGAGATTCAAGTGAAAAAATGACACGTTAACTTGTCCAACCCGGGTAACACCCACTGAACATGATGATTGCATGTTATAGCATACAGCTGTTGGGTTGAGTTGAGTCGAACAGTCGACCTGTGCATCACCTTCTCTTACATTTGATGCAGCTATGTAACGATTCACAAGTTGGAGTAGTTAACACTACAACTTTTCACTTGAATTCCAGGCAATTCTTTACCTTACTTTACCTTACCTTCCTTACGAGTTTGGGCTCAAAACTGTTATCTAAGTCATCAGAATCAATAAATAAATCTAAATGAGTACCCTACTGATGATTTGGGACATGTATGGTCGATCCTGGGTAGATACCAAAAATTTGTAAAAAAAATGAATAATAAAAAAGTGCCGATTTTTTTTTGGCAATCCATGCCAATAACAAACTCGAAAGAGCTCACTCTGATTTGAAAATGGCGCGCATTCAGATTCTAAAGTCTCTCAATCGATATCAAGGGACGGCCGCTAGGCCGTTCCCTTAATATTATATATATATTTGTCACTTCAATTGTCAAGTGAACGTTGTTGATGATCACTAATTGTCTTTATAAATCGGATGACCGTTATTTCACTATTTGTGACTTGGTATCCTGACTTTGCTATTATGGCATACCAACTGAATGAATTTGGGATTTGATACGAACCTGATTAACCTGACCAATGGTCAGACATAAATTTGGGATTTGATACGAACCTGATTGACTTGACCAATGGTCAGACATAAATTTGGGGTTTGATACGAACTTGATTGACCTGACCAATGGTCAGACATAAATTTGGGGTTTGATACGAACCTGATTGACTTGACCAATGGTCAGACATAAGTTTGAATTTGATACGAACCTGATTGACCTGACCAATGGTCAGACTGAACGGAACCGGCGGCATGCCCAGCTCGCACAGGAAGGCGCGCAACTGCGGGATCATCACCATACCGGCGCCGGGACCTGCAAACACAAACACCTCCAACCTCCAAAGCGAGAGGAAATTCTCCAAAGACAGGGGAATTTGCTATTTTCAGGTTATTAAAACAACACCCTAGGGAACAAATTCTATTTTTTTTGAAAATGCCAAAAAGAAGGAACTCCACTTCACCCTTTTTGGTCCGCTAGAGATTTATAATGGTATCCCGCAGTAAATGACTACGAGTGACGACTATGATAGAGAAACAATCAATTGACAATTTCAGATGTAATTTTACTGTAAAGTACTTATTTCTTGATTTTTTTTCACACTTTGGATTGGGCTTCGACTGAAGAGTCCCACCAATCCAGGCGTCTCGATTAAGCGACGAAACGCCATCCTTTTTCACACACATTTTTTATATACCAACACTTGGGTAATGACGCTTAAGTTAAGCGACTCCGAGTCGGAGTTTTGGTAGAGAAACCAACCAAGGCTGTACGACACGATGCAGGATGACTTGAAGGCGTACGATCGTGGAGGCAGATGGTCAAGCAGGTTGATCAGGGCCGGCGGCACGGCACGATTGTACTCCGCACTGATCAGGATGTAGCCTACAAACAGTGAATGTCAGTCAGTCAATCACTAAGTCGGTCAGTTAGTCACTTGTTCCGTCAATCAGTCAGTTATTCAGTCAATTACTAAGTCAGTCAGTGATTCAGTCAATTACAAAGTCAGCCAGCTACTGGACAGTCAGTTTTTAGCCAATCAGCTACTTTGACAGTCCGTTTTCCATTTAGTCAGGCAGTCAGTCAGTCAGCCACTTGGTCAGTCAGTCAGTCAGACAGTCAATCACTAGGTCAGTCATTCAGTGACTTGGACAGTCAGTTTTTCAGTCGGTCAGTCCCTTGGTCGGTCAATCAGTCAGTCAGTCTGTCAACCAGTCAGTCAGTTATCTACTTGGACAGTCAGTGTTTCAGTCAGTCACTTGGTGGTCAGTCAGCCAGTTAGTCAGTGAGTCAATCAATCAATCACTCAGTTAATCAGTCAGTTATTCTTCCTGTCAGTCAGTCAACCAGTCTGTTGGTCAGTCATTCAATCAGTCAGTCAATCAATCAGTCAGATAGTCAGTCAGTTATTCGTCCTGTTAGTCAATCAGCCAGTATGTTAGTCAGTCATTCAATCAGTCCGTCAGTGAGTAAGTCAGTCAGTCAGCCAGTCAGTCAGTCAGTCAGTCAATCACTAAGTCAGTCAGTCAGCTACATGGATGGACAGTCAGTTTTTCAGTCAGTCAGTCAATCACTAAGTCAGTCAGTCAGCCATTTGGTCAGTCAAACAGTCAGCCTTATATCTAATTAAATGCAGACGACAATCACTCATGAACATTTTACCCCGCCTTTCCTTTATAATATTATTTTTAATGAAATTTATCTTTTTGTTGTTGACAAGATTCATCATTTTTGCTCTGAATACTGAACTAAAGAAGCCACAAAAAATAAAGTCGCCAAAACTTAAAAAAGCTGAACCAACCGTCGGCTGCTTTCACGATTTCATTGAGTTTCTTCAGGCCTTCGGGCGCCGCCGACTGGTCAGGGAAGAAATGGATCGGGTTGGCTAATTGACCGAAACCGACCGTCAAAGGATCTGCAATCAAGTCAATATATTGATTGACTTGACTGACTGACTGACGGACTGATTGACTGAATGAGTGACTGATTGATTGACTGAATTTTTTATGGATTGACTGATTGACTTTTTTGATTGACTGACTGATAGACCGACTGCCTGACTGATCCTCTGATTGATGGACCAACTGATTCTTTGATTGATTGACTTACTGAATATTACAAGACTTTTTTGATTGACTGTCTTGTCTGACTGACCTTCTGTTTGATCGAACAGCTGATTGATTTCACTACAAAATTATGACTGACTGATTGATTGATTGACTGACTGAGTTATTGACTGATACTCTGATTTATTGACCAACTTACTTACTGATTTTTTGAGTGACTAACTGATTTATTGACCTACTGACTAACTCACTGAATGATTAACTGACTGACTGTCTGCCTGATCTAATTTCTAATTGACTGACCGATTGAATGACTGACTGAGCTTCTGTTTGATTGACCAACTGACTGATTGACTGATCTACTGACTGACTAACAAACAGACTAAATGAACGACTAGTAGGGCATCAAATGATTCAGATGATTCAAACTGTGAATTGAACTTCGGAAAACATAGTCTATTTCACCAAGGGCTCTCTAGGAAAAACGGGAACCCCGTGAAACGGGAAATCGCTTCTAGTCAGCTGAAAAAATAACCATAAACCGCCGCCTTTCATTACTGGCGGACAAGCCAAAGGGAGGGAAATTTCGTTGAAGAGGTGAGAAACGGCAGCTTTATGGGATTTTAACTCCTTTCAAAAACTTAATCAACTCTATGAAACCGCTAAAGTTGACTTTTTACTCGTGATGTTCGGGAAATAATATGAATCAGCAATACATAAATGGCCCGTGCGTTATATATGTCAATAGATAGTAGAATAACGGGCAATACTTGACATTAGATATGGATATATCGACTCTTCCCCTATTTTAATGATAAATTAAGCTCTCAATCATCTTATCATCATGATCAATATCTCTACATTTCTCTGGATGGTTTTCGGCTGCAGTCAGCTCACCATTTATATACCATGATATACAGTTCAGATCTTCTTTCTTCTTGATCTTCACCAGAACGCCTGTCTGCCGATGTCGTACTTCAAACAGTTTCACCTTCGGCCCACGTCGTCTCCGATCTTCACTGCGACTATCGCTGCTCCCGGGTTTCACTGGTTTCACGTTGGCTAGTTTCACTTCCTCCCCCGCCAATCGTTTGGTACCGTTACGTCCGGTGGGCACGACATGTTGTACCTCAATGGGAGATTTCGAAAGAACTGGTTTACTGCTACTGGACTCGATCGTTGACGGCTCTGACTTCTCTCTGGCTGACTCCTGCTTTGTTTGACGGAGCCTATTCTCACGTCTCTTCTCTTTCTGATTCTTCACTGACTGGTTCTTAGCTGGTTCGTCTTTCTGATGACTTGATACTGGTTCATCTTTATTTACCGAGAGAACTTCTTCTGACACTTTCTGACTTCTTTCCGGACACTGACCTTCTTCGGTTTCCTTCTTCCTCCGCAGATGATAGCAGTCGGCCTCTCCGTGGGATCCCAGGCCATGGAGCGGGCAATATTTCTTCTCCACTCGTGCGCTCCTCTTCTGCAGTCCCTTCAGAGCTTCGATCAGCTTCATCTTCATACCTTCACTGCGTTCTGACATTTTCTCCAGATGCTTCATGAATCCAGTGCGCTCTCGTTGCCATTGCAGACGTTCTTCTTGCAACATTTTTCGTTCTTCGCGCCACTCTCGCTGCATGCATAGAAACATGTCGAACATTTGATTCATAGTTATACCCTCACTGCCACGCATAAAAGTGATTAAGTTGAGGTGAGCGTTTTCCATAATGCGGAAGTTAGCTACGTGTGATGACTGATGGGTACACGATGACTGTTGTGTTTATTTGGTCGTGGTCGCCAGTTGACTTTTTACTCGTGATGTTCGGGATATAATATGAGCAATACATAAATAGCCCGTGCGTTATATATGTCAATAGATAGTAGAATAACGGGCAATACTTGATATTAGATATGCATATATCGACTCTAAACAGTGGGGAATTACACGTTTCCCTCCCCTTCCTGATCCTGTCCGCTAATGCCTTCACCCACAGGCGAGCTAAAGGGAGGAGAATTTTGTCGAAGATGTGGAATTGGCAGTTTCGGGGCTATTTTTCCTACACTTTAAGGAAGAAACTGCATTTATCAAACTTGCCAAAGAGGGGGGAATTCCTCTTCTCGCCCACTAATGCCTTTCACCAACCGACAACTTCAACGGAGTGGCCGCGCGCTTCGGCCGCCTTTTTTATAAACGCACAAACGCGATCGGCGTTGCGACCGTTACGAACGCTGCCCATGAACGCGACCAATTTCAGCGAGTTGGACATGCAAAATGAGGGATTTGGAGTTATTAAGGAACATGCCGTTGTGGTTGCACCAACGAAGTATATTATTAATATCGGACTGAAGTTGATGGAAATCATCCAGTGAGTGAATAGGTTGAAGAATTTTGGAATCATCTGCATAAAAGAATGGACATTCAATAATTTTAATTAAATCAAAGGTGAAAATAACAAAAAGTATTGGCCCAAGTACTGTTCCTTGGGGAACACCACTGAGAACAGGCCTGTGACCTATTGGTTAACCAATTTTGGATAATATTAACAAGTTGAGGGTTAACTTTGTATTTTACGAGTTTAGCTATGAGTAACTTGTGGGAAACCTTGTCGAAGGCCTTGGCAAAATCAAGATATATAACATCAACAGGAATGCGCAAATCAAGATAGGTAAGAATATTGTGTAAATACGATAGAAGGTTCCCACAAGTAGATCTTCCTGTTAAGAAACCAAATTGGTGAGGGGAAATGAGATTATTTACATTGAAGTGCTCGAGTAATAAATCTTGGATAAAATACTCAAAGAGCTTGCCGTCAGCACACGTTATTGAAATTGGTCTAAACTGAGTGATTGTATCAGGTGAAGGTGATTTCGGTATTGGAGTAATGGTGCTGAGTCGCCAAGCATCAGGAATAATGTGATTACAAATAATTATATTGAACAATTTCGAGAGAGGCACCAACAAACCAGTAGATAGTTTTTTAAGTAAAAATGGTGAGAAATCATTAGTTACAGAAGTCAGTTTATTTGGAAGCATGTTAATATATTTTAAAACATGATCGGGTGTGAATAACGGTATGGGCTCAACAATATCAATTGGGTGAAGATCAAATGAGCTACAAATTAAGACATCAGTATCAGTATAGTCCATATGATTGAAAGTGGACGAAAAGAATTCTGAGAAGGCTCTAGCCGCAGAAGTATCATCGTTTATTGGTAAACCATTGGTGTTAACTGAAGGTCTGGAAGATGTCATATTTGGTAATCTTTGTTTAATAAATTTCCAGAAGGTACGAGTCTTGATTTTGAAGCTGTTTATTATCATAAAAGGTGTCATCAGCCTTTTTGCGAGTGATGAAAGCCTTCTCAGCTAAATAATGGCTAATTTTTAACATCAAGTGAGTTCGGATTATTGGCCCCGTTCACGTATCTATCCGGGGTCTACAGATTTAAGCCGCAGCTTAAATCTGTAGACCCCGGATAGATACGTGAACGGGGCCATTATGTAGTTTCCTGCGAAGTCTTTCGGCACAGTGGTATAAGTTTAAACACTTTTTGCTAAAACCAAAATCAAAACCAAATTTTGGCTTAGTAATTGGGACAAAATTATCAACAATATGATCCAGGTGAGTTATTATTTTTGAATAAAAGTCGTTGGCAGTGACACAATTATAAAATTCTGTATGCCAATTTATGGAATTTAAATAATTCATAGAACTGAGGTGATCAATTTTAACGGGAATTTTTGTAAGACGGAGCTGATTGATCATATTGTTCATAGGCTTCGGTGTATTAATTGAGAATTTAATTGTTCGATGGTCTGGTCAGTGAATGAAGAATTCTCACCAAAATATTCGTTTTGGACATGACAATTAGTGATATCAAGTGGGAGAGCAAATACAAGGTCAAGATAATTTCTACCTCTGGTTGGAGAATTTACAAATTGTAAGAAACCAGAATTGGTCATAGAGTCAACAAAATTTTGATAGCAAGGAGGTGTGACTAAATCAGGGAAGTTTGGCCAAAATAGAGGTATGTTAAAGTCCCCACTAATGACCAGATTCGGTAGTATAATAACAGAATTTGATTGAGTAAACAAATAAATTCATCAACAATGGTAACGGAAGGAGGTCGGTAAATTATGGCAAGGTGATGGCTAATTTTATTTTGTGTTATTTTGATCACAAGAGTGTCAAAGAATTCAGTAGTTTTGGATAGCCTTGCAATTTTTTCTGACTCCAAAGTAGTGGGAACCGCTGCGAGTACACCACCACCGCCAGAGTGTTTTCGATCAGTACGTAGAATTGAGTGACTAGATGTTTGACATAAACGGAAAATAGGAGGTATAGCTGCTTGGTCAGGGTATCTTGTTATTAATTATTTTCCTGAAAACCGTATACTGAAAAATTAATAAGTTGGGCGTGTTTAATAATATGTTATACGAATGGAATGTGAAAAGCTGACATTTTTGAATAAATTTGAACGCGCGCCGAAATTTGGATGCGCGCCAAAAGGATTACGGAAAAAAAAAAATCGGAGTAACGAGAAACTGTGACCAGACTTTACTATTGAACGGATGCAACGACGAAATCAAAGAATTAACTATAAAAAATCTTGCGGATGAATAAATAATTGAAAGCTGAATTATAATTTTATTTTATTTTACAACATCGAAAATATGTAGGATTAAAAACACTGAAACTAGAGAATTTGAATGCGCGCCATTTCTGACTCTCATCTTAGCTCCTAGTCCGAGTTTGCAAAAACATGAGAACGAAACATGGTGAACTGACTGACTTGAGTGACTGACTAACTGACTGAATAACTGGCTGACTGAATGACTGACTGACTGACTGACTGACTGACTGACTGACTGAATGACTGACTGACTGACTGACTGACTGACTGACTGACTAACTGACTGAATAACTGGCTGACTGAATGACTGACTGACTGACTGACTGACTGAATGACTGACTGACTGACTGACTGAATAACTGACTGACTGACTGACTGACTGACTGCCTGACATAACAGTAATTTGTTTCTCTACGAATGATTAAGATTTCATCTAGCTAGAGGAGACTTTATACGGGCACTATAAACAGAACCAGATTTTCACAATTATTGCGGATATTCCGGAATCGGCGAGAAAATTACCATATATGGATAATAATGACCATGAACAAACATGAAATAGATAGAGATAGATAGAAAACCTGAAAACACGGCGAAATTTGGAGCTGTATCTCTTTATAGTGTTGAGAGCTGTTTGTTGAAAAAGAACATTTTGAATTTTCTGTTGAGTATAACATAGGCCTTCCAGTTTTTCCAGGTCGCCACCATAAATACGGCCTCCTCAAGAACGAATATAAACATTATGCCTGCTGACCTACAGACTGTAGGTGTAAGTGCAGTATTAGAAAACGAATTCTAGTCCTACCAAGAAACTGAAAAGTACCAAGTAAAGCCCGTATGTTATTTCTGCAAGCAAACGTACTGCCCAAACATCTGATAATGAAACATCAGTAGCCTCAACTCAACTCGGTTGACACCATAGTTTAACACTAGAGCATGGGGTGATGATGATTGTTGTGCGTGTTAAAACTGATTGTCTGATGTTTCATTATCAGAAGTTTTGGGCCTGATTTTTGATCGCAGAAACAACATACGGGCTTTATCCTGGTAGGATTTGAACTCACGACCTTCTGTTCAGTACACAATCGTGCTAACAACAGAGGTACTCCTTTCTAGCCCTGATGTACAAAGACTGTAAACTGAAGGCGACGGGGTTGTTACCCCACACTCAAACCGACTAGTTTAACAGAAGGTTGATTTAGTAAACGATTTCTGGTTGTACCAAAAAAAGTAAATAATTGCAAGTATCCTGGTAGGATTCGAACCCACGACCTTCTGTTTAGTACACAGACGTGTTAACCACTATACCACAGTTATGGTAATGAATACAGCTGATGAGTTGATTTGAGTTTAAAAATCCTTGGTCACCAACCACCTTCTACCATTTAATACACACTATGAGGTATGTAACGTTTCAGTCTGGAAAAGCTAGATAGAGTGTTCCTCTTTACTTGAATCTCGAAATGTTTTTTTTTCACGTGTGCCCTTCATCTTTCTTGCAAACGAATCTGCTTGAATATAGAGGATAGTGATTTTTTAAAGGAAAAACCTTGTTTTTACAACTATGCCATTCGAATCAAAATAAAAAAACATACATTGTTGCATTCAATTTCATGCATCAACTGAAGAATGCTAATTTCAGTAGAAAATGAGCGAATATAGAAAAATCGCTCAGTGCAGCCAGACTGCAAAATGTCTGATAATGAAACATCAACTAGCCTGAACTCGACTCGGTTGACACCATAGTTTTACACAGTATAGCATGGGGTGATGATGATTGATGTGCGTGTTAACACTGTTTATCAGAAGCTTTGGACAATATTTTTGCTTGCTGAAACAACATACGGGCTTTACAATTATTTCTCGAGTTATGCAGTATTTTTTACAGTGTACAACGCGAAAACCGGCTTCACTCCACGACACAGTCACTTGAAAAAAAAACAGCAATGTAAATTCTATTCAGAGTGTTGTCATGCTAGTCAAAATTTTTGGTGCAAACATTTTTCATGCTCCAAAGGGAGGGGAATTTCGTCAAAGCACGGGGAATCGGCAGTTTTCGGGCCATTTCACCTGGAACTGGAACTTAGGGGACAAACTCGACTTTTTGGAAACGCCAAAGAGTAGAGTTCATTGCTCTCGTCCGCTAAATGCCAAACCCAAAAATTTTCCTAAAATTTTGTATAAACACCAAAATTTTCTGTCACCGAAAATAAATTCCACATGAAGTTTTACTGTTCGTTAACCCCCGATTACCTATCGTAAGGCTGGCTTGTCCGAGCGGGAGCGAGGACAAGCGCGTTAGGCCCGCGCAGCGGTGGTAATTCAGTGGTTATCCACCTTAGTATGCGGACATAAAATTTCGCGTTTGGGAAAACTTCTAGAAAATTTTTTGGGTTTTGGAAATATGCGACTGAGGCACAATTAACACACTTTCTTCGTCATATTTTACATGACACTTGCACAACATGAGAACAACGTACACATTAGCACCTGGTTCCACTATCGGACGAGTAGGGGTGGGAAAAGGGGAATTCCCGTTCTTTAGCTGTTTCAAAGAGGAAAATTTGTTCCCTAAGGTGTAGGTAAAATGACTTGAAAACTGTCAATTACTCCCTCTTTGGCAAATTTCCCCTCCCTTTGGAGGATTATGTCGTTCGCCAGTGGTCCATACGAGCTCTAAACATATATAGCCCATCCAGGGTTTCTTGTTAGTCGAAAACATTTTGGCGCGTAGTTCAAATTCGAATCTGTTTTTGGCGCGCTTTCAAATTTTCCAGAAATAAATTCTTTTTTTTCATATAACCTTTAGAGAACATACAAAAATTGCATCTCATTCATAACATACGTGAGTAACCGGCCCACAAATCTTATTTTTGACAACAATAAACCCTGACCAAGCTATACGATCTAGTTCTGCAGAAAGTTGCGACTTGTGCCGCTTTATCTCACATAATATATTACTCGAAAAGTTTTGACAGAGCACAAAATGTGCATTCTCACTCAAGACAACTTGCGGACAAGAAAATTAAAGAAATGGAAATTCCCATTCTTTGGCGAAAAAAGATAACAAATATATATTTATTGAACAGGTAAAAGTTCACAGCCAATCGTACCTTGAACAATTGCCAATCACTTTGGCCGATCTGCTCATCCGCCCAACAAGCCAGACGACGGTGCCAGACAGTAAACGATGGCACTAGCGGACGAGAAGAGTGGGGAAAGTGGAATTCCCCCCTCTTTGGCGTTTTCAAAAAGCTTAATTTGTTCCCTGAGGTGTAGGTAAAATGACCTAATTTCTGCCATTCCCCCATCTTTGAAAAAAATCCCTTCCCTTTGAAAGTTTAGTTCGTCCGCCCGTGAATGACGGGAGCGAAAAGTTACTAGAAATCCAAAAAATCACTTTTTTACTGTCCAAGCACTTTTGTATGACTTGACGAAAACAGGTTTTTACATATATATATACGCTTTTGCATTCTCATCTCTTCGGCTAGTCCAACCACTGGCGGACGAGCCAACTTCCAAAAAAAGGAGGGAAATTTCATTAGAGAGGGGGAATCGACAAAACCTAGATAATTTTACCTGCATATTAGGGAACTAAATCTACTTTTTGAGAGCAGCAAAGAGGAGGGAATTCCACTTTTCCCTCACCCTTTTGTTCGGCTAGGCTAGTCCAATCGACGCTGACGCAATATTTGCTCTCCGCCACGGGCGGACGAGCCAACACCTCCAAAGGGAGGGGAATTTCATCAAAGAAGGGGAATCGGCAGTTTTCAAGCCATTTCACCTACACACCAGAAACAAATTGCACTTAAAAAATTGCCAAAGAGGGGGAATTCCACTTTTCCCCACCCATCTCGTCCGATAGTGAGTCCAACAGACGCTGACGCAATATTTGTTCTCCAGTGTCATTCATAATCAGAAATTCAAAATGTTCTTTTTCAACAAACAGCTCTCAACACTATAAAGAGATACAGCTCCAAATTTCGCCGTGTTTTCAGGTTTTCTATCTATCTCTATCTATTTCATGTTTGTTCATGGTCATTATTATCCATATATGGTAATTTTCTCGCCAATTCCGGAATATCCGCAATAATTTTGAAAATCTGGTTCTGTTTATAGTGCCCGTATAAAGTCTCCTCTAGCTAGATAAAATCTTAATCATTCGTAGAGAAACAAATTACTGTTATGTCAGGCAGTCAGTCAGTCAGTCAGTTATTCAGTCAGTCAGTCAGTCAGTCAGTCAGTCAGTCAGTCAGTCAGTCAGTCAGTCAGTCAGTCAGTCAGTCAGTCAGTCAGTCAGTCAGTCAGTCAGTCAGTCAGCCAGCCAGTCAGTCAGTCAGTCAGTCAGTCAGTCAGTCAGTCAGTCAGTCAGTCAGTCAGTCATTCAGTCAGTTAGTCAGACAGTCATACAGTCTGCCAGTCAGTCAGTCAGTCAGACGTCAGTCAGTCAGTCAGACGTCAGTCATTCAGTCAGTCAGTCAGTCAGTCAGTCAGTCATTCAGTCAGCCAGTTATTCAGTCAGTTAGTCAGTCAGTCAGTCAGTCAGTCAGTCATTCAGTCAGTCAGTCAGTCAGTCAGTCAGTTATTCAGTCAGTCAGTCAGTCAGTCATTCAGTCAGTCAGTCAGTCAGTCAGTCAGTCAGTCAGTTATTCAGTCAGTTAGTCAGTCACTCAAGTCAGTCAGTTCACCATGTTTCGTTCTCATGTTTTTGCAAACTCGGACTAGGAGCTAAGATGAGAGTCAGAAATGGCGCGCATTCAAATTTTCTAGTTTCAGTTTTTTATTCGGAGTTCACTCTTTCAACTACGAGTGGCGCTATCAATCACGGTGATTGATAGCGCCGTTTTGATTGATAGTGCCGTTTAACTCATAACACCGTTTTTAATACAACTTTTATGTGAATTTTGACTTCTCTCAGGAAGTCTTAGCTTATTCAAACTCAAATTGACTCAACCAATGACTCACTCACTCCCTTACTAACTGACCCCCATACCCCCAACTCACTCACTGACTCTCGCGATGACTGACTCTCGGACTCAATGAATCCCGGACTCACTGACTGACTGGCCTACTAACTAACTCACTGGCTCACTTTCTAACTAAATCACTCTCATTTAAACACTCACTCACACACATACTCTCTCACCAACTGCCTTACTCACTCACTCATTCAGTCTGACTCACTAACTCACTCACGCATTCACTCACTCGCTCAATAACTCACTCACTCACCCACTCAGTCACTCACTCACTGACTCACTCATTCAGTCACTGAGTATCTTCCTTCTCACTAACTCACTAACTCACCTATAGCGTATTCGCGCCGTCTGTGTAAGCGCGTGCAGCAGAAAAATGTCGCTCATGAAACATTACTTTTCACACGCGCGGATGAGCCAACCCACCAAAGGGAGAAAAATTGTTTTCATAGAAACAGAGTCTGCAGTCTTCAGTCTTCTTCTGAATCATTTTACACACGCCTGAGGAAATCAATAAACTTTTTTTCTTTTTAATGAGAAGGAAAATCAACTTGTTATTTTCCTTTTCATCCGCTAACGGTGACAACTAATGTTTCATGAACGACATTTTACTGCTGCACGCGCTTACACAGACGGCGCGGATACGCTATAACTCACTCACTCAACTCTTAAGTATTAGAATCCAAAATAAAATAGTTAAAAGAGGGGGCACCTTTTTATTCTTATAGTCGAAAATGAATTACTGTTCCAAAAAGCTGCGTGAATTTTCGATAAACAACCTGATGTTTTGGGGTGTCATATTTTTTGTCGATGAAGATTTCGTCGGATAAAAGTGATTTCTCTTCCCTGTACAGACGAAATGTGTCATACCTTTAGGATTTTACCATGTCGTTATGTATGAGTGTGATGTTATAAGCATGCACACACGACAGGTTATACTCGCTCTTATATTATAATCCTCCACAATCGAGTATCATATACTACTACTCAATTCTCTCTCCTCACTCTTTGTCTGTGTTGTACACTTTTGATCTCGTTTAGTGTTTGAGCGAGTCTTCAGGCGCTGCTATGACCATCACAGCCCTGGTACATCATCATGAGATGGTAGTGAATGTATAAGTTTGAAGGCAATAGGCCAACAAAATTCACTGTCCAATTTAATGGAAGAATAATCTCGCCCGTAGGCTACACCCTGAGATTAATTCTCAATGACTGGCTCAAGGCTCAATCAAATTATAACCGTACGAATTTAATCGCAGGTATTGTTCCAATTTAATGGACCTGGTCTTTGAGACAAGGCAGCGTGAATCAATCAATCGATTGAGGATCTTTTCAGTAATTCAAGTCACTCCGGACAAGAATTAAGATCCCAGAAATTGCCCACCGTATGGCAAATCTGTTCACTTTGGACAGTAGATTTCACTACATGCCCTCGAGGTGGATTCTTTCCAACCTCGTTGTACAATGACTGGGTGTCGTCAAAGTACGTGGGTCCCAGATCCAATGGATTCTGGAAAATCCCACTCCTAACTTAACTTACGTGTATCACTCAAGAAAGCAGTGATACACTGGAACGGGCAAGAAACCGCAGCGTTCCTGAGTGTGCCAAAGAAAGCAGCAACACTCGAGTGTGCCAAGAAAACCGGCAGACACCCTTTTCCCAATGAGTGGCCAAATAAACGGCGAGCACTCAATTAATAAAATAAAGAATTGAGTTGGAATAATAAAACCTGAAACTGACTAATGGTAGAAAGAATTAAAGTAGATGGTTTAGTTATAAGAGAAACTTTCTAAGTGAATACCAAACCGACCTTCAAACTAACAATCATTCGATGTGACGCAGTTGACGGCCATGGGGACGGACATCGGCAGCGGCATCGAGTCGGATTGATTATTGTTTGTATTAATTACACGAAATATTTAAATACTGTTTGTTTACTTTACATCCAATGGAATAATTACGATAAAGAATTGGATGAATTGTTTCCGATACAAATAGCCAACGGTTGACCAAATTTAGTTATAAATTAGGTTCATAAGACGAAGGCAAAGTTATGATGGGCAAAGCAAAGGTTATGCAAGACAAGACAAGAATATATGAAATATAAAATATGACGATATGAAAATTGGAATTTCTTTGTAGACTGATTTACTGGCCGTGGTCACCTGGCCTTTTATGCATTGGTGAACACACGGGGCTAGAAAAATGCATTGATTTGAATATTGGGAAGTGATGTTGTGTATAGAATGCATTGTTACTAGCTGGGCATCGAATCAATGGGGCAGCGTTGCACGCGCACAGTCCCGGAATCAATATGAGTACAGCAGGGTCAATAATAAGTCAAATAAGCGAATCAAATTGAATTATAATTTGAGAGTTGAATTTTAGATACGATTAAGAGATGATTATTTAGCAATTAGATAATATCATATTATTCATTTGATAGTCCATTGGTTAAAGTCCATAGAGTTTACGAAGAGTTGATCCGCCATCGAACGGTCCAGAGTGAGAGGCAGCAGCACGTGCGTTGAGGTAGAGCGGCCAACGTCCAGATGGAGCGGTAGAGAAGGGGAGACGAGAGAGCGAGCAAAACAACAATCGCGCACTTACATCTAGGCAGGTAGATAATCCTAGCACTAGCGGGCGCGAGAAAACCACAAAACATCAGCCAATCAGCGATGATTGACTGGTTTGAATTTGAATTCAAATAATAATGAATGCGCATCGGAATTTAATCCGGTGATTTGAGATCACCGCATGAAACATCATGCATTTAGGTGGCTGAAAACCCAGTCCCGTGACACCACCCCCCTTTCACACTAGAACTGAGCGTAGGGAAGTTCGTAGAAAAGGTCCCCCAGGGGCGGGGTGACGAGGTGATGTTTGAATCCGTAAGTTGTTTTGCAGGCCGATACGATGTTAGTGTAAAGGCTTTTAAAGTGCCAGTTCTGATGCGCGTTAGAGATGTTATGGTAGAACTGGTTGGTAAAATGTGTTCGCAGTGGGTTAGGCTGCGCAACGGATTCAGCATGTCCGACGGTGGGTTTACCGTGGTATGGTTTACATGCTATTGGGTAATCATGGGACTTGTATTTTGATTGTGGCCCATGTGCGTTCGTACCGACACTACGAATGTGTGGACGCACTTTAGTAATGTTAATCTTGTATCGCGATGATGGTCCATTGTTGTTGGTTCCATCATGGCAGACGGACTGACCATTCGATCGCGACTTGGATCGCAGTTGGAATGCGTTCTTGTGCAGCGATATACATACTTTGTATTTGGTTTTGGGTCTTCGTGCATTGGTACCATCACGCGAGGCGTGGGTATGCATCTTGGTTTTGTTGCCGTGGAACCAGTAACGAGTCGTTTTGCCGATGACTTTGGCACGTCTGACATTAACTGATGACAACTTTTCTCGGTGATTGGTCTTGTGGTCTCTGGGATCGACCTTGTGTTTTGAAATCGGTCCCTTGGCTTTGGCACCAATACCGAACTCGTTGGTTCGTGTGTCACCACTGTCCGACTTTTTATTCGAGGCTGATTTTCTATCGCCCGTCAAGGGTCGATCAGTCAGCTCGAATAATTGTTGCGTGTCAACATTGTTGTTCTTGAAAACCACCGAATGATAAACCATTTTGTTGATCTTATCAGTAGTGACACGCTCACTAACTACCTGCACTTGGTGATCATTGTTCATGCGGTCAATCAACGATGTAGTGTACCACAGTGGTGAACAATGGTGCGAGGTATTGGGAGGTGACTCATTTACTTTTTGCACATCATCACTAGTCTTGATATAACTATGATGTGGTTGTGTTCGTTGAGTGTTTCTCTCAATCAGTGCAGCCTGTGCATGCATGCCCTAGTGGTAGTATTGAGCCCATTGAGCACTGTAGTCGGGTTGAGTCACTGATGTGATCAACTGACTATTTTGGGACTGCACCCTGGCCTGTGCCATGATAGGTGAGTTCAACTGAGGGCCCAATGATGGGTATGTGGACTCAGTACTTTGTGTCATATAGCCGAGGCCGTTGCTGTGACATGCCGAATAACTCGGTATATCATGCATGGCTGTTTGGTTAATGAGTGGCGTGCTCATTTGGGATCGACTATCGAGGATTCAATCAGGTTGAATGTTCTCGAGAAGTTTTCATCAATCGTTGTTCTCAACCTTTCCATCGATTCGAGAAGAGACATTCTGATTGTCCAACTCGGTTCGGTTTTTGGCGATTGTAAATAATAAATTATACTGATCCGGTTGAGTCTCAAATCATAAACTTATAAAATATAAGAATGAATTTTCGACTTGGTATCAGTTCATATAACTGCGATCTTATGGCAGAATATTGTTAGAAAGAAATTCAATTGCAAAAATAGCAAATGAATATTCAATTCAAACAAAAAGGTCAAGTTTAATTTTTATTATTATCGATCATTTAAGAAAGTCCGAATTATTGATGATCAAATTATCCCAAACACGGAAAATATTGTTCGAGTTGCATTAAAGCAAAACGAAACTTTACGTGAATGAGTCTTAATTCATAAACTTATTATTAGTTGTAATAAGAATGAATTTTTGACTTTGGTATTAGTTTGTGTGACTGCGATCGTATTGCAGAATATTGTTTGAAAAAAATTCAATTGCAAAATATAGCAAATGAATGTTCAAACAGAGTCACGATTATTTTTTATCATCAATGATCATTATATAACATCCGAATTATTAATCAGCTACTGATTAAAAAACGGAAAATGATCAATCGAGTTGCAATAAAGCAAAACGAATTATGTGGCAATGCTATGTAAATTAATCACTTTATGATTAATTGCAGTTCACTTCAAGCATTGTATGAGAGTGAGTGAGTGAATCGGTAGTTGGCGGGACCTCCAATGTCATACCTTTAGGATGGCATTGGATAAATGTGGTCGGCCAGCTGAACCAATTATAAATCACATACAATCATGGAGTGAGAGGAGTCAAGTGAATGAGTAGTCGGTGGGACCTCCAATGTCATACCTTTAGGATGGCATTGGATAAATGTGGTCGCCAGCTCAACCTATTATAAATGACATATAATCATGGAGAGGAGTAAGGTGAATGAGTAGTCGGCGGGACCTCCAATGTCATACCTTTAGGATGGCATTGGATTAATGTGGTCGGCCAGCTCAACCAAACCAATTATAAATGATATATAATCATGGAGTGAGGAGTAAGGTGAATGAGTAGTCGGCGGGACCTCCAATGTCATACCTTTAGGATTTTACCATGTCGTTATGTATGAGTGTGATGTTATAAGCATGCACACACGACAGGTTATACTCGCTCTTATATTATAATCCTCCACAATCGAGTATCATATACTACTACTCAATTCTCTCTCCTCACTCTTTGTCTGTGTTGTACACTTTTGATCTCGTTTAGTGTTTGAGCGAGTCTTCAGGCGCTGCTATGACCATCACAGCCCTGGTACATCATCATGAGATGGTAGTGAATGTATAAGTTTGAAGGCAATAGGCCAACAAAATTCACTGTCCAATTTAATGGAAGAATAATCTCGCCCGTAGGCTACACCCTGAGATTAATTCTCAATGACTGGCTCAAGGCTCAATCAAATTATAACCGTACGAATTTAATCGCAGGTATTGTTCCAATTTAATGGACCTGGTCTTTGAGACAAGGCAGCGTGAATCAATCAATCGATTGAGGATCTTTTCAGTAATTCAAGTCACTCCGGACAAGAATTAAGATCCCAGAAATTGCCCACCGTATGGCAAATCTGTTCACTTTGGACAGTAGATTTCACTACATGCCCTCGAGGTGGATTCTTTCCAACCTCGTTGTACAATGACTGGGTGTCGTCAAAGTACGTGGGTCCCAGATCCAATGGATTCTGGAAAATCCCACTCCTAACTTAACTTATGTGTATCACTCAAGAAAGCAGTGATACACTGGAACGGGCAAGAAACCGCAGCGTTCCTGAGTGTGCCAAAGAAAGCAGCAACACTCGAGTGTGCCAAGAAAACCGGCAGACACCCTTTTCCCAATGAGTGGCCAAATAAACGGCGAGCACTCAATTAATAAAATAAAGAATTGAGTTGGAATAATAAAACCTGAAACTGACTAATGGTAGAAAGAATTAAAGTAGATGGTTTAGTTATAAGAGAAACTTTCTAAGTGAATACCAAACCGACCTTCAAACTAACAATCATTCGATGTGACGCAGTTGACGGCCATGGGGACGGACATCGGCAGCGGCATCGAGTCGGATTGATTATTGTTTGTATTAATTACACGAAATATTTAAATACTGTTTGTTTACTTTACATCCAATGGAATAATTACGATAAAGAATTGGATGAATTGTTTCCGATACAAATAGCCAACGGTTGACCAAATTTAGTTATAAATTAGGTTCATAAGACGAAGGCAAAGTTATGATGGGCAAAGCAAAGGTTATGCAAGACAAGACAAGAATATATGAAATATAAAATATGACCAGGGGTGGGCCGGGTTTTTTGGCACTTTGCAGGGGGTGGGGGGGGGGGGTAGCCGACAGAAAATCCCATTTTACCCGACCTGTCCGAAAAGTGGGGGGGGGGGGGGGGGGTAAGGTCGGGTAGGGGGGGGGGGGTAGAAAAAAAAAATTTTTCGCATAAAACGCTTGTTTTTGCTAAAAAATCTTCTATTATATGGTATAAACATCACATATACCGGTTTTTTCAGGTTTTAACCAAGAAAATTAACCCAGAAAACGTTTTTCTTCGAAAAAAAATTCTTACAGCCAGAAAATTTTGAAAAATGAGCCTCAAAATCGAGGTTTTGAGGCCGATTTTCTCAAAAATTTCGAGTAGGGGGGGGGAGGGGGTAGGCGACCTAAATTTTTGTCTAGGGGGGAGGGGTAGGCTACCCGCCGACCCTGAAAAGTGGGGGGGGGGGGGGGGGTAAACCCCCCTACCCCCCCCCCCCCCCTGCGGCCCACCTCTGAATATGACGATATGAAAATTGGAATTTCTTTGTAGACTGATTTACTGGCCGTGGTCACCTGGCCTTTTATGCATTGGTGAACACACGGGGCTAGAAAAAATGCATTGATTTGAATATTGGGAAGTGATGTTGTGTATAGAATGCATTGTTACTAGCTGGGCATCGAATCAATGGGGCAGCGTTGCACGCGCACAGTCCCGGAATCAATATGAGTACAGCAGGGTCAATAATAAGTCAAATAAGCGAATCAAATTGAATTATAATTTGAGAGTTGAATTTTAGATACGATTAAGAGATGATTATTTAGCAATTAGATAATATCATATTATTCATTTGATAGTCCATTGGTTAAAGTCCATAGAGTTTACGAAGAGTTGATCCGCCATCGAACGGTCCAGAGTTAAAGGCAGCAGCACGCGCGTTGAGGTAGAGCGGCCAACGTCCAGATGGAGCGGTAGAGAAGGGGAGACGAGAGAGCGAGCAAAACAACAATCGCGCACTTACATCTAGGCAGGTAGATAATCCTAGCACTAGCGGGCGCGAGAAAACCACAAAACATCAGCCAATCAGCGATGATTGACTGGTTTGAATTTGAATTCAAATAATAATGAACGCGCATCGGAATTTAATCCGGTGATTTGAGATCACCGCATGAAACATCATGCATTTAGGTGGCTGAAAACCCAGTCCCGTGACAAATGTTCATCGACAAAAATGTGACACCCTAAAACATCAGGTTGTTTATCGAGAATTCACGCAGCTTTTGGGAACAGTATTATAATTCATTTTCGACTATATTTATTTTCCATGTTGTAAACTAAAATAAAACTATAATTCAGCTCTCAATTATCCGGTGAACCTGTTCTGCAACACCAAAATTGTCGACAACACCAAAAAAATTGGCTGTCGTTCAGTTGTCCGAATCGACGTTTGTCCGAATTTGTCCGAAACGCTATTTTAGGGGTTTTGATGGTGTACCCATATCTACGGGACTGTATAATAGGGATCGTTCGTTTGCGGAATTTTTTTAGCGGAAGTCTTTTCTCCGGAACTGTTATGTGCGGATTGTTTGTTAGCGGAACTGTATGGATCGGATTTTTTTTCATCGGACGGAACTGTTAAAATCGGATTTATTAAAAGCGGAAGTCTTGCCAGCGGAAGTTTATTTGCGGATATTTTGTTTCCGGAACCGTTCTTTGCGGATGTGTTTTCAGCGGAACTTACGACAGCGGAACTTTAAATTCCGGAAATTAGTTTTGCGGAACTCGGTGAAGTAATTTTTTTGCTATTAACATTTGGGGGGCCTATTTCATTGTTTATAAGGCTTCGGCTTAGTCATTAGCACAGACTGTTCGTTCTAAGCGAGATCGCCGAGTATGAGGCTAGGAGTTAGTTTTCAGTTTAGGCTTAGGATTAGGCTTAGAGTTTGGGAAGGGCTTGGGCGCGTAGCGCCCGAGCCCTTCTTCAAAGGATAAGCCTAAGCCTAAGCCTACACTGAAACCTAAGTTTTATGCCCCCGCCTTGGACCGTTAGCACCGCGAAGCGGAGGTGTCCAGCGTGGTTTTCCACTCATGAAGGGCACTTTTCTAACAGTTCCGCTTTTGACGGTTACGCTTTTTAAAGTTCCGCTTTTGACATTTCCGATTTTAACACTTCCGATTTTTATACTTCCGATTTTTAACTTTGAAATATCCGGAAATGAAAAAATCCGCTGGGTACAGTTCCGCTAAAAAACGATCCGGTTTGTAAAAATCCGATTTTTACGGATCCGCTTATAACAATTCCGCTGGGTATTGATCCCCACTTAACGGTTCCGATGCGAACAGTTCCGCTGGGTATTGATCCCCACTTAACGGTTCCGATGCGAACAGTTCCGCTAATATAGTTCCGCAAATGAACGGTGCGCTTTTAAGAGTTCCGCTCCGTAGGCGCGATCGTTTTGATCAGTTGTCCGAATACGTGGTTAGAATTTTCTTACACAGAGAGAGACAAATTCAAGCGCCAATTCTTAGTTATGAATGATTACAATGTATAAAAAATGTTTACACGAATAATTTCATTGATTTCTCTTGAAACCTTTAAGAATTAGAGATTGTTCTTTATTCAATCATCAAAAATCATGAACGGTCGGGTTAGCGGTCTGACCTCACTTGTTCAATGTACGAACGGTCGGGGCAGCGATCTGACCTCACTTGTTCGATTTTAAGAACGGTCGGGGCAGCGATCTGACCTCACTGGTTCTGTTTCAAATCTGTCGGGGCAGCAATCTGACCTCACTCGATGTGAATAGTCAAAGGTTGGGGCAGCAATCTGACCTCAGTGTTTGACTAGGGCTTGAGTAATGACTCGGCCAGAAAGTCTGACCTAGTCCACTCAAGGACAAATCTGTCGGGGCAGCAATCTGTAACACGAAGTGGCCTGGACTCACCCTTTTACCTAGTGATTGCCAGCACCACCTCTTCTATCCGAGTTCCCGTATACCATTGACCAACACAGAAACTCTACCACCTTTATATTGATGTTTATTTATTGTTGACTTGTTAATCAATCATTAATTGTGGATGGTATCATTGATTTATTATCAAAGTATTTCAGATCTGACGACCGAGATCTAAGTGAGGTCTAGACCATGTACATTTAGGGTCGTAGAACTATAGACACTCTAGTCCGAACTGAATCAAGGACCAGACGAAATGTCTAAGTATTTTAGATCTGGGGACGTAGATCTAAGTGACGCCTACCAATCAAGGTTTAGACAATCTAGAATCAACAATAGGATGTATTGATAATGTTTAACTTGAAGTTGGATTAAGTTATGTTTATCTGATCAAAAATATTTTATAAAGGATCATGCACCTTGGAATCAGTCACGTCGTTCCATCCGGGGTTCAGGCTGCACAGTTCAGGCGCCACTTGAGCTACTAGCGAGGAGGCCGCGAGCTCTTGGGTGTATATCTAAGCGTGATTCAAGGACTATTTCACTCAAATCACACTTTCTTTAATCGAAACCAATTCCTCAAGGGAATTGACCTCCTTTCTGATGCAGTACAAAGACTACAGGAAAGGAGCAGCCTCTACCCAATGGGCGAGACGGCCGATTAAAGAGCGAATTACGAGGGAAGCGCCTACGTAAGAACCAACAACGGTACGAAAACCAGTTGGCCGCCAACTACTGACTTGCAGGTTGACGCGAGTTTAAGACTCGACTTACGATGACCTTTCCCTGGAATTACCGTCAAGAGCTTGGAGTACTCTGGACAACAATTCACCTACGGATCTACAACTTACTTAAATGCTTACTAAAGATGACACACTTCAAATCTCAGGTTTACCGTGTTAATGGTCAAACCATCCGCCTTTCGCTCAAATCTGGAAACAATAATATAGAAACAAAATTATAGAAACAAATTAAAATTATTTACTTTTAAAAACTATTTTAGAGAAAGGTAATTCCAATTACCTCGACACGCATTCGCGTATCTTGATTCCGAAATCAAACCCAATGAACATTGTAAGTTCACAGATTTATTCGGTTCAAGCCGCAATAAGTGTCTTCAGGTGAGGTAAAGTATGGAATTAATTGATAGCAAAATATGTACGCAAACGAAAATCACAGCACAGCGAAACGGGACAACACCGCGGATTATCTACCGCTGCTACACCCCCTTGGAGTGTGCATATACGCGCGTGGCGCGTGCCAACAGGCGTTTTAACATAAACAAATGCATTGATTTAGAACAGAACTAGTGACGTGAGTTCTAGTAGGGTTACACAGCTCCCCCTTCGCGAAAAAAAAGCGAATGTATTCGCTTTTGGGCGAATTATGATATGGGAACAAATGGATACAGTCAGCTTTACTGTAAATGACTCTACGACTGCTTTTAATTAGCAATGGGAGTCGACTACCACCACTGTTTTTCGTCTGACAATGAGAGTCTTTCCTGCTGTTGGGAACTTGACAGTTCAACTTTTTTGGCTTGGTGTTGTGTCCAAAATATAATATGTGAAAATTAAACTGAATGAATAACTGGATCACGCAAAAATTATATAACGATTAAGGTAAAAAATTATAGACGATGAAGAACGATACTTGATGAATGACGATTAAAACTTGACGAATGACGAATGATGAATTGATAAATGACGAATGAAAAAACTTAGACGAATGATGATTTAATGAGACTTTGATGAATGAAGAATGAAACTCGATGAATGATGAATAAGAGTTGAAGAATGACGAATGAGACTTTAAGTGATGAATAACGAAAATATATCAGTTGAATAGCGCAATAACTTGAATTAAATATTACAGTGAATATATATGGTTTGGTATGGTAATAATAAATAATGTGCCAATTTACAATGACTTTAAGTCAGAGTATTTATAGATAATAGTAAATTATAGCCCGGTTTTGAAACATCAGACTCTAATTATATGGTTAACACGTTCTTTATCTAGCGTGTCATTGTTTCACAATTGGGTAATGCATCCAATTCGTTAATTAGTTTTTGTGTTTAGATTTTGGTCCGGATGCATTCGAAGCATGTTCCATGAGACCGTTCGGGTTCGAATTGTAAGAATCGGAACTTGAAGTCATATTCTTGTACTTGGTCATGGGTCCTTTCACGTTGGTCGTTTTACAGGCCAAATGTGTACCGGAGTCATGACTATTAATTGTCGGTGGATCCGAATTAGTGTATTTGTATCGACCCGACGGGCCATACACGTTCGACTTATCCTTATACAGATTCGAGTCAAACTGATTGTTACTCGAAGTAGGTCGGATCTTTTCACCCTGCTTGAGTGACGAAGTCCATGTTTGGTAACTTGAGTCAGTGGTGGTTTTATAATGACCAAAGGGTCCGTGGACGTTGTCATTCCACTTCACTACAGCTCTGGATTTTTTCGAACAGCACCGAGGCCTTGTTTTATAACCAATTTTGAATTTGGCTCTCGGACCTTTCACATTTGCATCTTGAAAAGGCACCTTTCGTGTATCGCGGTCTTTCATGGGCGTGATCGGTGGAGTAACAATGCCTTGATGACTGTGGACAGTCGCGGATATTTTGAACATGCCCCCCTCAGGTGGTATTTCGGGACTTTTGGTAGTTTTACCATTGACGGTTGGTTTAACTACCTTATCACGTTTGCGTGGAAACGACTGTGCATTGCACGCATCACTGACTATCGATGCCAATGTGCTGCTGTTGTTGAACGCGACTTTGCGTTTCAGCTCGATGCTCAAAGCCTGATAAAAATCAGTGGCCAAATCATGATCACTCTTGGGTACTAGTGAAATTGACCGTTGATTCTGTCGACGGTAACGAACGAAGAGTTCTTCAACCGACTCGTTCGCTTCCTGCTTGAATGATCGTTCACTAGACGCAAGACATTTTGCCCAGAGCGATTCAGTTGTTAATGACGTGTTTTTACCGACCTCCTGTGCTATTTTAGGCTTTTGTCGTTTATACTCCAATGCAAATTCACGATTTGCTTTTTCAAGTTGATGGAGATTGGATGTCATTTTCTGCAGATCGGATGACATATTTTTCTCGATTGCGCACAGTGATTGTGTTTGAGACTGAATATCCTTACTGACTTTTTCCATCTCCTGTGCCTCTTGTTGCATGGAAATCACTTTAGCATACACTTGCTCGATGATCAAATGTGGACAGTGAGGAATGAGAGATGTTTTTGTTCTGAACCCCCATTTGATGATTCATGGTTTTGGGTGGTGATGAATACATCATATTAACCGTTGGTGATTCATGTACCATTGACCTTTGGTGCAATGCTAATGATTCAGTATTGTCATCATACTCGTACGTCTCAGTAGTACAGTCCTCAGGTGGATTGTGGTAAATGTTTGAGACGTAGAAGTATTCACTATAGTGATCTTTTTGCATCGGGTACCGATCGACATGCTGACTGTAACTGTCAGGATGCACCGGATGGTTCCGTTCGAATTGACTGGAATTATGCTCATGAGTCACGGGTTCCTCTGCATACTGACCGTATCCGTAGCCGGTTTGCATTGGGTGCTCATGTGTCAATTGATTGTGATCATACGCATGGTATTGGTCTGTATGAGTTGGGTGTTGTGGCTCATATTGATTATGCTCATGGTATTGGTTGTAATCAATCGGGGTTGGACATGCTTGTTGACCGTAGTCATCATACACCGATTGATTACCATTGTGATCGTTCATGTCAGGTAATTCATTGTCATGTTCTTCGACTTGACAGTCAACATAATTATAATCCTGATCCTGATCCTCATATTGATCATCATAGTGGTTATAATAAGACATGACTATTATCGTTTATTACAATAAATCAGTGTTTTTGAAGATTAAAGCTGGTAGAAAAATACTTCAGGTTCGAGTTATTCAGTGAATACTGATTTTTCTAACTTTTATTATGAACCAGTGTATTATTCACATCCTACTGTTCTTTTCACAATTTTATGCAAGCGACTGTGAAAATATTTCAACAAATATTATTATGTATTTGAGTCAATAACCTTAGTTTGGGTAATTATTTAGGTGTGTTTAATTGACAACAATAATTATTAATTGAATATATTTACACGTTATCAGTGCATGTATTAACCGTGTGGATTGGTGGATTTAGTATCTATGAGGGTATAGTATACGGAGGCGGGACTTCCAATGTAATATAAGAGAAACTTATATGGGTGACCGAATGTGAGGTGATAAAGAATTCGGTGATGGTATAGTATACGGACGGCGGGACTTCCAATGTAATATTAAGAGAGACCTGCTCACCCTTTTTGTCTGGTGATTGCCAGCACCACCTCTTCTATCCGAGTTCCCGTATACCATTGACCAACACAGAAACTCTACCACCTTTATATTGATGTTTATTTATTGTTGACTTGTTAATCAATCATTAATTGTGGATGGTATCATTGATTTATTATCGAAGTATTTCAGATCTGACGACCGAGATCTAAGTGAGGTCTAGACCATGTACATTTAGGGTCGTAGAACTATAGACACTCTAGTCCGAACTGAATCAAGGACCAGACGAAATGTCTAAGTATTTTAGATCTGGGGACGTAGATCTAAGTGACGCCTACCAATCAAGGTTTAGACAATCTAGAATCAACAATAGGATGTATTGATAATGTTTAACTTGAAGTTGGATTAAGTTATGTTTATCTGATCAAAAATATTTTATAAAGGATCATGCACCTTGGAATCAGTCACGTCGTTCCATCCGGGGTTCAGGCTGCACAGTTCAGGCGCCACTTGAGCTACTAGCGAGGAGGCCGCGAGCTCTTGGGTGTATATCTAAGCGTGATTCAAGGACTATTTCACTCAAATCACACTTTCTTTAATCGAAACCAATTCCTCAAGGGAATTGACCTCCTTTCTGATGCAGTACAAAGACTACAGGAAAGGAGCAGCCTCTACCCAATGGGCGAGACGGCCGATTAAAGAGCGAATTACGAGGGAAGCGCCTACGTAAGAACCAACAACGGTACGAAAACCAGTTGGCCGCCAACTACTGACTTGCAGGTTGACGCGAGTTTAAGACTCGACTTACGATGACCTTTCCCTGGAATTACCGTCAAGAGCTTGGAGTACTCTGGACAACAATTCACCTACGGATCTACAACTTACTTAAATGCTTACTAAAGATGACACACTTCAAATCTCAGGTTTACCGTGTTAATGGTCAAACCATCCGCCTTTCGCTCAAATCTGGAAACAATAATATAGAAACAAAATTATAGAAACAAATTAAAATTATTTACTTTTAAAAACTATTTTAGAGAAAGGTAATTCCAATTACCTCGACACGCATTCGCGTATCTTGATTCCGAAATCAAACCCAATGAACATTGTAAGTTCACAGATTTATTCGGTTCAAGCCGCAATAAGTGTCTTCAGGTGAGGTAAAGTATGGAATTAATTGATAGCAAAATATGTACGCAAACGAAAATCACAGCACAGCGAAACGGGACAACACCGCGGATTATCTACCGCTGCTACACCCCCTTGGAGTGTGCATATACGCGCGTGGCGCGTGCCAACAGGCGTTTTAACATAAACAAATGCATTGATTTAGAACAGAACTAGTGACGTGAGTTCTAGTAGGGTTACAAATCTGACCTCAATCGATTTGTTTGACTTAGTATTTTAGCTAGTTATCCAGAAGCGGTGGACAAACTAAAATATAGCACTGAGTCGCAAATTATACTTTGGCTGTCAAACCAGTAATCTGTACAAAGTAGAATTACTGTTTTGAGAGCTAAAGATAATTCAAAAATAAACAAAAAACTGGTAAAAAGTATTCAAGTTGTCAGCCGTGCAAACTGTCACAAAAATAGACAGAGCTGACAAGCTTAAATAAAAAGGTTGACGGCACAGCACGCTGGAAATTACCTGGAACACTAGGTGACAAACATTATGAGGTTTCAAACTTTAGGAATAAAATATTAAAGGGATTAAAAGAATGTGTTTCAAACTTAAATTATAATTAAAAGAGAACAGGCAAACACCTGTCACGTATCGCGGTTCACGCAGACACGTGTGAGTCCACACACAAGCAAATACAAAACAACAAGAAAATATGAAAATATTTTATTTCGGGAAATTTAGGCAATTTAGGCCAGTTATAGCAGGGTAAATGCAGTTTAGCTGCATCGGCTCAGTAGCACAGTGCAAGAGCGCTTGCCTAGCATGCGAGTGGCCCGGGGTTCGTTTCCCAGATTTTTGATAAAAAATGTGAACTTTAAAAAAATCTGTGGGGTCTGGAAAATTGCCGCTCGGACAAGCCAGCCTTACGTTAGGTTATCGGGGGCTCGCAGATAGTAAAACTTTACATGGAATAGTAATGTTGCTCGAGAAAAACAAAATTCGAAAAATCTGTGGGGTTTGTAATCATGCATCAGAACCCCCAAAAATAGCGTTTCGGACAAATTCGAACAAACACTTTACATGGAATAGTAATGTTGCTCGAGAAAAACAAAATTCGAAAAATCTGTGGGGTTTGTAATCATGCATCAGAACCCCTAAAATAGCGTTTCGGACAAATTCGAACAAACGTCGATTCGGACCACTGAACGACAGCCAATTTTTTTGGTGTTGTCGATTTTGGTGTTGTCGACGTTTTTGGTGCGGTTCACTCTTGTAACTATCAACGGTGTTATTCATCACTTTGATGAATAACACCGTTCGGGATTTGTTTACAAATTTTCTTGTGCTGCTCAATTTTTTTTATTTTTCTAAACAAAAATTTTTTTGTTGAGAATTGTTTTACAGAAATAGGCCCCGTGCACGTCCAACGGCCGGCTCTCGAGGAGAGACGCCAAATGCCAAACCCCAAAAATTTTCCTAGAATTTTGTCTAAACACCAAAATTTTCTGTCACCGAAAATAAATTCCATATAAAGTTTTACTGTCCATTAACCCCCGATTACCTATCGTGAGGCTGGCTTGTCCGAGCGGTAGCGAGGACAAGCGCGTTAGGCCCGCGCAGCGGTGGTATTTCAGTGGTTATCCACCTTAATCTGCGGACATAAAATTTCGCGCTTGGGAAAAATTCTAGAAAAATTTTTGGGTTTTGGAAATATGCAGGAGAGACCCGAGGGCTCTCCTCGAGAGCCGGCCGTTGGACGTGCACGGGGCCATATTTTTATTTAATTTTTTTCTTTTTTACTCATTCACTCACTCAATCATCACTCATTCATTCACTCCCCTACTCACTCACTCGTTCACTCACTCGTTCACTCACTCGTTCACTCACTCACTCACTCACTCACGCACTCACTCACTCACTCACTCACTCACTCACTCACTCACGCACTCACTCACTCACTCACTCACTCACTCACTCGTTCACTCACTCACTGTCTCACTGACTGACTGACTCACTTACTTATTCACTCACTCACTCACTCACTCACTCACTCACTCACTCACTCACTCACTCACTCACTCACTCAATCACTCTCTGACTGACTTACTCACTCACTGACTGACGCCCTTACTTACTCACTCACTCGCTCACTCGCTCACTCACTTATTTACTCGCTCCCTCGCTCACTCACTCACCCACTCACTCATTGACTCACTCACTGACTCACTGACTCACTCACTCACTCACTCACTCACTCATTCATTCACTCACTCACTCACTCACTCACTCACTCACTCACTCACTCACTCACTCACTCAATCAATCACCCACGCACTCACTCACTCACTCACTCCCTCTCTCACTCATTCACTCACTCACTCACTCACTCACTCTCTCACCTCACTCTCTCACTTCCTCACCCACAGCCTCACTCACTCATTCACTTACTGACTCAATTACTCACTCCCCATTCATCTCACTTAACTTTTTGCTCACTGTAAACCCTTTCACACACACATTACAGTTTATATTTTCGAATCCAAAATGCAACAACATAACGGGTTTTCGAATCCAAAATAGATAGTTGAAAGCGGGGGCACCGTTTTTGGTGTTGCAGAAATTCAAAAACTAAAAATGAGTCAAAAAATTTCCAGTGAGTGAGTGACTGAGTGAGTGATTGAGTGAGTGAGTGAGTGAGTAATGAGTGAGTGAGTAATGAGTGAGTGAGTGAGTGAGTCAGTGAGTGAGTCAGTGGGTGAGTGAATGAGTATGTTAGTGAGTGGAAGAGTGCGTTGAAGGAGTGAGGTAGTGAGTGGGTTAGTGAGCGAGTTAGTGAGGGAAAGAGTGAAAGTGTGAGTGAGTTAATGCGTGAAAGAATGAGTGCGTGAGTGAGTTATTAAGTGAAAGAGTGAGTGAGTGAGTTTGTGAGTATGTGAGTTAGTGAGTGAGTGAGTGACTGAGTGATTGAGTGAGTGAGTGAGTGACTGAGTGAGTGAGTGAATGAGTGAGATAGTGAGTGAGTGAGTGAATGAGTGAGTGATGAGTGAGTGAATGAATGAATGAATGAATGATGGAGTGAGTAAGTAAGTCAGAGAATTTAGGGAATGTAGTGAGTGATTAGGTGAGTGAGCTGGTGAGTGAGTGAGTGGCGGCGTGCGTAGGAAAGTGAGTGAGTGAGTTAATAACCGTGTGAGTGAGAGAGTTAGTGAGTGAGTGAGTGAGTGAATGAGTGAGTGAGTGAGTGAGTGAGTGAGTGAGTGAGTGAGTGAGCGAGTGAGTGCGTGAGCTGATAAGTGTGTGAGTTAGGGTTTCAGTGAGTGATTGAGTCAGTGAGGAAGTGATTGAGTGAGGGAGTGAGAGATTGAGTGAGTGTGAGAGTAGAAAGTGATTGAGTGAGACAGTAACTCTGTGAGTGAGTGAGATGTGAAGTGTGCGGATGAGTGAATGAGTGACTTATTGACTTAGTAAGCGAGTGAATGATAAGGTATAGTGAGTGAATGAATGAATGAGTGATTAAATGAATAAGTGAGTGAGTATTTGAATTTCTGAGAGATGAGTAAGCAAGTTACTGATTGAGGGAGTGAGTGACTTTGTGAACGAACAACAAAAAAATAAAATGACATGTCAGAACTTTCGATCCAAAACACACATTTCAGTTTTTAACACAAAATTTAAAGTTTTGCCACGTCACCTCTTTTGGCATGATTACAGACCCCACAGATTTTTCGAATTTGGATTTTCTCGAGCAACATTACTATTCCATGTAAAGTTTTACTGTTTGCGAGCCCCCGATAACCTAACGTAAGGCTGGCGTTAGGCCCCGCGGGGAGATTTCAATATTTGTTCCTGCACGTGTTGTAGCATAGGCACTATGTTGTAGAGAGCATGCGAGCGTAGCGAGCCAGTTATAGTCGGGTTTATGCAGCTTAGTTGCATCGGCTCAGTAGCACAGTGCAAGAGCGCTTGCCTAGCATGCGAGCGGCCCGGGTTCGTTTCCCAGATTTTTGATAAAAACTGTAAACTTTCGAAAAATCTGTGGGGTCTGTAAAATTGCCCTCTTTTGTTCGTGTTGTTGAATGAAACTTCAGGTTGCTCAAGGTGGATTCAGGATGTGCTATATGACACTATTTGTGCTATATATGACATAGACAGTATATTTCTGACGGTTGCAGAACAGGTTCACCGCAATTATCTATTCATCCCCATACTTTTTTATAGTTAATTCATTAGTTTCGTCGTTGGCATCCGTTTATGAATACCTTTTGTTTTGTATAATATGATCAAAACCACGAATTATAATAAGAATAAAAATCGTTGCCATTTCAGATCAGACCACGAATATTAATTTTTTGAATTAATCATGTCCAACTCGCTGAAATTGGTCGCGTTCATGGGCAGCGTTCGTAACGGTCGCAACGCCGATCGCGTTTGTGCGTTTATAAAAAAGGCGGCCGAAGCGCGCGGCCACTCCGTTGAAGTTGTCGGTTGGTGAAAGGCAGTAGTGGGCCAAAGGGAATCCCCCCCTTGGCAAGTTTAAGAAAATTATTTTCTTCCTAGCCCCGAAACTGCCGATTCTACTCTCTTTGACGAAATTCCGAATTGAAGAAATTTGAAATCATTCAGGCAGTCACTCAAAATGTCAGTAAGTAAGTTGGTCAAGCAATCGGAGTATCAGTCAATAATTCAGTCAATCAATCAATCAGTCAATCAGTCAGTCATTCTGTAGTTCAATCAATCATCTATTCAGTCAATTAGAAGGTCAGTCAGACAGTCAATCAAGTAGTCAGTAGTATTTTTTTATCAACAAAAAAATCGGTAAGTCAGTTGGTCAATCAATCAGATAATCATTGAATAATCAAGTTTTTTTGTTGGTCACTCAGTCAGTCTGTCAATCATTCGGTCACTCAGCCAGTCGATCAATCAGTCAGCGTCAAGTCAGTCACTCAAAAAGTCAGTCAGCCAATCAATTTGTCAGTCAGTCAGACCGTCAGCTAGTAAAGCCTGTATGTTATTTCGTCAAGCGAAATTATTGCCCAGCCGTCTGATAATGAAACATCACCAGCCTCAACTCAACTCAGTTGACACCGTAGCTTAACGCAGTATAGCATGGGGTGATGATGATTGATGAGTGTGTTAACAATGATTGTCTGATGTTTCATTATCAGAAGTTTTGATCAATATTTTAGCTTGCAGAAACAACATACGGGCTTTATATCAGTCAGTAGTCACCATTTTGAATCAGTATTTACCCATAACCTTGCATTGCCGTTGATTGCAGATCCTTTGACGGTCGGTTTCGGTCAATTAGCCAACCCGATTCATTTCTTTCCTGACCAGTCGGCGGCGCCCGAAGGCCTGAAAAAACTTAATGAAGTCGTAAAAGCAGCTGACGGTTGGTTCAGGATTTTTTCAGGTTTTTTGTGGTTGTGGCTTCTGAAAACTGAATTGACTGTTCAAGTAGCTGACTAACTGATTGGTTGACTGACCAAGTGACTGACTGACTGACTGACTGAGTGACTGACTGACTGACTAATTGACTGACTGTCCAAGTAGCTGACTGACTGGCTTAGTGGTTGACTGATTGACTGACCAAGTGACTGACTGACTGACTGACTGACTGACTGACTGCCTGACTAAATGGAAAACTGACTGTCCAAGTAGTTGATTGGCTAAAAACTGACTGTCCAAGTAGCTGATTGACTTAGTAATAGACTTAATCAATGACTGACTTAGTAATTGACTGAATCACTGACTGACTTAGTATTTGACTGAATCACTGACTGATTGACTGACCAAACCAAGTGACTGACTGACCGACTCGGTGATTGACTGAATCACTGATTTACAAAAGCTGTTTGTAGGCTACATATTGATCAGTGCTGAGTACAATCGTGCCGTGCCGCCGGCCCTGATCAACCTGCTTGACCATCTGCCTCCACGATCCTACGCCTTCAAGTCATCCTGCATCGTGTCGTACAGTCTTGGTTGGTTTCTCTATCTGCTTCGGAACAGTAATTAAACATCGATTTTAGTCTCTGTCCTCTAGCGGACGAGAAGGGGTAGAAAAAGTAAATTTTCCCCGTCTTTGGCGTTTGTTTCAAAAAGTAAAATTGGTTCCCTCAGGTGTGGGTAAAACAGCGTGAATACTACACATTCCCCACCTCGTTGACGAACTTCTCCTCTCTTTGGAGGTTGTTGATGATTAGTGATTGTCATTTGTAAATCGGATGACCGGTTAATTCACTATTTGTGACTTGGTGGCTTTGCTATTATGGCATAACAAACAACTGAATAAATTTCACTTGATTTGATTGAGGTTGAAGATGTTTGTGTTTGCAGGTCCTGGCGCCGGTATGGTGATGATCCCGCAGTTGCGCGCCTTCCTATGCGAGTTGGGCATGCCGCCGGTTCCGTTCAGTCTGACCATCGGTCAGGTCAATCAGGTTCGTATAGCCGGCAAGGTTTCCAAATAAAATATTATTTTCCATAATTTTTTAGTTTCTTATTTGTTTTTATTTGATTTTTGTATTGTTTTGGAATTTTTATTCGGGGTGTCCTAAAAGTGAAAAAGTGTCTCTGGGTTCCCCCAGAGTGTCAATAAGGCAATAGTAAGCGCTAAAATGACGACATCAACATATAAAGGCTAAAATTCTGAGTTTGTCCCCTTTTTTATAAAGGGAAAAGAACTTTACGACCCGAATTTTTTTCATTTATTTTTGGTAATCATTATAGCCGGTTATGATGAACCTTTCCATATTTGTAATGGAATGTAGAATGATCTACGAAAATGGAATACGTTTGTGATTGCAGAAACTGAACGAGTCGGGCGTACCTTTGGGCGACTTTGAGGCCATCGGCGCTACCAAGGTGAGTACCCACGTTTACTTGTGTTTTGATATTTCTTTCTAATATTTTCATTCTATTCTTATATACCCGCCTGTAAACAGGATGATGCAAAAGTCGCTACAAATTTTTCCAATCTGCGCCTGATTGTTTCAAATAATCATTGCTTTATTGATCAGTTATTAGGGTTGGGGTTAGACCGGACCCGATACATGTATTTGTATATGAGCAGTGAGCACCACTAGCGGACGATAAAGTGAGGTAAAGGTAAGAGTGGAATTTCCCCCTTTTTGGCGGTTTCAAAAAGTAGAGTCTGTTCTTTAAGGTGTAGGTGAAATGGCATGATTTCTGCCGATTCCCCTCTCTTGGGGAAATTACCCTCTCTTTGGAGGTTTAGCTCGTCCGCTAGTGATGAGCACAACATTAATTGCGATGAGTTAGAATACATTGCAACCGTTTCATTGAATCTTTGTTGTTTTCTTTAATTTTAATTTTCTAAAAATATATTTAAAAATTATATTTTTCAGGCGGGTAAGCTGTTCGATCAGCTGGAGTGGTACGCGGGAGCCCTAAAGGACAAACGGGCCAAGGAAGGCGGTGATCTGAAGTGGGAGGGCACGATGGTCAGCTAAACAGGGTACTTCCAGCTCGCTCTGAAGACAGGGTAACTTTCGATTGATCTGAGCAGCAATTTTTGTTTGACTTTCCCGGTGTTTTTTTTATTAAAATTAGGTTTGTGATATATTTTTTTTACTTTTTCTCGACTTAGTACCAAGAAACACAATTTTGTGATAACTCGTGATAAAAAAATCATTTAAACTACAATCAAATATATTGCTGTACATTTTTAATGCGACCCAACTTTGAAATTATATCTATGTAGCGTAGGCAAATTATCAGCACATTTTTTAGCTTTGATCGATCGATTCTATGCACCGTTCTGATTAGCCCGAATCAGTTATTTTGAGTACATGAAAAAGTACATAATCATGGATCAAAATGACTTGTTAAACTGTACCTTATTCATGAAATAATATTTTTTTTGCTTTAATGCACCAAAAATAGTAGTGACATAATACAAATTATTGTCGTGTCGTGAATCGTGATTCTTCTAAAACAACACAACTTATTGTTGTACTTCTTCCTACCTTGCTTTATACCGTTCCGTCTTTACTTACTTTATACTTTCCTATCCTATCCTAGTCAAAGAATGAAAAATTCTTAAAAACTTGGCGTTTTGATTTTATGATTCATTGAAACAGTATCATATTCTCTGTTTGGGTTGCCAGCCTTCCCGTATTTGGGAATTATTTTCATTGAAAATTTGTGCCGAAGTGTTTTATTTATACCTCAATCAGTATATATTCTTCGACTCGAAACTTTAGTAGCCAAGCAGGGTTATATTCTACAAAGATTTTTTTTTGGATCGGTTACACGATGAAAAATTTCTCGTCATAAAAGTGGAATTACCCCCCCCCCCCCTATTAACTCATATTGTCATGTACCGACTCTCGGGTGACTTGCAGAATGACTCATTAAAAATTCCGCCATTCTGTTTGGTATACAAATCACATGTTTTGCTCCATATTGGGGTCTTAGTCCTAAACCCAAAAAACTTTACAAAGCCTTTTACAGTTTGTTACCCAATCATAAAAGTGTTGATTGTGAAGGAACTGACAGTTCTTTTTATTTTGGATCTCTTAAACCCCTAGAACTTCACTCATTTTTATTGAAAACAAAAAAAATCTGAGCAACACACAACATTCATGTGGTCATGTTGAGTGAGTGACTGATAGATATAGGATGACTCATTGGTTGTTTCGTCACCCCAGAGCGTCAGATCTCAGTCGATGTATCCGACTGCAGTATATTTCGCATTACATTGTGTACATATATGTACGCTCCGACGGACGAGCCAATCCTCAAAAGGGAGGGGAATTTCGTCAAAGAGCCAGGAATTGACATAAATAAACCATTTAACCTACGCTTTAAGGAAAAAAACTCTACATTTTGGATTTGCCAAAGAGGGGTGAATTCCACTTTTCCCTCCCCTTCTCGTCCGCCAGTACATACGAACATAGCGAGTCATTCCACAGCAACAACACCAGAGCGCTGGCTCGCTTACACCGAATATTGTGTATATTATTCTACTACGCAAGCGAACGAAGGCAGACCGTGAAAGTGGAATTTTCCCCCTCTTTGGCAATTCCAAAAAAGGAGTTTGTATCAAAAAGGCACTAGCGGACGAATTCTATCCTCCAATAGGAAGGGGAATTTTCTTAACGAGGGGGATTAGCAGTTTTGAGACCAATACCTACACCTTAAGGAACAAATGTTACTCTTTGGAACTGCCGAAGAAAGGGGGAATTCCACCTTTTCGTTCTTCCCTCGTCCGCTATTGCCTTTAGGTGTATATAAAATGGCCTGATTTCTGCCGATTCTCCCTCTTTGGGAAGATACCCCTCGAATTTGGACGTTTGGAACGCCCGTCGGTACATCAAGTAAATTACATAGCGATTCATTCCACAGCAACAACAGCGCTGGCTTGCTTGCACTGAATTTGTGTATATTATATTCTCTGTGTTGTTTGTCTCTCATGTTATAACATGGCAGTTTGACCTTACATGGGGACCTCAAAATAAAAGAGAATTATCAAAAAAAAACAGAAGACCGACTCAGTGACTCATAAAGTCGCTCACACACTCACTGACTCATCATTTTAATTCTGTCTCAGACTCTCAGTCAACCACTTACCGTCAGTCACCGGTAGAACCCACTCATTCACCGACTCACTCATTGGTTCACTCACTCCTTCACTCACTCACTCACTCACTCACTCACTCACTCACTCACTCCCTCACTCACATACTCACACTCTCACTCATTCACTACCGCACATTATGGCACGAATTCGCGATTACATTACAGCATATTGAGACATTGCTGACTCGTGTTAACTTAGTGGTACATAAAATTTCGGACGATAAGTTGTAGTGAAGTTCTTATTTTTCGCTGTTTCAAAATTGTTTTTTTTAAATCATTGTCAGTTGTCAGAAAAGTTGAATATCCATCATTTTTCTATAAAAACAAACAAGAGAATTTTCCCCAAAGATTTTATTTTCACGTGTTCCTTGCTCTGGTCCACAATAGCATGTCTCGCGATGTGCCAGTACCATTAAAAAGACAACCCGAAACCAACATTTATTATTTCACGTTTGCTCGTGGTCGTGGCATAATACTCGCTTTATTTGTAACAAAACAAACCTCTATGTATTATTTGAAAGGTGATTTTTTCCTGTTTACAATGTTTTCCAAAGTTTAACGGAATACGCCATTTGAAGAAACTCTATGACGTGTTGAAGTCCTGACGTCAACTGTGTCTGTAAGAATGCTCATTTATGGTGTATAAGCGAAACCCAACATTGCGACTTGTTTGGAGATTGATTTTTTTATTGTTGAATATTATCTCATTCTACTCAAACCAGCTTATACTTGCTATAAATTTTCAATTCAATATCAATATATTGCTATTTTCTCAATTATATTCTGTAGTTGTTCAATGTACTGAACATCTGCTCTCTGTACCTGTGGTGTTGCTACATAGGTCACTGAATCATCGCTTCAAATGTTTACCTTCAACAATACGGCGTTTTGCCTGTTCGCACTAGTTTATGTATGATTCACTAAAACAGAAAATCGGAAAATACTTAGAATTGCGTGCTCTGTTGAACATCATTAGTATTTATTTATCTTTATCACTGTCTGTCTGTAGTCTGTTTGTAACACATTTGAAAATTTTAGCAGTCATTTGTTATCAAAATGTTTTTGAGGACCCAGTCTCACAATTCGCAAACGAACTGAATCAATCAGGAGCGATGTGATGTGTATATGTACGTTGTTCAAGTGACCATGTGAAAAGTTTTCATTTGAAAAAATACGCGCGCGAAAACTTCTCTGTAACCAGAAACCCCGCTGATAAGCTGAATGATTTCAGTTGGAAAATACAGTCGCGTGCCAAAAATCTTCGGTATCAAGAAAAAATAAATAAGTGGTTATTCGAATTACGGAACAAAATCCTTGCGTGAAAACGTTTTCCATTAACAAGAAACCCTCGAATAAAACGTGATAAGCTGTATTGATGCCTATTGCCTATCGATTTGACAGTGCTAGCAGCGGTCAGCGGTCATTTCTAGTCATTCATTTTTTTTTGACGCTGACATCATTTGGAATATCTAAACTGAGCTCGGACTCCACTTTAAAAACCACAATAAAAAAATTACATACTCAATTTAATATCCGAATGAATTGACCATTCAAGACTAGTAAGTTGAAGTAAGATTTGTGATTTCTCTGAACTCAGAAAACCGATTACTTTTGTTTCTGTTTTTATAACTATCTGGTATTGTTTATTTGTTTTGCTTAGGTGTGTACTTGTGTTATGTACGTGCTTTTGTACGATACCAGTTCTGAACGAATGGTTCTTCTCTTAGCTTAGTAAATAATCGTTTCTTCGAATGTTCTCTCTGTCATTCCCACTGAAATTCTCTTCTGGAAACTTTTCCACCAACCGTGTATCTAAAAAATCATCGACGAAATGCGCAATTTATTTTGCAGTTGTATTTGTCAGCAGAATAAACGACGAAAAATTATGGTCATGTTGGACGCCGAAGTCGAATACACGCATAGTTGGTTTTATTAATTTAATTAGTTTAATTTAATTTTATTCGAGATTATCTGATGGAACAATGAGCATTATAAAAATGTTTATTTTGTTAATTATATTATTATAATTTTTAAATATAATTTGTAATTTGTTTTTAAAACTGATTTTATACCAGTCAACCCAGGGAAATTTTGGAATCCAAGAAATTCTACTTCCATTTTTTTTTAATTTTTTGACAAAATTTCGAAAGTTTGAGATTAATTCGTATTGACTGGGTCAGTTAGTGTATTTTGTTCATGTTAAATAGTTATTATTGATGTACAAATAATTGATTATTGATGTATATGTAATTGATTATTGATGTATCAATAATTGATTATTGATGTTCGAAAAATATTGATAATTGATGTATAAATAATTGATCACTGATATGCAACGGGTAATAATGTTACAGAAAGCACGTTTGCAACGCTGCCGAAGACGCAACGCGCGACGTCCATGGTGTTGGGTGGCAGTCCCGATGGCAAGAAGATCGTATATTGCAATGGAAATTCAGTGGTGATGCGAGACGTTGAGGTGAGTGGGACACTGACTGACGAGTCAATCACTCATATCAGTCTATCATTAGTCTGTCAGTCAGCCATTTAGTCGGTCGGTCGGTCAGTCAGTCAGTCAGTCAGTCTGTCACTTTTACTTATCTAGTATACTGTTATAGGGTGGACAATTGGTTATTAGAATGGCCACAAAAAGGTAATCAGTGTTTCCCCTATAAATCTGAATCTTGGATTTTGTGCTTAATTTCGGATTTTGAGGGAATTGGATGTTTTAGAAGAAAACAAGAAAAATTGATTTCTGAGAGTCCAAAATCCAAAATTTGAATTTTGGATTCACAGAAAATTTAATTTTTGTATTTTTTCTTGTTTTTCACAAAAACGTTGAAACTTAAAATAGACCCCAAAATCCAAGATTCAGTTTTATAGGGGAAACACTGGTTACCTTTTGTGGCCATTCTAATAACCAATTGTCCACTTTATAGTCATTGAGTTTATCAGCCTCCCCATTTGTCTGTCAGTCATTCAAGGTTCGATGGCAGTCCAAAGAACTACAAGATTGAGCGGCCGATTGATTGACTGACTGACTGACTGACTGACTGACTGACTGACTGACTGACTGACTGACTGACTGACTGACCGACTGAGTGAATAGATGACTGACTGAGTGAATAGTTGACTGACTGAGTGAATGGATGACTGACTGAGTGAATAGATGACTGACTGAGTGAATAGTTGACTGACTGACAGACTGACTGACTGACTGACTGAGTGAATAGATGACTGACTGAGTGAATAGGTGACTGACTGAGTGAATGGATGACTGACTGAGTGAATAGATGACTGACTGAGTGAATAGTTGACTGACTGACTGACTGACTGACTGACTGAGTGAATAGATGACTGACTGAGTGAATAGGTGACTGACTGAGTGAATGGATGACTGACTGAGTGAATAGATGACTGACTGAGTGAATAGTTGACTGACTGACTGACTGACTGACTGAGTGAATAGATGACTGACTGAGTGAATAGGTGACTGACTGACCGACTGACTGACCGACTGAGTGAATAGATGACTGACTGAGTGAATAGTTGACTGACTGACTGACTGACTGGATGTGTGAACCACATCATCGTTAAACAGTGTGACCTATCGACTCTAACTGACAAGACTCACTAGCCGATTGACTGACTCACTGACGGACTGACTATCGTACTCAGAACCCGGTATTATGCCAGCTACGTGTGTGTTATATATGCCTGGCCGACTAATTGTTTTACGGACTGAATGGCTAGACCAGTCACTCACTCACTCACTCACTCACTCACTCTCTCTCTCTCACTCACTCAACTCACTCACTCACTCACTCACTCACTCACTCCCTCACTCACTCTACTCCCTCAGTCACTCACTCACTCACTCACTCACTCACTCACTCACTCACGCACTCACTCACTCACTCACTCACTCACTCTACCCATAACCCGGTACTATGCGAGCTCTACACGGAGCACAGTGTGCCCCCGATGACTAATTGAAATACTAATAGAATAGTTTATTGACCATTTGACTCACTCACATCACTCACTCACTCACTCATTCTATTGACCATTTGACTCACTCACATCACTCACCCACTCACTCACTCACTCACACTCACTCACTCACTCACTCTACCCAGAACCCGGCACTATGTGAGCTGTACACGGAGCACAGTGTGCCAACAACGGTGGCCAAATACGCGCCCAGCGGCTTTTACATGGCATCTGGTGATAATTCGGGCAAGATTCGCGTCTGGGACACCACACAGAGCACCCATATACTCAAGGTTCGGTTCCATTATCGAACGGTCAAACCTCGGATGGGAGGTGAATTTTCCCAAACAGGGGGGAATTTGCATTGCACATTTAAGAGACCGTTTCACTCACCTAGAGTTGAACATATGGTACTTATTGCAACCCATAACGTGGTTTACGGGCGGACGAGCCAATCTTTAAAAGGGTGGAAAATCTGTCCAAAGAGGGGAATGGGCAGAAATTGAGCTATTTTACCTACGCCGTAGGAACAAGTTCTACTTTTTGAAGAGGGGGAATTCCAATTTTTCCACCCCTTGTCAGCTAGGGGATCAGCAGAATGTCTACCGTATCTGTTTGCAGGGTGAATACGGTGTGATCAGCGGTCCCATCAAAGACATTGCCTGGTCGCCTGATAGCAAACGACTCGCTGTCGTGGGTGAGGGTCGAGAAAGGTTGGTGTTGTTTTGCGTAAATAACGATAAGTTTACATTGCATCTTCAACTAATTAAAATAAAATTTTGTGTTAGTTATATGACAAATTTTTATGCTGAGAACTCATCTGCGTTCATGAAACAAAAGAACTAAAAAATCAATTTACATTTGATTTACATTTTTTTTACCTGTTTTACGACCACTGATATTCAGCTATTTAGATTGAAACCCGAATGCAAAAAATAATACAAAGACTTAAAATATTCTGCCAAAAATGTCTTCTACCATTTTCGAATCTCATTTCAAAATCGCCATCCCATTTCAGGTTCGGTCATGTCTTCCTTTTCGATACCGGCACGTCCAACGGCAATTTATCTGGTGAGTAAAACAGTTGTAACATTATGCCCAAAACGTCTGATAATGAAACATCAGTAGCCTTAACTCAACTCGGTGGACACCATAGTTTAACACAGTATAGCATGGCGTGATGATGATTGATGTGCGTGTTAACATTGATTGTCTAATGTTTCTTTATCAGACGTTTTGTGCAAAATTTTGCTTGTAGAAACAACCAGCGCTCGGGAAAATGTGAAGGCTTCAATTTGTCTTCAATTGGTTGAAGTCAAATTTTTGAAGGCTTCATGAAGATACATTCATAATGAAGGCTTCGTTTGAAGCTTGGTGAAGACATGTTCAGAATGAAGGCTTCAATGAAGATTCCTTGAAGATTGACCCAAATTGAAGGCTTCGGTGAATATTAATGTAATGGTCTGTATAATTGGTGGTCATACCAGTCAATCAGCAAGTCATTAAGTACGTTGATCTGTTTGTTATTCGCCAGAAGCAGGAACTTGAAAACAATAACTTTCTTGGCTAATTCTAGCAATTGTTTCGCTGCCAGTACTGTAAAACGCAGTTTTTACTGTGTTGTGCTTGTTATGTTAATTGAAGATATTTTGTCATTAATAAACGAACCGGGGATAACCAGGAACATTTAATTTGTATTTTTATTGTCATCGCACACACCTCATAATGTAAAGATTTAGGCTTAGAAATGTCATTTAGCAATATAATACGTGAATTATAAAAAGAAACTGATAACGAGGGCAAGAAAAAAGGCACCGCAATTATACCATCAAAATGAAGTATAATAATGAAATAACGGAAAGCGTGATATTTTTACATTACCGAATTGATCGGAATTCACTTCTATCATACAACATTGTTGACAACGTGAGCAATTATTAGAAGATGAAGCAAAAGCTTCACTGAGCAACAGACACACATACCGTCGTTTAGTTACATATGTATACGATATATTAACTAAAGATCAGTAATTTACATTAAACATCGTACTTGAAAACTCAGTCAAAGAAATTTGAATTATTAAAGTTACTCAATCCATAGAATGTTACACAATCAAACAAGCCACAAATGATCAGCCAAAAACGTTACTCATGATCGGCGTCATCAAGATCCAACACGCCGTGCCCAAATGCTTCGATAAATTTTGCGTTGCCGTGGTAAAGAACTTGACATTCGAGGTTTTTGGCGGTCAGACTTTGCCTCTGTTGTCCCAGAAGCACTCGACATATGCTGAACAAACGCTCTGTTGCGGCACTGCTACTCGGAATCGCCAGCAAGTCGGCAGCGAGACGTGACAACGACGGCAGCTGCTGCAATTGTATGTAGTTATTGTAAATGTTTATTACTTTTGTGTACTGTAACATTTATTACTTAAATTCGTAATTTAATAATCAAATAGCAGGCTATTTACAACTATCAACCATTTGGCTGAACTAAATCACCTACGAGGTGCGACGGCATTTGAAATGCCCTCCCCCATGTACATACATGTACCCCAAATTGGCAACTTTTACAGAATAAATTCTAGTCAAAAATTAAATTTTTTTGACCACTTTACGATGCTTTCCTATGGTTTAGGCAATGGGGAATTCGATGCAATCAACCATTTGGCTGAACTAAATCATCTACGAGGTGCGACGGCATTTGAAATGCCCTCCCCCATGTACATGCAAGTACCCCAAATTAACAACTTTTACAGAAAAAATTCTAGTCAAAAATGGAATTTTTTTGACCACTTTACGATGCTTTCCTATGAATTAGGCAATGGGGAATTCGATGCAATCAACCATTTGGCTGAACTAAATCACCTACGAGGTGCGACGGCATTTGAAATGCTCTCCCCCATGTACATACAAGTACCCCAAATTGACAACTTTTACAGAAAAAATTCTAGTCAAAAATTGATTTTTTTGACCACTTTACAATGCTTTCCTATGGTTTAGGCAATGGGGAATTCGATGCAATCAACCATTTGGCTGAACTAAATCACCTACGAGGTGCGACGGCATTTGAAATGCCCTCCCCCATGTACATACATGTACCCCAAATTGGCAACTTTTACAGAATAAATTCTAGTCAAAAATTAAATTTTTTTGACCACTTTACGATGCTTTCCTATGGTTTAGGCAATGGGGAATTCGATGCGATCAAACATTTGGCTGAACTAAATCACCTACGAGGTGCGACGGCATTTGAAATGCCCTCCCCCATGTACATACATGTACCCCAAATTGGCAACTTTTACAGAATAAATTCTAGTCAAAAATTAAATTTTTTTGACCACTTTACGATGCTTTCCTATGGTTTAGGCAATGGGGAATTCGATGCAATCAACCATTTGGCTGAACTAAATCATCTACGAGGTGCGACGGCATTTGAAATGCCCTCCCCCATGTACATGCAAGTACCCCAAATTAACAACTTTTACAGAAAAAATTCTAGTCAAAAATGGAATTTTTTTGACCACTTTACGATGCTTTCCTATGAATTAGGCAATGGGGAATTCGATGCAATCAACCATTTGGCTGAACTAAATCACCTACGAGGTGCGACGGCATTTGAAATGCTCTCCCCCATGTACATACAAGTACCCCAAATTGACAACTTTTACAGAAAAAATTCTAGTCAAAAATTGATTTTTTTGACCACTTTACAATGCTTTCCTATGGTTTAGGCAATGGGGAATTCGATGCAATCAACCATTTGGCTGAACTAAATCACCTACGAGGTGCGACGGCATTTGAAATGCCCTCCCCCATGTACATACATGTACCCCAAATTGGCAACTTTTACAGAATAAATTCTAGTCAAAAATTAAATTTTTTTGACCACTTTACGATGCTTTCCTATGGTTTAGGCAATGGGGAATTCGATGCGATCAAACATTTGGCTGAACTAAATCACCTACGAGGTGCGACGGCATTTGAAATGCCCTCCCCCATGTACATACAAGTACCCCAAATTAGCAACTTTTACAGAAAAAATTCTAGTCAAAAATTGAATTTTTTTGACCATTTTACGATGCTTTTCTATGAATTAGGCAATGGGGAATTCGATGCAATCAACCATTTGGCTGAACTAAATCACCTACGAGGTGCGACGGCATTTGAAATGCCCTCCCCCATGTACATACAAGTACCCCAAATTAGCAACTTTTACAGAAAAAATTCTAGTCAAAAATTGAATTTTTTTGACCACTTTACAATGCTTTCCTATGGTTTAGGCAATGGGGAATTCGATGCAATCAACCATTTGGCTGAACTAAATCACCTACGAGGTGCGACGGCATTTGAAATGCCCTCCCCCATGTACATACATGTACCCAAATTGGCAACTTTTACAGAAAAAATTCTAGTCAAAAATTAAACTTTTTTGACCACTTTACAATGCTTTCCTATGGTTTAGGCAATGGGGAATTCGATGCAATCAACCGTTTGGCTGAACTAAATCACCTACGAGGTGCGACGGCATTTGAAATGCCCTCCCCCATGTACATACATGTACCCCAAATTGGCAACTTTTACAGAAAAAATTCTGTTCAAAAATTAATTTTTTTTGACCACTTTACGACGCTTTCCTATGGTTTAGGCAATGGGGAATTCGATGCAATCAACCATTTGGCTGAACTAAATCACCTACGAGGTGCGACGGCATTTGAAATGCCCTCCCCCATGAACATACATGTACCCCAAATTGGCAACTTTTACAGAATAAACCGGGGTTTTCGTACTTTTTCATCCGGGGTCCGGTGATGAAAACCCCCCATGCCCGGACCGGAGCATTGGGTTTTCGTACATTTTCATCCGGGGAATCCCCGACCCCCGATAAAAAAGTACGAAACCCCCGGGTTTTTTTTCAACTTTTTGTTCATCGGGCTGACGACCCGGGATTTTCGTCCTTTTTTGTGCCAAACCCCGGAGATTTGAGGGCGGAGTCAACTTCTCAGGGCAAATCCTGGGGGTTTTCGTACATTTTCATCCGGAGAATCCCCGACCCCGGATAAAAATGTACGAAAACCCCGGGTTTTTTCACAACTTTTTGTTCATCGGGCTGACGACCTGGGGTTTTCGTACATTTTTGTGACAAACCCCGGAAATTTGGGGGCGGAGTCAACTTCTCAGGGGATTTCCTGTGGGTTTTCGTACATTTTCATTTGTCGACCCGGGGAAATCGTATGTCCTCTCCGGGGTCCGGGACCCGGGGTTTTCGTACTACCCGTCAGTTTTCGAACCGAGACTAGCTAGACTAAACAGACGACAGATAGCCAAAATGCATTTAATCTTATGTATAAATAGCAGCCAAAAAAAGGTTATTTTCAAGAAGGAATCGTAATCTCGCAGTGCCAAGTGAAGGAAGAAATCATTTGACAAACCTGTCTACCGCTGCAGTGCGCCACAGACAGGAAGCGATTTGCCAAACAGGCTGTTGAAGCCTTTCGCTGAATCCAAGCACAACAGTGTGGACGACGTAGTGAATGAATTGAAAGATATTCACTAAAAACAAATCTGCAATGAAACAAATA
>OZ038446.1:27389617-27404617 GCA_964036265.1 Daptonema setosum
CCTCCCCCCTTGGGATAAGCAAGATTTCGTGCATGCGCAATGGTGTAACTGACGGACACGTGATTATATTCGTTTGGATAATCATGGTATGGATTGAAATACAACTTTTGAAACAAACTATGTACAGAAGGTTTTTTCATGAAACTCAATAACTGTAATGAAAAAGTAAATAACAAATCAAGGTATTTATTCAATTATAGGTATTTATACAGTTTGGGACCGCGAGTTGAACCTTTACGCTCGCTTAGCCCAAGGGGGAGGGGGAGGACTGACACGTGTGTGCTGACCGATTTGAATGGAAGTTAATTCAATAAATAATGCATTAAATTATACTTTTTACTTTCTGTTAAATTTTTTTTTTCTTCTGTAGGATAGGCTGACGAACACATTGATATAAAGAAACTAGCAGATTTATCTAGCAAACTCGCTAATTTGGTTATCGAAAGTTGTAGCAAATTTTTTAGCTTTTAAAAACTCTCTTACATTTCATGACGTAGGAATTTATCATGCCACAATAAAAAATGTTTCGCATGCGCGCCCCGATATTCATGGTTCTCACGGGGTAACTCAAAACAAGCTATACCACCACTGTAAGTGATTGTGGTGGTCCATCACATGTTTGTACCACTGGGAGGAATCCTAAGGCCAATATATATCAATTTTCTATGCTTTTTCATGCTTTATTTCTGGTAATTACTAACCATAACGTTTATTTGCAGCTCTTGGAACATGGGCACGATGGTGGAGGACCAGCAGCTCGGCTGTCTATGTATCGGTACTTACCAGGTTCGTTTGGCCACAATAACGTTCTGAATATTTCTTGGTTTCGGAGAAACCTTTCTTGATTTTCCTTCGGGGTCGGGTTTTAGCGGGTGTTTTATTCACATTCTAGAACGTTGTTGACGTTGATGGATTAATGATTGTCATGCTTTTTTATGTTTTATATTACTTTTATAATTTCTCAGCTTTCCGTGAGTCTGAACGGTTCGATCGCGTATCTGGACGCGGCGAATCGGCGGCGTCCATCCGAACGATCAACGGCCACAACAAACCGATCAGCGCGATCGCCGTTAATAATGCCACACAGCACATCTTTACTGCTGATAGCGAGGGCAATATGTGTTAGACACTCACTCACGTCACGTCACTCAATCACTCACTGATACACTCACTCACTTACTCAGTCATTCACTTTTTCACTCAGTCACTCTCTCACTCACCTACTCACTCACCCACTCACTCACTCTCACTCACTCACTCACTCACTCACTCGTTTTATGATAAAAACACAACATACATTTACAGGTCGCTGGAATAATCAGACGGGCTCGGCGCTTCGTATCAAACCGCAGATTCACAAGGCCAATATTTCGGGGGTCGAGATACTGCCGTCCGGTGAAATGACCACCTGCAGTTGGGATGATACAGTAGTCAGAACACCCGATATGCTGGGGCAGTCCGTCGGTGAGTGATTGAGTGAGTGAGTGATTGAGTGAGTGAGTGAGTGAGTGAGTGAGTGAGTGAGTGAGTGAGTGAGTGAGTGAGTAAGTAAGTGAGTGATTGAGTGAGTGAGTGAGTGAAGCAGTGAGTGAGTGAGTGAATTGACCACTTGCATCTGGGATGACACTGACACAGTAGCCAGTACACCCGATATGCTGGGGCAGTCCGTCGGTGAGTGCGTGAAATGACCACTTGCATCTGGGATGACACAGTAGCCAGTACATCCGATCTGCTGGGGGGCAGTTCGTGAGTGAGTGAGTGTGACCATAATCCGATGATTCATGTTGCTGTTGTTCCCTATTAATTAATTATAAAAAATCTAGTTAAATTATTTTTATTGTTGCATTATATTTATCAAAATTTATTCAATAAAAAAAATAAAAATAAAATAATTATATTTCTCTTAATAACCCGTTTCAGCCACTGCCAAACCGGACAGTCTCAGCCTGACCTCTCAGCCGCGCGGTGTTTCCGTATCGGCGGACGGTGAAATGACGGTGGTTGCATGTCAGCGAGAGATTCTCATCTTCAGAAGTTCCTCCATCAGCAAAGGTTGTTGTTGTTGTTGTTGTTGTTGTTGTTGTTGTTGTTGTTGTTGTCATGGTTTTCGTTGTTGATGTGTTGTTGTTGTAAGTGATGTTGTTTTTATTGTTAAACACTGTTGTTGTTGTTTAGGTGCCACCAAAGTACCAATCGACTACGAAGCCAGCTCGGTCCACATCCATCCATCTAAAGAGATGATCGCAGTCGGCAGTGCCAGTGTTGGTTGTTGTTGTTGTTGTTGTTTTTGTTGTTGTTGTTGTTGTTGTGTGGTTATTGTTATTGTTGTTGAGGTTATTATTATTGTCGTTGGTTGTTGTTTTTGTTGTATTTGTTGTTGTTGTTGTTGTTGTTGTTGTTGTTTGCAAAAGAAAAAAACACTATAAAAATAAAATTACAGTCATGATGAATAACAAAAAATGTGCTGTTGTTGATCAGTCTAGTACACTGAAACTAAGAAATGAAATGAAAGTTCAAAGACATTTTTTTAAATAATTTAATAGAGAATTTTTTTATGAAATTACAATTTCAGGACCACAAAGTACGAGTGTATCGATTCGACGCGGGCGGATGTGCCATATCCAAAGAATTGGAGCACCAGGGACCCATCTCGTGCGTCAAGTTCAGTAATTCCGGGTCGATTCTGGTGGCATGTGACGGGGCAAGACGCGTCGTACCGTATGACGTCATGAATGACTTCAAGGTGGGTTGTTGATGTTGTTGTTGTTGTGGTGTTGTTGTTGTTGTTGTTGTTGTTGTTGTTGTTGTTGTTGTTGTTGTTGATGATGATGGTGTTGTTAATGTTGTTGTTGTTGTTGTTGTCGTAAAGTTCAGTAATTCCGGGTCGATTCTGGTGGCCTGTGACGGGGCCAGACGCGTCGTACCTTGTTGTTGTTGTTGATGTTGTGTTAAAAAAATTTTGAAACTGTCTCCAAAATTTTCAAGCAAAATTTCGGTGGTTATTCTACTATATTCGTGAAATAGTATAATACTCAATTTTGCCATAGTAGAATGGAACCTGAATGCTTTTAAACTAATCATCATTTCAGGTGGCATCGTCTAAAGACTGGGCGTTCCATTCGGCCAAGGTGGCCTGCGTCGCCTGGCACCCGTCGGATCGGTTCATCGTCACGGGTGGTCTCGACACGAACGTGATCGTGTGGGACTTGCAACGATCCGGTGAACATCCCATCATTATCAAAGGTTGGTACTGTTGTTGTTGATGTTGTTGTTGGTTGTTGTTGTTGTTGTTGTTGTTGTTTGGGGGTTTGGCTTGTTTTGTGTTGTGGTCTCGACACGAACGTGATCGTGTGGGACTTGCAACGATCCGGTGAACATCCCATCATTATCAAAGGTTGGTACTGTTGTTGTTTTTGTTGTTGTTGTTGTTGTTGGTTGTTGTTGACGTTGTTGTTGTTGTTGTTGTTGTTGTTGTTGTTGTTGCTGCTGTTGTGGGCACATTAGAAGTGAGAAACTGTAGAACCTGAATTTTCGTTCAATTATGTGCATGGCAGTATGCATCAACGAAGTAAGACATCGAATCCCCAAAGCTCCCCAGCAGGTCATAAGTGATACCACCAAAAGTGCGAAAATGTTTCAAGTTCGTATAAGTGTTTCTCAAAACTGGCTAAAAACGGAGCTAATGTTTCACAACTGAGCTCATATTTCAAAACTGAACTTGATGTTTCAAAACTGGCCCAATTTTCCAAAACTGACCTAATGTTTCAGGTGCACATCATCAATCGCAGATCAACTGTGTAGCGTGGTTGGACGACACGACCGTGCTATCCGCCGGTCACGATAGTAATCTCAAGCAGTGGACCATCAAACTACCCGCTTGATTCTCGTCAAATTCATGTTATATAGGTAGGACTGAATATTTGCTAGGTTACTAAAAGGCGGACAATTTGCGAGATCTATGCGGGGTTTCAGGTCGGACACGACTGGGACTTGGGCGCTTCTCTCTGTCGTTATGATGTTTGACACTGAATAAAATCTTGACTCCATAGCAGGTTTCACGGTCCTGGTTCAGGTCATTAGCGGACGAGAAGGGGAGGGAAAAGTGGAATTCCCCCCTCTTTGGGAAGATTCCCCTCCCTTTGGAAATTGGGCTCGTCGCGCCAGTGGTTCAGGTTTCACCCCTCGATCACTGGCGGACGAGCCAATCCTCCAAAAGGAGAGAAATTTTCCCAAAGAGGGGGGAATTCCACTTTTCAGGCCATTTTACCTCAACCTTAGGGAAAAAATTCTACTTTTTGAATTCGTCAAAGAGGGTGAATTCTACCTTTTGAATTCGTCAAAGAGGGTGAATTCTACCTTTTGAATTCGTCAAAGAGGGTGAATTCTACCTTTTGAATTCGTCAAAGAGGGTGATTTCTACCTTTTGAATTCGTCAAAGAGGGTGAATTCTACCTTTCTCACCAAAGAGGGTGAATTCTACCTTTCCCACCAAAGAGGGTGAATTCTACCTTTCCCACCAAAGAGGGTGAATTCTACCTCTCCCACCAAAGAGGGTGAATTCTACCTTTCCCACCAAAGAGGGTGAATTCTACCTTTTCCACCAAAGAGGGTGAATTCTACCTTTCCCACCAAAGAGGGTGAATTCTACCTTTCCCACCTCTTCTGTGCCAGTGCCGTCAACCCCCGATAACATATTATTAATCCGCTATCCGCCTTTCAGTAATTTCTGATCTTTTTCGAGGAACATGTATTACTTTGGGGAAAAAATGTATTACTTTCTCGCGCTGAAATATGTATTGATTTCATGTCGTTGAATTTTTCAGAGCAATTTTTCCGGCAAGAAAGTGGTGTTTGCCGTATAATAATTTTTAATACTGACGCACGATATTGGACGAGTGAAGAATGTTGCTCTGAATTCATCAAATTGAATTGATTAATTGACTGAATTATGTCCACAACTGAAAAATGATGATAAATACAGCACACAAACTTTTTATATGATTATTTATGTTTTGAATTTCGAAATCGTCCGTTTATCTTCCCTAACCAAAATTGTCATCCTTACATACATATTATACTGGTGCCTCAATTTGTAGCTATAACGTGTAATCTTTTTATTAATTTTTTTAATACGTTATTTTTCTACTTTTTCATTCTTTGTTATTATGAACTTAATTATGATGTTCAGTAATATGCCACGTTTGTTAATTGTTATCAACTTCTAGTAAAAAGTTCTGAAAAAATTAACTGATTTTTGTCTGCTTTACATATGAAGAGGTTTCGGTTCCTTCAAAATTTTCTGCTTAATTTGCATGGAATATTTCGTTTTCAAGTTATACTGAAAGAAGTGTGTTGCTGTTTTTATCATTTAAATGAAGCAATGTATTCTTATGTATGAGCACCGGACGAAAGGTCCCACATTCCAAAAGGCCCCCGATTTTTTATTCCAAAAGGCCCCCACTTTTGGGCAAAGTTTTGGGGGCCTTTTAAGACGTCAGAAACATACCAAAAGACCCCCATTTGAAACAGTCCAAAAGGTCCCAAGATATTTCTCAAATTATTGGGGTAATTTGAGACATGTGAATTGTCTCAAAAGGCCCCAATAAGGGACATTCCAAATGACCCCTGACGCTGGAGCTCACATTTGACGCTGATTGGTTTCAATCAATTGTCTCTTGTCAACCGAAGTAGTTGTAAACCATGAATGTCACAATTGCACACCGATGATAGAGTGGACATTCGGCTATAATATACACCCTCTTTGAAAACTTAGTTTGCAGTGTTTCATACAGTTTTGGTGGTTTGAAGTTTTTAAATAATGTTGGCTATTTCTCAGGTTACAGTGGTCCGAGCCACTTCATGTTCACACCGATGATAAAATTGACACTCGGCTACAATATGCACCCACTTACAAAACTTAGTTTGCAGTATTTCATACAGTTTTGGTGGTTTGAAGTTTTTAAATAAAGTTGGTTTTTTCTCCAGTTACAGTAGTCCGAGCCACTTCATGTTCACATTGATGATAGAATGGACACTCGGCTACAATATGCAACTTATTTGAAAACTTAGTTTGCAGTATTTCACACACTTTTGGTGGTTTGAAGTTTTTTTTTTAACAAAGTTGGCTTTTTCTCGGGTTACGGTAGTCCAAACCACTTAATATTCTCACCGATGATAGAATGGACAATCGGCTACAATATGCACCTTCTTTGAAAACTTAGTTTGCACTATTTCACACACTTTTGGTGGTTTGAAGTTTTTGAACAAAGTTGGCTTTTTGTCATGTTACGGTAGTCCAAACCACTTCATATTCTCACCGATGATAGAATGGACACTCGGCTCCAATATGCACTTTCTTTAAACACTTAGTTTGCAGTATTTCATACACTTTTGGTGGTTTGAAGTTTTTAAACAAAGTTGGCTTTTTTTCGAGTTACGGTAGTCCAAACCACTTCATATTCACACCGATGATAGAATGGACACTCGACTACAATATGCACCTTCTTTGAAAACTTAGTTTGCACTATTTCACACACTTTTGGTGGTTTGAAGTTTTTAAACAAAGTTGGCTTTTTCTCGGGTTACGGTAGTCCAAACCACTTCATATTCTCACCGTTGATAGAATGGACACTCGGCTACAATATGCACCTTCTTTGAAAACTTAGTTTGCAGTATTTCACACACTTTTGGTGGTTTGAAGTTTTTAAACAAAGTTGGCTTTTTCTCGGGTTACGGTAGTCCAAACCACTTCATATTCTCACCGATGATAGAATGGACACTCGGCTACAATATGCACTTTCTTTAAAAACTTAGTTTGCAGTATTTCATACACTTTTGGTGGTTTGAAGTTTTTAAATAAAGTTGGTTTTTTCTCCAGTTACAGTAGTCCGAGCCACTTCATGTTCACATTGATGATAGAATGGACACTCGGCTACAATATGCACCTTATTTGAAAACTTAGTTTGCAGTATTTCACACCCTTTTGGTGGTTTGAAGTTTTTAAACAAAGTTGGCTTTTTCTCGGGTTACGGTAGTCCAAACCACTTCATATTCTCACCGATGATAGAATGGACACTCGGCTACAATATGCACCTTCTTTGAAAACTTAGTTTGCAGTATTTCACACACTTTTGGTGGTTTGAAGTTTTTAAACAAAGTTGGCTTTTTCTCGGGTTTCGGTAGTCCAAACCACTTCATATTCTCACCGTTCATAGAATGAACACTCGGCTACAATATGCACCTTCTTTGAAAACTTAGTTTGCAGTATTTCATACATTTTTGGTGGTTTGAAGTTTTTAAACAAAGTTGGCTTTTTCTCGGGTTACGGTAGTCCAAACCACTTCATATTCTCACCGATGATAGAATGGACACTCGGCTACAATATGCACTTTCTTTAAAAACTTAGTTTGCAGTATTTCATACACTTTTGGTGGTTTGAAGTTTTTAAACAAAGTTGGCTTTTTTTCGAGTTACGGTAGTCCAAACCATTTCATATTCACACCGATGATAGAATGGACACTCGGCTACAATATGCACCTTCTTTGAAAACTTAGTTTGCACTATTTCACACACTTTTAGTGGTTTGAAGTTTTTGAACAAAGTTGGCTTTTTCTCATGTTACGGTAGTCCAAACCACTTCATATTCTCACCGATGATAGAATGGACACTCGGCTACAATATGCACTTTCTTTAAAAACTAAGTTTGCAGTATTTCATACACTTTTGGTGGTTTGAAGTTTTTAAACAAAGTTGGCTTTTTTTCGAGTTACGGTAGTCCAAACCATTTCATATTCACACCGATGATAGAATGGACACTCGGCTACAATATGCACCTTCTTTGAAAACTTAGTTTGCACTATTTCACACACTTTTAGTGGTTTGAAGTTTTTGAACAAAGTTGGCTTTTTCTCATGTTACGGTAGTCCAAACCACTTCATATTCTCACCGATGATAGAATGGACACTCGGCTACAATATGCACTTTCTTTAAAAACTAAGTTTGCAGTATTTCATACACTTTTGGTGGTTTGAAGTTTTTAAACAAAGTTGGCTTTTTTTCGAGTTACGGTAGTCCAAACCATTTCATATTCACACCGATGATAGAATGAACACTCGGCTACAATATGCACCTTCTTTGAAAACTTAGTTTGCAGTATTTCATACATTTTTGGTGGTTTGAAGTTTTTAAACAAAGTTGGCTTTTTCTCGGGTTACGGTAGTCCAAACCACTTCATATTCTCACCGATGATAGAATGGACACTCGGCTACAATATGCACTTTCTTTAAAAACTTAGTTTGCAGTATTTCATACACTTTTGGTGGTTTGAAGTTTTTAAACAAAGTTGGCTTTTTTTCGAGTTACGGTAGTCCAAACCATTTCATATTCACACCGATGATAGAATGGACACTCGGCTACAATATGCACCTTCTTTGAAAACTTAGTTTGCACTATTTCACACACTTTTAGTGGTTTGAAGTTTTTGAACAAAGTTGGCTTTTTCTCATGTTACGGTAGTCCAAACCACTTCATATTCTCACCGATGATAGAATGGACACTCGGCTACAATATGCACTTTCTTTAAAAACTAAGTTTGCAGTATTTCATACACTTTTGGTGGTTTGAAGTTTTTAAACAAAGTTGGCTTTTTTTCGAGTTACGGTAGTCCAAACCACTTCATATTCTCACCGTTCATAGAATGAACACTCGGCTACAATATGCACCTTCTTTGAAAACTTAGTTTGCAGTAATTCACACACTTATGGTGGTTTGAAGTTTTTGAACAAAGTTGGCTTTTTTTCGAGTTACGGTAGTCCAAACCACTTTGTATTCACACCGATGATAGAATGGACACTCGGCTACAATATGCACCCACGTACAAAACTTAGTTTGCAGTATTTCATACAGTTTTGGTGGTTTGAAGTTTTTAAATAAAGTTGGCTATTTCTCGAGTTACGGTAGTCCTAGACACTTCATGTTCACACCGATGATAGAATAGCATCAAAATTTTACGAACGACTGCAATCTCTGGCTATTACGAAAACAACATTAAGAAATCGCAGTAAAAAACACCACTTGTTTCGTTGTTCCTTTATCACTGCAATCTATGATTTGACCCTTAGTCAGCGTCAAAAACGTACGATGTCGCTTGGCGTCAATTGGAATGTCCCTTATTGGGGCCTTTTGAGACAATTCACATGTCTCAAATTACCCCAATAATTTGAGAAATATCTTGGGACCTTTTGGACTGTTTCATTTGGGGGTCTTTTGGTATTTTTCTGACGTCTCAAAAGGCCCCTAAAAATAGCCCAAAAAGTGGGGGCCTTTTGGAAAAAAAATCGGGGGCCTTTTGGAATGTGGGGCCTTTCGTCCACCGACCCTTATGTATGTATCTATTCTAAGCCGCTGTGTACCTTAATGTTCAAGTCCTATAATTTGTGATTGCATTGATTTTTCCATTCTGTATTTATAATCTTGTGTGCTTTATTTTTGTTTTTTTGTCTTTTAATCGATTATTAACTGACACGAAAAAACACAAAACGAGTCAATTTCAATAACGTTTTATTCAATAACTTTTACAAATGCCATTATTTACGTAAAAAGTTTTTATTTTCTGTATTGTTTAATGCAGTTTTCCGTTCTGATCGATTGCAATTGAACACGTTGTGTATTCTTCATTACGATCCCTTGACTTGTAGAAGACAGCGTTGAGGTAATATAATATAATGAATTATTAATATGCCCTAATTTGGTCCTTGTATTTTATGACCCTATTTACATGCGCATGCCCCGTTTCATCAACCCTGTCTCAGTATGAACAATAAAAGATGTAATTTGTTGTCTTGGTCAGTCTGCTATAACTTCAGTGAGTCAGTTATACAGTCAGACAGTTATACTGTTAGTCAGTTATACAGTGAGTCAGTTAAACAATCAGTTATACTGTCCGTCAGTTATACTGTCAGTCAGTTGAACGGTTAATCTGTTATACTCTCAGTCATACAGGGTGGCCCAAAAGTCTCTACCCGCTGTTTGACGTCGAATTTCTCGAAAAAAATTTATTGGAAGATTGGTGTTCAAATATGCAGTTATAGGTAAAAACACTTGAAAAATTAAATTACGTTATCAGATTTGACCTATTTCTCACCATAATATGGCTTTTTGTAAAAAAATCGGCAAAAATCAGGTTATTCCTGTATTTTTATGATCTTCAGTCGAATTTTTTAAATGTAAACGTGTTATAAGACTCAAGAATTGCATAATTCTGCGTTATGATGATGTTTGAGCTGAAATTGTCACAAAATAAAAATTGTATTGGCTTCGACCGGCGAAATATAAGCCAATTTGCGTATGTCATTTTTCGGACCAAAATCTTCAATTTGGCAGTTTTCAGCATCTATCTTGTTTTTATAGCCCTAAATGGGGTCTTATGACGTTACATTCGCACATTGGGAGTTGTTGAAGCATTATTATCTCGACTAGAAATTATTTTACCGATTTACAAATTTTTCGATTTTTCTTAAAAACTACGTTTTTTTGGTTACCCTGACTTTTTTGTAGTAAATCACTATAATGGCCCCAGACACGTCCAAAGCCTGACTAATCTAGATTAGCCTAGGCTAATCTAGATTAGTCAGGCTTTGGACGTGTCTGGGGCCATCAACCTGTCTTCTTATACAGATATCATAAAAACCAAGTTAACACTTGTTTTCAGCATCATACAACTCTTTTACAATTATTTGAACATTTTATCGTATCATTTTGTCCAGTTTCCATAGTATTTTGGTCAGAATTGCCGAAAATACACGAAAAATCCATCAATTTCGCACAAAAGTAAAATTTTAGCAATCCTATAAAAAACAAACCCTATAATATGAAATTTCAGGTGTTATTACATATATTTAGGTTGTAAAAGGGAATCATGCAATTTAATAAATTTGAGAAATTCATGGTCAAAGAGCGGGTAGAGACTTTTGGGCCACCCTGTACTGTCAGTCAGTTATACTGTCAGTCAGTTGAACGGTCAATCAGTTATACTGTCAGTCAGTTATACTGTCAGTCAGTTGAACGGTCAATCAGTTATACTGTCAGTCAGTTATACCGTCAGTCACTTAAACGGTCAATCAGTTATACTGGTAAGTCCGCGGATCTTTAATCAGTAAGTTTTACAGTCAGTCAGTGAAACAATCATCTTGATTCAGTGAACTTTTACAGTCAGCTGAACAGTAAGTTGTATCTTTTGTGTTGAAACCAGTAAGGTTTCAAGAACAGTCAGTTTTGCTAGTGGGTATTTTTTTTGAAACATCACATCCGTTCCGTCACAGGAGGAGAAGTCTGGCTGGATGCTAAAATAGTGCTGACAAACTTCTATTAGAAAATTTCGTTTGTAACATTTTGTCCTGTGCAAATGCGAATTATGGATCCACACAAAAACTGCTCCGAAAATGGTTGTTTTTCAGGTGATTTTTATTTCAGGTAGTTCGAAACTTACATTGGATTCATGAAACATCACTTTTATCTATGAATAATTTGATTTTATCTTTTTTCTCGTTTTTTTCAACCTTAAATTAGCTTTCATAGCAAAAAAACTAGAAAAGTAGTAAAAACCAAAGTGGTCCTTCATTAAATCTTTGTTTTATAGTCCCAATGTGAGGTTAGAAGCACTTAAAAGTTTATTTCATCCATTTCATTTTATGTGAATCCATAATTCGCATTTGCGCAGGACAAAATGTTACAAACTAAATTTTCTAATAGAAGTTTGTCAGCACTATATCAGGGCGATGATGCTAAAACCACAAAAAATTTGTGCGAATTGTGCGAAATCAGTCATCTAATAAATGAGATGTGCATAGAAAAGCCAATCGGTTGTAGCACTTATATAAGGGGTGAGAAAAGTGGAATTCCTTCCTCGTTGGCGTTTTCAAAAATTTAAATGTTTCCTAAGGTTGAGGTGAATTGGCCTGAGAACTATCTCTACTTCCCTCTTTAGGGAATTCCCCTCCCTTCGAACACTAGCGGACGAGAAGGGGTGGGAAAAGTGGAATTCCCCCCTCTTTGGCGTTTTCAAAGAGTCAAGTTTGTTCTTTAAGGTGTATGTAGGTAAATTGACATGAAAACTGGAAATTTCCCTCTCTTTGACGAAATACCCCTCCCTTTGGTGAATTAGATCGTCCGCCAGTACCTCAAATTTTATGGAAGATTACTCTCCCTCAAGAAAGTAATGACCGAGCTACATACAGGGTGGGCCAAAAAAACCACACGATTTTGAACGTTGAATAACTCAATCTATAAACAATCGATTCAATCGTTTTGGCTTTCAAACAAAAACAGGAACGATTAGATCGGTTATTTATAGCTAAAGTTATTAACGTTCAAGATCGTATGGTTTTTCGGCCCACCCTGTATGTACATATACTTCCTACCACTTTCAGTGGCTGGTGTTTAGTGTTTTTGGTGATGATGTTTTGGTGTGTATGTGTGGCGCCAGTCAAAGCACTGGCGGACGAGCCAAAATCCGTAAGAGAGGGGAATGTCCCCAAAGATGGGGGGATTTGGCAGATTTTGAGTCCTTATACTTAAACCTTAAAGAACAAACATAGCTTTTCGATACTGCCAAAGAGAAGGGAATTCAAACCCCTCCTCGTATGCCGATGATTCAGAGTGAACTTTACGGAGACTTCATATAATACCAGTGACAATCGGTTAGTTGTGTAAGTCGGTGGAATTCTTTCTGAAAACATATAGTTATATATCGTGTCGTTATTCTCTTTTCATGTTCTTGCAGAAATATGCGTATCAATTACAATCAGAGAATCATGAGAAGACTTGTTAAAGTTATAAAGCAAATCCAAATCTAAAAAAATTATATAATTATTTTAAATTGAATTATATCGTGTTGGAATAAATTGAACACAAGATGGATCTATCTGAAAAACTGAACCAACTGGCGGACGGCAAACTCGATAACGACAGCAACAACAACAACAACAACAACAACAACAACAACAACAACAACAACAACAACAACAACAACAACAACAACAACAACAACAGCAACAAAAATAACAACAACAACAGCAACAACAACAAAAACAATAACAATAACAACAACAACAACAACAACAACAACAACAACAACAACAACAACAACAACAACAACAACAACAACAACAACAACAACAACAACAACAACAACAACAACAACAGCAACAATAACAATGACAATAAAAATAACAACAACAACAATAATAATAATAACAAAACACTAACAATAACAATAACAACTGTCCTGAATATGAAGGCAAGCCCTGTTGTGAAGAGCGATTTAGGCAGTTTATGCTAGGTCCACTATATCAGGGACAGGTAGCCAATCCACAGACATTTCGGTGAGTGAGTGAGTGAGTGAGTGAGTGAGTGAGTGAGTGAGTGAGTGAGTGAGTGAGTGAGTGAGTGAGTGAGTGAGTGAGTGAGTGAGTGAGTGAGTGAGTGAGTGCCTAATGACTGACTGACTGACTCACTGACTGACTGACTGTCTAACTGACTGACTGACTGACTGACTGACTGACTGACTGACTGACTGACTGACTGACTGACTGACTCATAATACAGGAATGTGCTGTGTGAGCGGAAGCTGATGTTCACCGCCGTTTTAATGTCAATCGGTTGCATTCCGTGTTTTATTATCGCCGTGCTGATGACCAACTGGGTACAGATCGTACTGCCACATCATCGAAATTCAGGTCTGTTTGATTGACTGACTTACTGATTGACTGACTGACTGACTGACTGACTTACTGACTGACCGACCGACTGACTGACTGACTGACTGACTGACTGACTGACTGACTGACTGACTGACTGACTGACTGACTGACTGACTGACTGACTAACTGACTGATTGACTGACTGATATTTGCTCAACCTCAGGCAATCGAGTTCTAGTCCAACTAGGCATTTGGGGAGAGTGGCGTACAAACCAATCTGTTGACGGAAACCTAACGCGTAAGTTGAGTTAAATTTGAGAAAACTATGTTTTTTTTCGAATCAGAATGAATTTCGTTAAATCAATATATGAAAATTTCAATCTAGTTTATTTTAGGAGAATGGATCGAACATTTTCCTGAACCCCCAGACAAAGTGATTCGACTCGCCGATCATAGTATGCCACGTTAGTTACGTTAGTTGTTGTGGACAACAATAACAACAAAAACAACAACAACAACAACAACAACAACAACAACAACAACAACAACAACAACAACAACAACAACAACAACAACAACAACAACAACAACAACAGCAACAACAACAACAACAACAACCAAAAACAACAACAACAAAAAACTCAATATTCAAGTCGCACAAAAAATATAACAGCGTAACCAATATATAATATAAAATTATCGATGTTAATTCGTTATTATTAACGTTATTGTTATTGTTAATTCTAACAAAAAATATGAATAAGCTATTTTAATTATTCATGCCCTCTATGTAATTATTCTGTTCTTGCCTAACAACGAATAAATCGAACAAACCACAGGTGAGAATAACAAAAATAATTATACATTCACTCTCAAGTCGAAGGAGCGTAGCGACTGAGTGCTCCCCTCCCCCCAGCTAAGGCTCGCGTCCAATAGGATCTTATTTAAACGCTGCTTTTATTACCTATTGACCAGTCTAAAACATGAGTGGTTTTTTTAGCAACTCTTACTTCACTGGTTGTCGTTACCCCAACAAACGGGTAGAGTTTACCCGCCCACATAAAACGAGAATGTTCGTCATAAGTAAACAAATTGAAACATGAATGCAAACTTAAAACAATCGTTTATCTGGCTGTCGTTGGTGTTCTCAAACGGCGATAGCTTCGCTGCCGATCGGAAATAATTCGTTTCTAAAACTTAGTGATTGAATAAAGAAACATGAGCTAAATTTTACCATATGGTTAAAATTCACGCTTTATACTCTAAATTGAAATCCTTGTCACTTGGATGATCTATCATGGAA
>OZ038446.1:27405817-27410817 GCA_964036265.1 Daptonema setosum
CCTCCTTACTGTGTAACGGAGTATTTTTTTAGAATATACTGTTTTTCAAGGTGTCCGATTTTCATTATATCGTATGACTCGCGCACCAACGAATCCTCCAAATGGGAGGGAAATTTCCTCAAAGAGGCAAAAACAGCCATGTTCAGGTAATTTTACGTATATACACCTTAAGGAAATTTTTTGTGAACGCCAAAGAGGGGAATTCCACCCTTCTCCGCTAGTGGAATGTAAGATAGCCGATTTACAGAAATTTGCCTCCCTTTTGAAAGACTGACTTTCCTTACTCCATAACGGAGTTCCCTTTCGAAATATAATTCTTCTTTACATATTTGTGCTTCTTTTGTTTTGTCGTCTGTCCAGTCTAGTGCTTAGGGCGACGGCCTCGAAAGCCGGCGGTCCTAAGTTCGAAACCTGACTTGAGACACAGATTCATACGCGTTGCTTCTGAGGTTTCTGCCATTGCCCGTCAATTTATTCAACTATCTGGCCACTACGAAAACACCATTCTGATATGGTATTCTATTAGTGTGCCTTATAGCTTTTGTTAATGAAGAAGTACAAGTAAAGTAAAAAAAGTCGCCACGCTCCCCCCCCATAAAAAATAGACTTCTTCTTCTTGAAAACCTAACCGTATAATAACCCAACTTTATAATTTTTACTCACAAACATTCTTACATTTGATCGAACCAGACTTTTATATTGTATTCAATTTTCTAACACAATTTTTATTTTTCTCCAATCAGATTATGACTTTTCTCAATAATGTAACTTAGATGGTTTTGTTTCTAACAATTTTCCCGTTCGGGGAATATGTGCCACCCTCTTAAAACTATAGCTTGGTCAGAGTTTCCTGTTATCAAAGTTAATTTTGTTTGCCTTTTACGCACGTATTTAATGAATTAGGCGCAATTTACTTATGTTGTCAAAATGTTATGTGAAAAAGATTTTAATTCACGAAAATTTGAAACCGCGCCAAAACCAGATTTTGGTTTCAAACTGCGTGTCAAAAAGTTTTGGTTAACAAGAAAACCTGGATACGCTATAAAAATTACAACGAACCGATGACCAGTTTCCGTTACAGTGATACAACGAATAAATTTTCTTTAAACAACGAAAACCATTGAAAAAAACTGACATTAAACGAGAGATATGTATATTGAAATCACAGCTTATAAAACACATTATCACAGTTTAGTATTCACAAAAACTACATACTCCTATTAATTTACGTTGCCAACTGTTGCATGTACTGTAGTTGTGTATGTATTCTACAGTATGTATTCTACTGTATGATCACAAGTAGAAACGTAATAAAACTCTTTCACAGCAAAAACAATGACAATGTGACAAACAATGTGACAAACAATGTGACAAGCAATGTGACAAACAATGTGACAAGCAATGTGACAAACAATGTGACAAACAAAGTGACAAACAATGTGACAAACAATGTGACAAGCAATGTGACAAACAATGTGACAAGCAATGTGACAAACAATGTGACAAGCAATGTGACAAGCAATGTGACAAACAATGTGATAAGTAATGTGACAAACAATGTGATAAGTAATGTGACAAACAATGTGAAGATTAAAGTTGAAGACTTTCAGTAATTCCGTGAGTAATTTTCTGGCCGACATCGCATATGGTGTCGCAATTACATATATCATTCGAATTGTCTTTCATATGACAATGGAAAGGTCAAACAGTGTGATGAAAGTATAATATGACAAAAATTTATGAAAAATTTAACGAAAAATGATAAACCATGAAATTTTAATATGAAAAACAATATGACAAAACATGTTACAAAACTAGGAGCAACAATATGCTAAACATTGAGGGAAACAATATGATAAACACTGTGAGGAACAAAATGATAAACATGATGAGAAATAATATGACAAACATGATGAGAAACAATATGATAAACACTATGAGAAACAATATAATAAACACAATGAGAAGCAATATGAAAAACATTGAGAGAAACATAATGATAAACACTATGAGAAACAATATGATAAACACAATGAGAAACAATATGATAAACACTATGAGAAACAATATAATAAACACTATGAGAAACAATATGAAAAACATTGAGAGAAACATAATGATAAACACAATGAGAAACAATATGATAAACACAATGAGAAACAATATGATAAACACTATGAGAAACAATATAATAAACACTATGAGTAACAATATGAAAAACATTGAGAGAAACATAATGATAAACACTATGAGAAACAATATGATAAACACAATGAGAAACAATATGATAAACACTATGAGAAACAATATAATAAACACAATGAGAAGCAATAAGAAAAACATTGAGAGAAACATAATGATAAACACAATGAGAAACAATATGATAAACACTATGAGAAACAATATAATAAACACAATGAGAAGCAATATGAAAAACATTGAGAGAAACATAATGATAAACACTATGAGAAACAATATGATAAACACAATGAGAAACAATATGATAAACATTGAGAGAAACAATATGATAAACACTATGAGAAACAATATGATAAACACAATGAGAAACAATATGACAAGCATTGAGAGAAACAGTATGATAAACACTATGAGAAACCGTATGAGAAACACTATGGGAAACAATATGATAAACACTATGAGAAACCATATGAGAAACACTATGGGAAACAATATGATAAACACTATGAGAAACCATATGAGAAACAGTATGATAAACATTTAGAGAAACAATATGATAAACATTATGATAAACAATATGATAAACACTATGAGATACAATGGCTAATGATCGAAGTTAAACTTTCAGAAACTCCGTTGGCAATTTTTTGAAACGATGGCCCTGGCTTATGCTTAGGCTCAGGCTTAGGTTTATGCTTTGGCTCAGATTTAGGCTTATGTTTAGGCTCAGGCTTAGGGTTATGCGTATACTCATTGGCTTAGGTTCATTGGCGTAGCTAAACTATGTAGATTCGGTAAAGTACATAGACTCAGTCGAAGTATGTAGGTTCGGTGAAGTGCATAGGTTCGGTCGAAGTTGACTCGGTAAAGTAAGTTCGGTTGAAGTAGGTTCAGCCAAAGTAGGTTCAGTCGAAGTAGGTTCGGTCAAAGTAGGGTTCGGATGAAGTAGGTTCGGTAAAGTAGGTTTTGCCAAAGTAGGCTCAGTCAGGGTAGGTTCAGTCGTAGAAAGTTCGGTCGAAGTAGGTTCGGTCAAACTAGGGTACGGTTGAAGTTGTTTCGGTCGAAGTAGGTTCGGCCAAAGTGGGCTCAGTCGAAGTAGGTTCGGTCAAACTAGGGTACGGTTGAAGTTGTTTCGGTCGAAGTAGGTTCGGCCAAAGTAGGCTCAGTCGAAGTAGGTTCGGTCAAACTAGGGTACGGTTGAAGTTGTTTCGGTCGAAGTAGGTTCGGCCAAAGTAGGCTCAGTCGAAGTATGTTCGGTCAAAGTAGGGTTCGCTTGAAGTTGGTTCGTTTGGTAAAGTACATAGGTTTCGCCGAAGTAGGCTCAGTCGGAGTAGGTTCAGTCGTAGTAAGTTCGGTCGAAGTAGGTTCGGTCAAACTAGGGTACGGTGAAGTTGTTTCGGTAAAGTAGGTTTGCCGAAGTAGGCTCAGTTGAAAGTAGGTTCGGTCAAAGTAGGGTTCGGTTGAAGTAGGTTTTGCCGAAGTGGGCTCAGTCGGAGTAGGTTCAGTCGTAGTAAGTTCGGTCGAAGTAGGTTCGGTCAAACTAGGGTACGGTTGAACTTCAACCGTTGAAGTAGGCTCAGTCAAAGTAGGTTCGGTCGTAGTAGGTTCGGGCGAAGTAGGTTCGATCAAAGTAGGGTTCGGTTGAAGTAGGTACGGTAAAGTAGGTTTTGCCGAAGTAGGCTCAGTCGAAGTAGGTTCGGTCGTAGTAGGTTCGGGCGAAGTACAGGGTGGTCCAAAAAAAATGACAACACTTTGAAGCTGAATAACTCTCGGCACAGAGATCAGATTTGATTGAAATTTTCAGGTATTATCAACAACATACTAACTTAGAAAAATGTATAAAACCAAGCTGATCAGACAATCACAGCGGCCACCACGCATTAATGTTTGGAAAAATGCGTGTGGGTCAAAAACCGAGCGAACAATTAGGACATGGATTACACGTGATTTGCGAAAAAATAAACTCAGTTATTTTAGCCTGTAATCAATAAAGAGTCTTTTTTACTTATGCTGAAACATTTGTAGTATAAATTTTTTGAATTTTTATTTTTCATTAGATAAAATCTTGTTTCAGAGGTGAAAACTGCGTGTATCTCCTTCGCAATTTTACAGACCCCACAGATTTTTCGAAAGTTTACAGTTTTTATCAAAAATCTGGGAAACGAACCCGGGCCGCTCGCATGCTAGGCAAGCGCTCTTGCACTGTGCTACTGAGCCGATGCAACTAAGCTGCATAAACCCGACTATAACTGGCTCGCTACGCTCGCATGCTCTCTACAACATAGTGCCTATGCTACAACACGTGCAGGAACAAATATTGAAATCTCCCCTGCGGGGCCTAACGCGCTTGTCCTCGCTCCGCTCGGACAAGCCAGCCTTACGTTAGGTTATCGGGGGCTCGCAAACAGTAAAACTTTACATAGAATAGTAATGTTGCTCGAGAAAATCCAAATTCGAAAATCTGTGGGGTCTGTAATCATGCATCTCCTTCTGACATTGAAAAAGCGTTTAGTTTGCTAATTTAAAATGAAAAAATAAAAAACAATTTAACAAAATGCTTAAAAACCATCGATAAAATTTAAGTAAACGTGGAATGTTCACCATCGACTAGCAAAATCTAATATTTCATTTATTACGTGCATATCACCCCTTGAATATGCATGCACAATGTAGGCGGTTTTTGACCCATGCGCATTTTCGCAAACATTAATGCGTGGTGGCCGCTGTGATTGTCCGATCATCTTGGTTTTATACATTTTTCTAAGCTAGTATGTTGGTGATAATACCTGAAAATTTCGATG
>OZ038446.1:27413317-27453722 GCA_964036265.1 Daptonema setosum
TTGCACCTTAAGTTAAATTCCACCCTGTTTGGGAAAATTCCATTCCCCGCTCGCCGGCTTCAGCTTTGAGATCAGCACCATCAATCTGGTCAACTCCTTGTATAGCCCATCCAGGGTTTCTTATTGGCCAAAAACTTTTTGGCGCGCAGTTTGAATTCAAATCTGCATTTGGCGCGTTTTAAAGTTTTTTCGATGGAGAGATTCTTTTTCACATTTAATATTTAGATAACAGATAAAACTTGCACCCAATTCATTGCATACGCGCGTGACCGGCTCGAAAAATAAAAATTTTTGATAGTCGGCGCCACTAGCGTACGAGCTATTCCTCCGGACACTAGCGGACGAGAAGGGGCGGGAAAAGTGGAATTCCCCCCTCTTTGGCGTTTTCAAAAAGTATATTTCGTTCCCTGAGGTGTAGGTAAATAATCCGACAACTGCCAATTCCCCCCTCTTTGATGACATTCCCCTCCCTTTGGAGGATTAGCTCGTCCGCCAGTGCCTCCAGCCACTAGCGGACGAAGGAGCAACGGAAAAGCAGAATTCCCCTCTCTATGGCAGTTCTAAAAAGTAGAATTTCTTTCCTAAGGTGTACGTAAAACAGCCTTTTTTCTGCTGATTCCCCCACTTAGTCGAAATTCCCCTCTCTTTGGAGGATTAGCTCGTCCGCCAGTGTTTCCAGAGTCCAGAGGTAGATGGTGAATTTCACCAAAAAAAGGAGAAATTCGCAGTTTTCCGGCCATTTTACCTACATCTTAGTGGATTTTTTTATTACCAAAAAGCGGGGATTCCACTTTCTCACGCCTACTCGTCCGCTGGTTATCATGGAGTGGTGTTGTTATTCTCCTGGTGTTTGTATCATTTTTGTTTACCCTGTAGTCATAGCAATTTCGGAATAGTGGCCCATGACTCCGGCCGTCATTTATCACTAACTCTAATCACTGGCGGACGAGCTAATTCCCCAAAGGGAGGGGAATTTCGTCAAGGAGGGGGGGGGGGAATTGGCAGTTTTCAGGTCTTTTTACCTGCACCTTAGGAAACAGATTCTACTTTTTGAAAATGCCAAAGAGGGGGAATTCCACTTTTCCAACCCCTTCTCGTCCGCTAGTGACTCTAAAATTGAAAATAGTCGGCGATAAATTTTGCAAAACTGGCGCCATCCAGATCGTATCCAGGGTTTATTGTTAGCAAAAAACTATTTGATTCAATTATTAAATAAATAAAATAATAAAAACCATTTGATTCAGTTTTAAAATAAATGAAATAATAAAAAAAATATAGCTATTTTAATTCGAAATTGATTCCGGCGCACTTTCGAAAATTTCGAGAAGTAAACACTCCTTCACATCACATTTGAACAACTTACGAAATGTGCGATTAATTCTTTGCAAACGTGCGAAACCGACCGGCAAAACAGATTTTTGATACCAAGAAACCCTGACCAAGCTATATAAACTGCACCCCATAGGCCAGGCCAGTATCATGATAATTGATATTTCATTTATCATAGCAGCTTTTATGGTTACTACATGTAGAATACATACATATGTATGTATATACTGAATGTACGTGTATCGATTTAATGAACTGGCGGACGAGCCAAATCTCCAAAGAGAGGGGATTTCGTCGAAGAGGGGTGAATTGGCAGTTTTGAACCCATTTTACCTATACACCTTAGGGAACAAATTCCACGATTTTGAAAATGCCAAACAGGGGGGAATTCCACTTTCCCACACCTTCCCGTCCGCTAGTTATTTCACGCGATGATGTTGAAAACGAGATAAAGCAGACTATGTATGTAAATACGATATCTGAAATGAGTGAGAGACAGGGAGAGGATTGGGACGGGACGATATTTGTCACAGTGGTAAGTAGGGATGGGCACCGGGACAGAAAAACCGGGACGGAGCCGGACTTTGATTTTTGAGAAAAACCGGGACCGGGACGGGACCGGGACCATTTATACCGGGACCGGGACTGATATCGGGGACAGCAAGGGAAAGTTCTCCCGGTGAAAAAAACCGGGACAGCAAGGTAAATTCTCGGTAAAAAAAACCGGGACAGCAAGGCAAATTCTCGGTAAAAAAAACCAGGACTTTGGTGTAGTGGGCGAGTGAGTGATTTATTTTCTTCATTTTACGTTATCTGTTGTGTTGTGTTATTCTTGAACTCATTTCACCAATTACAAAACAACAAAAAAACAAAAAACAAAAAAATGTTCATATAAAATGGTTGAATCTCGCCTTTTATTGCAGCACAGAAGTCCCGGTTCGAAGTCCCGGGGACTTCGGGACTTTGGAAAACCGGGACCGGGACGGGACCGGGACAGAACCGGAACTTTGATTTCTTGAAAAACCGGGAACGGGACTATGATTTAAAAAAACGGGTTCGGGCCCCGTCCCCGGGTCGTTCCAGTCCCGTTTTTTTATCCCGGTGCCCATCCCTAGTGGTAAGTGCGCCAGCCTCGGAAACTGGTGCTCTTGGTTCGAAACCTGGCTTAAGAAACGGAACCTGACGTTCAAAAAGCATGTATGTATGTATGTTGTACTGAGGTTTCTGCCGTTGCCCGTCGGTTCATTCCACCTATCTGGCCCCTACAAACACCCCATTCTGATATGGTACTGGTGTGCTTTCATGTTTTTCGTAGTCGAACGCTCAGTAATATAACTGAGGTTCGAATATTTCGCGACATTTTTGGACATTGTCGAGACAGTTTGTTGTCAAGCACACTATTTTTTGTAACATTTTTGTCAGGCACATTAATTTTCAATTTTCAATTCAAGGTGTGTAGCAAGAGTTTTATAAAAAAAAACGCTAATTAGTCGCCTTTGTCGCGAAATATTCGAACTTAAGTTATACAATTATTATGAGAAAAAACTAGTGTTAAACAGTTGAAACAGCGCGGAAAAATTGCCATTTCATAGCGAGAATTTATGGCAGTGATAATAGCACACCTGGTTAACCTGATAAAATGACTTCTTATCGGTGTGGTGAGCAACATTTTTACGTAATACGTTGATACTGTTGACGTTTCATCAAAAACGTTTTTCTTCAGTCCATAAACTATTTTGTGAAACGTAAATCATTATCAACCACAACCATAGTTTGTACATGTTTTTCTATTACCAGGCTGAAAAATAATTCGACAATGATTTGTAGACCATGTTCTTGTTGTTGTTCTTGTTTCTCCAACTTATGTTCTGATTGAAGAAAAGACTCTACTGCATTTGTTATAGTCGTACGAATTCTACGTTTTGGAATCGCTTTTTTCATTCCTCCTTCGCATGCTCAACAACAACAACAACAACAACAACAACAACAACAACAACAACAACAACAACAACAACAACAACAACAACAACAACAACAACAACAACAACAACAACAACAACAACAACAAAAACAACAACAACAACAACAACAACAACAACAACAACAACAACCAACAACAACAACAACACCCTAATTTCAGAATCACTCACCGTCATGTACATCGCAAGGATAATCCTCCTTTGCCTGCTGTACCTCCCCACGATCTCAACCTCCTGGAGTGGTATCGCTGTGGTTGGCCAGAACGGTCAGAATGGGCAGATCTACGAACCACAGATCGATGCCTATTACAAAACGGACAATTTCGGTCAGTTAGAATAAGGCTTTCAGATTCCTAGTGACGAACAGACAGTTTATTTCAGCTTTTCCGGGTCGTGAAACATTGTCTCATGGTGTTGTATGATAGAAGTTGGCGTCATTTTGTCGCCTGTCCAGTCTAGTGCGTAGGGCGCCGGCCTCGAAAACCGGCGGTCCTAAGTTCGAAACCTGAATTGAGACACAGATCCCGACGCGTTGCTCTGGGGTTTCTGCCATTGCCCGTCAGTTTATTCAACTCGCTGGCCACTACGAAAACACCATTCTGATATGGTATTACTTATGGCTTAAGTTAATGAAGAAGTCCAAGTGAAAAATGATGGGAAAGATCAACTAAATTCAACTTAACAGCCGTTTTAGTACTGGGACTTTATCGTAACTTGAACCATCTAGGCACACTATCATCATTCAGAATGGTGTTTTCGTAATGGCCAGAGAAAATGATTAAGCTGACGGGCAATTACAGAAACTCCAGAGCAACGCGTCAGGATCTGTATCTCAAGTCAGGTTTCAAACTCAGGACCACCAGTTTCCGAGGCTGGCGCCATACGCATGTCTAGTGCATAGAACGCCGGCCTCGAAAACCGGCGGTCCTAAGTTCGAAACTTGACTTGAGCAATAGATCCTGACGCGTTGCTCTGGGGTTTCCGCCATTGCCCGTCAGTTTATTCAACTGGCTGGCCACTACGAAAACACCATTCTGATATGGTATTACTGTGCCTTAATGGCTTCAGTTAATGAAGAAGTCCAAGTAAAAAAAAGTTAAGTCGTATTTTGTTCAGGCTTCGACAAGCAATGCAGCTTCGCGGCTACTACCGCCGTCAACTGTAAGGTCTACACAAGTGGTGGCAACTGCAATCGTCAAGCCAGTAACACGGTGGTCGAGGCCGATGCGCGCACCGATAATCGTCGCACCCTGGCCCGCATGACCATCGGACGATACGGCCACAGTATGACGAGCATAGGTTTGTTCCACTAGCGGCAAGATGGATGGGTGGTGTAGGTGAAATGGCCTACCTTCTGTCATTTTCCCCTCTTTGGGAAGATTTCCTGCCATATTCCCCTCTTTGGAAAGAAATTGCAACCGTCAAGCCATTCGCACGGTGGTCGAGGCCGATGCGCGCACCGACAAGCGTCGCACCCTGGCCCGGATGACCATCGGACGATACGGTCACAGTATGACGAGCATAGGTTTGTTCAACTAGCGGCAAGAAGGGTGGGTAGGAAAAGTGAAATTTCTCCTCTCTGGTGTTTTTTTCAAGTAGAAGTTGTTATCTGAGGTGTACAGTAAATGAAATGGTCTAATTTCTGCCAACTACCCCTTTTTGGAAAAATTCCGCTCCCGTTGGAGGTTTGGCTCGTCTGCCAATGATGTGCCCGAAATCATTATGTTAAATGCAGCGTAAAACAGCGAAACTCAATATTGAATAATAAACGTCGTGAAATGTCGACTCCTCAAGTCGTGTGTAAAACGACGTCAAAAGGGCCGATTCTTCCTTCTCTCTTTGACGAAAGTTTTCCTCCCTTTGGTGGGTGGGCTCATATCCGCGCGTCCACACAGTAATGTTTCAGGAACGACCAAAATTCATGTGGCGCTCTTTTTGTCAGACGGTGCGGCGCGCATATGATAACAGATTATTTCGGTAAACAGAAGCCCTGATCGATTATTGTTTTCCGGTTTATCTGCGTTTTCGGGAACGAATGGCGTTCAAGTTTGTTTCTAGACAGCGACACGTTGGTTATCTGTGGCGGAACGCAAACTACGCAAACGTTGAACACATGCGAATTATGCCACATCGCCCATCCGGTCTGCGTGCCAACCGCCAACATGCCATCGAACGTCGATCGACATGTATCCGTAGTCAGCAACGGGCACCTATATGTGATCGGAGGTGAGCTAGCATGGATAGTTTAAGCTTGGGCTCAGGTTTAGGCTCAGGATTGAGCTTGGGCTTAGGTTCAGGCTCAGGCTTAGGATTAGGCTACTGCTAACTATCCGTATTCATTCAGCCAGGGTCAACTGTATGTTATCAGAGGTGAGCCAGATTTAGGTTCAGGCTTGGACTTAGGTTTAGGTTAAGGTTTAGGCTTAGGATTAAGCTATGGCTTTGGCTAATGCTTCTATCCGCTTGTATCCGTGTTCAGCATTGGGCACCTGTATATCATCGGAGGTGACGTAGCATGGATAGTTTAAACTTAGGCTCAGGTTTAGGCTTAGGATTGAGCTTCGGCTTAGCTTCAGGGTCAGGCTTAGGCTAAGGATTAGGCTTGGGCTTAGGCTAAGGCTTCTGCTAACATGCCATCCAACGTTGATCGGCATGTATCCGTCTTCAGCAATGGGCACGTGTATAACATCGGAGGTGAGCTAGCATGGATAGTTTAAGCTTAGGCTCTAGTTTAGGTTTAGGGTTGAGCTTTTAAGCTTAGGTTCAGGCTCAGGCTTAGACTTAGGCTCCTGCTAAATATTCGTATTCATTCAGCTAGGGTCACCTGCTTGTTATCAGAGGTGAGCGAGATTTAGGCTTAGGCTTTGGCTTAGGCTCAGGTTTATGCTTAAGCTCAGGCTTAGGATTGAGCTTGGGCTTAGGCTTAGGCTTCTGCTAACAGACCATCCAACGTTGATCGGCAAGTATCTGTGTTCAGCAACGGGCACCTACCTATATGTGATCGGAGGTGAGCCAGATTCAGGCTTAAACTTGGGCTTAAGTTTACGATTAATCTTGGGCTTAGGCTTAGGCTTCTGCTAACATGCCATCCATTATCCAACATCGACCGACATTAGACCGTAGCCGTTTTAGCCTGACTCAGCTGTATGTGATCGAAGGTGAGCTTAGGCGTAGGCTCAGTCACATGTTTTTGTCCTGTAATGTAGTTATACATAAATGTTTTTCTCAGGAAACGTCAACCGACAAATCAGTGCTGAAATGCTCGACTACCAGGTATCCACGAACTCATGGAGGTTCCGAGCGCCGATGCGAAGCAAGCGAGGTGACATACCGGGTGCCGTCGCACTCTCCAACGGGAACATCCTCGTGTGCGGCGGGTCGGTCAATGCCACCCATGTGCTGAACACTTGTGAGAGGTAACCATAACCATAACATAACATAACATATTATGGCATTACATAACATAACGTAACATAACATAACATGCCGGGTGCCATCGCACTCTCCAACGGTCACATCCTCGTGTGCGGTGGGTCGTTCAATGCCACCCATGTTCTGAACATTTCTGAGAGGTTGGTATTCAATTCAACATAACATAACATAACATAAAATAACATAACATATACCAACATAACATATACCAACATAACATAACATAACACAATATAACATATTACGGCATAACATAACATAACATATTATGACATAACATAACAGAACATATTATGACATGACATTACATAACATAACATAACATAACATGGGTTAGTGAGTATGTTAGTGAGTTATTGAGTTAGTGAGTGAGCGAGTGCCTGTGGAAGTAAGTGAGCGAGTGAGTGCATGAGTGAGTGACTGAGATAATAGGTGAGAGAGTGAGTAAATAAGTGAGTGAGAGAGTTAATGAGTGAGTGAGTGGCTGATATAGATCAGAATTATGTAACAACTACATAGTCACACCTATTCGCTCTTGTCGTGTACACTCCCATATGAATTGCAGCTATGACCCGCTGATCGACTCATGGACGAACCGCGGCAACATGCAGCGGCAGCGACATGGGTTTTCGATGGTCCGATGGAACGGTCGAATCTACGCGATCGGCGGCATGGGCGCCGACGATGGTGTCGGCAACGCTGAATCGTACAATGAACAGTACGATCAGTGGTCCATGGAAGATGTGGATCTGTTACAGGCAACCTTATTCAATGCCGTCGGCGCGATCGATCGCAGTTGTGTGTCGTGATCGGTGATCGGTGATCGCGTAACATAACATAACATAACATACCATAACACAACATGAAACATAACATGTCGGTTTTCAAGACTTTTCTGGCACATTCAATGTAAAACCTTTCCCTCACGCCCAAATAGTGGGCATGTCTGTCTTTTTGTTCGAATGTTTCTAAATGAATGAAATCGTTTGCAATGTACAGTGCGTTTGTTGGGTTACGACTTTTTTGGGACAATCCATGTAAAAACCTTTATGCGCGCGTGTGCATGTCTGTTGGTTCGATATATTAAAATAATTTACCTTAAATAAATATCACCTCAATCTGCATGATCTCAACTTGCTTGTCACTGAAAAACATGAATTTTCATTTAAACAAGCATTTCAATGGCAATAATTTAGGTTTTACAAAAATATCTAAAAAAAACAGTCGTAATCAAATGAACGTAAGTACGTAATTACTTGAGGTGTATTTTAGCGCTTTTGAGTGGGCTCAGTTACATTTTTCTCTGGTTTGTTACATATTCTTTTCAACAACAAATTATTGTCACATTTGAGGACATCCACGAATTCTCAGTTAAATGCGTTCATTATCCTGAATAAGACACAATAACATGTCAAGCATAGAATAATGTTCATATAATCCATAAAAAATAAATAGTGAACCAAAATAATGCAAAATTAGCAAATGTCTCAACAAGAAATAACCAGGGAACACAGAATTTATATCACAATCGGCACCGAAAAAGTATAGAAACAATTAACATTTTTTTTTTCATTTTTTACTTTCAGAATATCCGGCAAGCAATAACACATTTTAATAAAACATTTTACATTTCAATGTACACCACATTTTTTTTTTGAAAATATCAACTTTATTATTTCAAAGGATGAAAGGAATCAATGCGCGACGACTGGTTGGATAATCTTCGAACTTCTGCTGATACCAGCTGAAAGTAGTGACTGAATGAGTGACTGGATAAGTGACTGAATGAGGAACCGAAGTAGTTACTGAATGAAAGACTGAAGGAGTGACTAAGTGACTAAATGAGTTATCGAATGAATTATTGAATAAGTGAATGAATGAGTGACAGAATGAGTGACTGAATGAGTGAGAATGCGCTATTTTCGCTCAACCTCATTAAAAGGTGCACACTTCTAGTGAGTTGATCTCAAGTTGTGTCTATGTGCTGACGGACTGACTGATTGACTGACTGACTGACTGTTTGACTAACTGGCTGACTGACCGACTGATTTACTGACTGACTGACTTACTGATTGATTGACTGACCGATGATGAGAAAGTGCCCGAGGTCCAATGTTGGCTGCGGTGAAGAAGGCGAACGCCCATCCCGTCCATGACCGAGCCACGATTGCATAGCCAATCCTACAAGTGTCAGTCAGTCAGTCAGTCAGTCAGTCAGTCATTCAGTCAGTCACCCAGTCGGTCGGTCAGTCAGTCAGTCAATCAGTTGGACAATCAGAGATTCAGTAGTTAAGTGATACACTCAGTCGGTCCTCGGTCAGTCAGTCAGTCAGTCAGTCCGTCAGTCAGTAGTTCAGTGATACACTCAGTTGGTCCTCGGTCAATCAGTCATTCGGTCAGTCAGTTAGTGTTTCAGTTAGTAATCCAGTCAGTCGATCGAGCCGTCAGTCAGTTAGTGATTCAGTTAGTAATTCAGTCAGTCAGTCATTCGGTCAGTCAGTAAGTCAGTGATTCAGTCAGTCCGTCAGTAATTCAGTCAGTCAATCAATAAGACAGTCATCAAACAAACAGACCATTCAATGATTTCTCCGAGGAAATTGGCGCCCGATACAAACTCGAACATGCCACCTGTAAATAATGAATAAAATAACTCAGTGAATCAGTGAATAAGCTAGATTAGTTTACTAGTGAGTGCGTGAGTGAGTGAGTGTGCAAGTGAGTGAGTGAGTGAGCGTGTGCGTGAGTGAGTGACTGAGGGAGTGAGTGAATGAGTGATTGCGAGATTGAACAAGTGAGTGCGTGAGTGAGTGAGTGAGTGAGTAAGTGAGTGAGTGACTGAAAGAAACCTTGCGGTATCTTGTAACCAGTTTCCCCGGGTTTGCGCAAATTGCGTAGCACATGATCCGAGTGAATGTTGATGGCCATACCACCGCAAAAGAGAACCAGACCTGAATGTATAGAGTTTAGCGTTTTTTATTAATCAATCGTTTTGGGGCTCAGCTCCCTCGTTTCAAATATATGAGGTACAAAATCAAAATAAAAAATATGGCAACGAATAGTAGCGCAAAAATGAGTCATTTATAAGTCAGGATAATACACAACCACCAGCGGACCAGAAGGTGTGAGAAACGTAAGTCTTTCCTCTTTGGCGGTTTCAAAATGTAGTGTTTGTTCCTGAAGGTGTGAATGAAATGGCATAATTTTTTTGCTAATTCCCCTGCCTATGGGGGTTTGGCTCGTCCGCCAGTGGTCATGATAATACACAACCATTGGCGGACGAGCCAATCTTCCAAAGGGAGGGGAATTTTGCCGAAGCGGGGGGGAATAGTCAGTTTTCAGGTCATTTTACCGACATCTTAGGGAAAAAATTCTAATCTCAGAAAACACCAAAGAGGGGGGAATTCCACTCTTCCCACCCCTTCTCGTCCGCTAGTGTACACAACAACAAACCCAGGTAAACACGATGATCTTCCCAGTACAGCGCCTCACTATAATGGGCGTACACGCCGTGATAGCCGGCCTGAAAACCAATTTCGTATTTTGGATTCCGGATTCATTTATAGAGTTTCAACTTTTGTTTATCACTGACCACTGCTCAATGAAAGGACTGTACTCTTGTAAAAATTATGTCAATCGGCTAAATCAAGTTACAAAATAATAGTACCGGAAATATTCTGTTTGTCAGCATTTTCACTGACAAGAAAGGAAAGATACTTGCTTTGTTCATTAGAAATGTGTGTGGGTCACTAAAAATAAACCATGAGTCTAGGGGTATCGAACCCAGCACCTCTGTAGTACGAGGCCGACCACTTAACCGATCGGCCAACCGAACAGGTACCACGGAAAGGACTAACCTGCATATAACCATTGACCGTACAGAAGAGCATGCCCAACACCCACACATGTACCGGTGTTCGCTTGCCACCCACAATGCACAGCGAGAACAGGAACGTGCTGAAAGATAAGAAAGAGATTATCCACGTTCGTATCACAATATCAATTGAACAGAAACCAGAATTCCTAGTTTTTTTTTATTTTTCGAATTTCTCTCCGAGCAGCCCCACCCAGACCAGGGTATGCGTATTATAAAACAAGGAAAAAAACAACATTTCTAACTACATAAATGTCGCTTTCAGAAATTAAGAAATTATTCAGCTGTTTTTTTGGCTCTGTAGGGAAGGTTGGAAAAAACACAAGATGAAATATGTAAAGAAATTGGCCTCATTGTTTTATTTGACATACCCTGCCCCAGCCAACGAAAAACTGGTACAATTTCAGGCAAATCAAGATGGGAAGTCAATCACCTAGTCAGTTTCAAATGCCCGTCTCCCCATTTCTTCCACAAGTCAAAAACACATTGACCGACGAGAGTTGAACTCGGTACCGCGGGGTTGTCAGTCTAACGCACTAACCGCTGCACGTAGTGAATAAGGAAGAGCATGATGACCAGACAGTTGCCAACATGCCAGAACCGAGTGAGTTCACCGGTCCATAGCAGATAAACGGGCACCACAACCGAGGGCAGCTCCTGCGTGAACCAGGCCACTCGACTCGGTAGACTAATCTGCAAGCCATAGCGCAATCGGTTAGCATATTGTTGGCCGAGCGCTAGGTCAAGGGTTCGAAACCCGGAGAAAAAAAGTATACTTTTTAGTGGTAAAATATGGTACATTTTGGAACATTAGAATCGGTAGAAAATTTAACACTTTAATTTTAAATTTAAATTAGAACATCCCAATTGAATAGTTCAGTTGTTTAGTATCATGTCTGCGAAGCCTGATATCACGGGTTCAAAACCCGCGGCCGCGATCTGGAAACTACTGAGTCCAGTAAGTATCCAGGAACTATTCAAGACATCCACAAGAGTCGAACCGGCCACCCTCCGTTCGGCGGCACAACACGCTAACCGATTAAGCTACACGACCCACCTTGGCCAGACTACTCATGTCGGTATAACGTCCATATGTGGCATACATGTTGCCCAGTGTTAAGGAAACTGCCGTCGCCGCTCCACAAACGCCCATTCCCAGTGCCAGCAGATCGAAACCATACGAGGACAGCATTATTTCGTGGATCTGTTAATTTTCTTATGACATGATGTTTCATAGCCGATAGGTATAAACCAGTGGCGGACGAGCCACATCTTCAAAGGGAGGGGATTCTCTCCAAAAAGAGGGGAATTGACAGAAAATAGGTGTTTTCACCTACACACAGAGGTGGGCCGCAGGGGGGGGGGGGGGGTAGGGGGGGGTTTACCCCCCACTTTTCAGGGTCGGCGGGTAGCCTACCCCTCCCCCCTAGACAAAAATTTAGGTCGCCTACCCCCTCCCCCCCCCTACTCGAAATTTTTGAGAAAATCGGCCTCAAAACCTCGATTTTGAGGCTCATTTTTCAAAATTTTCTGGCTGTAAGAATTTTTTTCGAAGAAACACGTTTTCTGGGTTAATTTTCTTGGTTAAAACCTGAAAAAACCGGTATATGTGATGTTTATACCATATAATAGAAGATTTTTTTAGCAAAAACAAGCAAAAAACAAGCGTTTTATGTGAAAAATTTTTTTTTCTACCCCCCCTACCCGACCTTACCCCTTCCCCCACTTTTCGGACAGGTCGGGTAAAATGGGATTTTCTGTCGGCTACCCCCCCCACCCCCTGCAAAGTGCTAAAAAACCCGGCCCACCCCTGCCTACACATTTAAGAAAAAACTTGAATTTTGGACACCGCCCAAGAGGGGGAATTCCACTTTTACCTCCCCATTCTCGTCCGCTAGTGGTATAGGTCCAATAAATGATGATTGCGACAACCAATGAAATTGAGAATCAAGTTCGGAAATAGCCAGAACCCGAGTTTTCAAGTACTCTATTATCATAACCACGATTTGGAATAGGTTGGAACCAGATTTTCAACTTCAAGTCTTATTCCGCGCAAGTTGATGGTCGTTAACCGAATAAGGGTTTTTCTCATAACGAAGTCTTGATCCGAGTGAGACAACCCAACCCAACAATAAAATTAAAAAAGAAACAATTACGAGACCTACAGGGTGGGCCAAAAAAACCATACGATTTTGAACGTTAATAACTCGATCTGTGATCAACCGATTCAATCGTTTTTGCTCTCATTTGAAAGCCAATATTTCAACTTAAATTCTCTCAGATTTTAGTTGTGTTTTATGGAGTTACCCAGAAGTTACAGAATTTTTTTTGAAAAATCGTGTATTTTTAGCGAAAAAATCATCGAACTGCATGGACTATTGTGTTTCAAAAACTGTAAACAGAGTTTTACAATTTAATAATAAATGGAATACATCAAATAACAACTAGTTAAACCTTTTTGATCAAAGATAAATGAATGGTACACTCAATTTGACCATTTTCCTGAACCACCAAAGCCCGAGCTCAGGGTTAAATTTGTCAATGGCGGCTATGACAATCACCATGAATTTTTCTTCCAAGCCCTAAATATGGTTCTCCAGAGTTTCCAAGTTAGAATTGAGCTCAGCAAACTCTATTTCCCTTATTGAACTTTTCAAATTTAGAAATTCGTTGCCCAAAATGAACATTTTGCCAAACCAAAAAAATCGGTTTTTCTCGTCCAAAAACACGATTTTTAGGGGTTTCTTCTATAACTTCAGGACAACTCTATAAAACATAACTAAAATCGGAGGGATTTTAAGTTGAAGTATTGGCTTACAAATGAAAACAAGAACGACTGAATCGGTTGTTCATAGCTTGAGTTATTAACGTTCAAAATCGTATGGTTTTTTGGCCCACCCTGTATATCTTTCTGCTGGGGCTTGTAACACTGATTTGGGGATGATTAATGAAATGACAAGTTAGATATAGTGAGGTGATCAACACGATTAATTTTCTTTACATGCGATAGCCCAACTGTCGATAAACAGAACATATGACTTTTATTGTTTTTTTCTCTCAATGAGACGAATATTATAATAATGATCATTGGTTTGATGAAGTATATCAGCTTTTCAGGGTTTAACTTTCATGTAAGCAACAAATCAGAGCAGGTCATGACGCAAAACTCGAGGAGAACCTGTAATTTTATAATCAAATTCATAAACTATATTCAAAGTTAATTAATTTATTCTTTAACTAATTATTCTTCAATTATCTTCAGTGCGCCACAACCAGACGATGAAGCCGCAAATTGAAATCAAAAACATGAAACATCACAACATTTACGAAAATGAAAAATATATAAAAACACTATATAAATTTGGAACGGCATGGAAATGAACAGAAAAATACGGAGCACGGTAAAGTATAACACAGTTACAACAGAAGAGACATAACATAAGTAAGATTTCCAGTTTCCGTTGAAATTCCGAGTCATTATCGGCCACAATACGATCCAACAAATGATCGTTTCTTACCAACATTAACTCCAAATAACACAAAAATGAGCCAGCATAGTACAACACAACTGGATAGTCTGATCAAAAAGTTTCTTGTTACTCAGAAATTATTTGGCGCGCATTCAAATCTACAAAAGATTTTGCTGTTCACATTTCATGTGGACAACATCGCAAAAAAATTAGTTAGATATACAGGGTGGGCCAAAAAAACGACCAAGCTTTGATCTGATATTGAGGTGGCTGTTTTGATTATTTAAGCTTGTCGTTTTCAATAGATGTTAACAACATATAAACTTAGTTCTATGGAGAATTTCTTTTTGGATCGGTTCGGGTTTGAGAGAATTGTGCACTTCTGACTGAAAAAGTTGCTTGCTCGTTTTTACAACAGCCATACACAGCCATATACGATGACTTGTCCCTACGTTGAGATTTGTCACTGAAACATGGACTTCTGTTGTTTTGGGCAATTTTTCATTACAGTTAACCTTTTCCCGCCTGAAAATATGAGTTTCATCAAAAAATTTGAGTTTTGAAACTTGTGTGAAAATTTTAGATGAAAGAGTGAAAAAGTCGCTTTTACTACAGTTTTTACCCATTTTAAGCGTGTTTTCAAATTTTCAGTCTTAACTAAATTAGTTTTAGTTCTATCATATGCTGTTTTGACAATTTTGATAGTTTTTGTTGAAAATTATAGTCAACAGTTGATAAAAATCTTAATTAAGTGACATTATAAGCCGTTGTAAAAATGCTCGAGATGTTTTTCGGAATGCACGTGCACAACTTTTGCTATAATCCGAATATCATATTGAAAACTTCAGGAAAACTAAGTTATTTTGCTGTTAATATATGTTGTAAACGGCAAGCCAAAATATTAGTCACTGCCACCTCTAAGTCAGATCAAAGTGTGGTCGTTTTTTTTTGGCCCACCCTGTATGTTTCAGAAATACACTAAGTATAGTAACGAGGGATGAACGTGACCAAGCTATGAAAAAGAATTTTACTCTATTGGGTCAACCCATGAAATACTGTAATTCATCCGATACTACGAACCACTAGCGGACGAGGGAGGAACGGAAAAGTGGAATTCCCCCCTCTTTGGCGAATTCAAAAAGTATAACTTGTTCCCTTAGGTGTGGGTAAAATGGCCTACATTCTGTCAATTCCCCATTCTTTGGAGAAATTCCCCTCCCTTTGGAGGTTTGGCTCGTCCGCCGGTGCTACGAACGTGACTGGCGGATGAACTGGCATTTTACTCACCCAATTGATTGATACTGAAACACGTGAAAAGAACAATCCCTATGCCAACCACTAGCGAACGAGAAGGGGTGGGAAAAAAGGAATACCCCTTTTTGACGTTTTTTTTTCGAGTAGAATTAGTTCCCTAGAATGTAGGTGAAATGGTCGGAAAACTGCTTATTCCCCTCCCCCTCTTTGACGGAAAATCCCCTCCCTTGGGTGGTTTGGCTCGTCCGCCAGTGATGCGAACATATCTAGGAGGGAACGTGTCTAGTTCTTTAATTCCGCCGAAACACGTAACTCCTTTTCTTATTCTTAACTTTTTCGCTCGGTGTGATTGTTTAGAAAGTTTCTTAATTAAAATTAATATATTTTAATACCAATAAATTCGGATTATCGAGTGATGTGATGATGGAGTAGCTCACCGGCGGACAAGCCAAACCTCTAAAGAGAGGGGAATAATTCCAAAGAGTGGGGAGTTAGCAAAAACAACACCATTTTACCTACACCAACACCTTAAGGAACAAAATCTACTTTTTGAAACCCGCCAAAAAGCGGGGAATTCCACTTTTCCCTCCTCTTCTGATCCGCTAGTGGAGCAGCTGATCCCCACCTCCCATCAGCCGAGGAAAAAAACAAGGGAAACTCTCAAAACGATTGGATCACGACGATCAGCTAATCCTCGATTACCACTATCAGCTCTTGACGGAGAAATCGCGAAACGGCATCTTCGGGGTGCGGTATTCGCGCGCGGGCGGCGGCAGATGCGGATCGAACCTAAGATAAGAAAAGTCATACTTTTTCGACATCACAAAACATGAAAAAAGTATAGCTTTCTGAACTGAACATCGCATATCCCGAATTTCCTGTGACTCAAAAAAGTTTTTTTGGCGCGCAATTTGAATCCAATTTTAGTTTTGGCACATGTGTGAAATTTTTCAACAAAACCATTTTTTTCCATAACAACAATATACGAAGATTGTGCCTAACATTTTTGCACATAATAGTACCCAAAAATCATGATAACAAGAAACCGTCAAATCTGTCAAGCAGTGGTATGTTGTATTTGGAAATTTGGAAGACAATTTGACTGACCTGATTGGTGTTCCCATCTGCCAGCCCGGGGGTATGGGCGCTCCGGGCGGGGGTCCGGTAAAGGGCAGACTTCGTTGGGACGGTGCCTGTGAGGTGTTGGGCGAGGGTACTGTTGGTGGTGGACCTGTACAAAATCAATATAAACAAATTATATTTGGATTGGATCAACTCAACTGATTAGGTGGGAGACTAAACTAAAGTAGCGCTTGAATGGAGATCGTTTCTCGGTGCAGGTTTACGCCAAAAAATGCAACTTTTTTGATTTGAAAGGGAACAAAATTTTACAAAAATCAGCCAGGTTTTTTCAAAAAAAGAACAGAAAAAATTCGGTACAAAAAGTTTCGTGAGACATGTTACACAAAAAAAGTTGAGCAACAAAATTGTCCGGCCTATCCAGTCAACCTGAAACGACAGCCCCATTCACGATCGGCATGGCAGCAGCCCCGGACACGGCGGCAGCGGCGTTGGGTGGCGGGGCGCCGTAGCCGGGCGGTGGCTGCGACATGGGCGGCAGTTTGGTCTAAAAATAAACGGATATAGCAACTTTTTTTGTTTTTTATTTAGTTCATTCACATATTTATTATTTACTTCATTCACACATGAAGTGAGATGGCTGACGTTTGGTCCATAAATAAAAGGCATTTGGTTTATAAATACCAACAGGGATCTTTTTCACGTCCTCACATATGGAGATGAAATGGTAAAAAAATATCACTTTGCTTGTATATGTATCAATCGATCACTTAGTTGGATACATCACGGTGATTCCGTGATATGTAAACCCAAAAACTTGATGTTTTCCAGAATCCAGTCTCCAGGTTTCGGTCTCAAAACACCTTTTTAATTCTTCTTTTTTCAATAATCCAACCTGTTCAAACGGTGTTTTGTACCCGGGTGGTGCGGCGCGTTCACCCCATCGCCGATACAACGGATCCGAAGCGTCGAACGGCGCGTGGCTGCCGAACTGCGCCGATGAGCTGGCGGTCGCGTCGGCCGCTGGAAACGAGAAAACATCAAACGTAAACGTTCAATTAAGCGAAATAGAGCCGGCCACAAAATTGCCAATACGCAGATTTAAATCAGAGACGAGAATGGTGGTTACTGACCTCTCCAAGATTTAGAATAATGCTCCAACCTCCACTTTAAGTGGACTATTCAGGCTCGACCTATTGAGGAATGAGAGGCTCAGTTAACCTGGCTATTAGTGCTTACTTATTGGTTCTACAACCACACTTATAGCAACTTCACTGCTAAAGCACTTCGAGACTCAAACCCCAATAATCTCCTTCTTTTTGGTACTGCGCTAGGAAGCTTACGAAGGTCGCAGGTTGAATTACAAAGATATACCAATTTAACAAAACTTAATTCGTAGAGACAGAAACAGCGTTGCGTTGTTATACCTTTCGCACACCAATCCTCTTTATTGATATTTTTCTCAACAAAATCTATTATCAAAAATTAATCAAAAACAACCCAACCAACCGATTGCTTGTTTGGCTGCATTTGAGGACGCGGGCAACTGCGGTCCCTGTACGGGTTTTTCCTCGTCTTCGGCTGAAAAAAGGACAAAACTGACTTCAACTTCAACCTAATTTTCATTCCTTTTTACCACCCCTTTTATAATCTGAAACTGAGATTTTGACAAGTTAAAAAATAAATGATGTGAGTGAACACACGTTTCCAGTCGGTGAATAAAAAACTCATTTATTATATACTGTACTGGGTGATGATAAATACTGATAGGTACTGATGTTTCATAGATGACTTATGTGATGTGAAAAGAACTCCATTTTACCCACTTCCGTAAAAGGGAAAAGTTTATGATCATCTACCATGAAAGAAGGTAAATTACCGAGAGTGTGTTCGCTAGCCAGCATGATGGCCACGGCCGTCATCGGCTGACTGTTCATCAGATGCAGCATGCCCGTCATAAATGTGTACGGCTCCAGACATTCGATATCTGAAAGATTAAGATGTTTAAATCATAAAAAATATAGAATATAAAATATAATGTAAATGTAGAGATTTTTTTTCAGAGCGCATGAAAACGCATTGTCAAAATCTTCGCTGATAATGAGGTTAATGTTAATGTTCAATGAGAATTTTTTCCTGAGTAACAAGACACCCTGTATATGCTATACCACTTTCTGGTATACGAACACATTTACTCACCTCGAAGATCATCCACAGCCGGTGGCTGGGCGGGATGTTGAGCCAGAACCTTCTGTTGTTGTTGTTGTTGCGGTGGCAACTGTTGTTGTTGTTGTTGTTGTTGTTGCGGTGGCGGCTGTTGCAACCGTTGGTTGGCCTGATACTGATCGTTCTGATACTGTTGCTGAGCTTGAAGCGCCTTCTGCTGTGCTACCTGAACAAGTTTGAATGAAACATTATGTCGAAAAAATTTGAGTACAATGAATCATGTGAAACAAAATCAATGACAGAATGACACTATAATCACTGACTCGCAAAGAGAGCTATAAAACAATCGAAACAAGTTGAGTAGTAACAAACGTCCACCACAAACTTTCGTTGTAGGACAAATTAAAATGGAAATTCACCTGGTGCGCGGCAAACTGTGCGGTCGACTGATGCTGCGTTTGGTGCGGCGGCAACTGCTGTTGTTGTTGTTGCGGTGGTGGCAGATGTTGTTGTTGTTGTTGCTGCTCCTGACCTTTGCTGACTATATTAAGTGTGGCCGCGGAGAAGCGCGAAATTCGAATCTTCTTCTGTGCCGGCCGATCAAACACCTTAATGAAGGTAAGTTAAAGGTTAACTAGGTAAAAAAGTTAAAGAGTTTATACAAAACAAAAGTTTATCGCCTGAATATATTGAGTGAAAATATGAAAAAATGGAGCTCAACCAGAAAAACACAATTGTTATCACTCTAGGCTAGCAATAATACAACCAGAATCTACACTACACAACAATTCATACTGTAGGTGAATCTTTTCAAAAGTTTTGAACCCGCAACCTCTGATTTCCCCAACTAATATCTTAACCAATCAGCTATCATACCTGAGTGGTATTGACCGGCGGCGGGGTGGCGGAGGGCGACTCAACTTCATCGCTCAATGGTTCCGGTGAAATGGCCTGAACACAAATTATTTATTCATTTATAATACAGACAGATGTATCTGGTTTCCAACTTTATGTTTTCCAACACAAATGTTAAAACAAAGGAAGAGGAAGAAACGCACAAATAAACCTACATTTTTATTCTCTTTTCATCTGTTCATACACACTCCACAAAAAAAGCTTAGTTTTTGTGGAATTTGTTGCAGACTGACCTCCGGAAAAAATCAAACTCAAGTTTCAAAATTTATCTCGTGATCATTTACGAATGCTATACTGAATAACTTAATAAGGTGCCCTAACCTCTAATCGTTCACCAGATATTGTGTCGTGATACCTATATGAATACTGTTGTTGTTGTTGTTGTTGTTGTTGTTGATTATGTTGTTGATGATGTTGTTGTCTTCTTTCCATGTCGTCTTGCTCCCTTCGCTGACGCTCGCGCTTCTCCTGAAAAGATAAAATACATTGAATTGTTGTAAGAGAAATACAATACAACAACTGGAAAGAAAGCCCCCCACAGGCAGGGCATGCCAAAAAACAAGTTTACCAATAACATCTTTATATTTATTCTTGGTTGTCATCAAAATTCAATCTAAAAATCCGAAATTAGGCGGTCATAAAATCGGTTACAAAAACAAATTCCAGCTCTTATTACGAAAGTATCAATCTCCCGAACATAAGGGACAATAGACATTCCATTCTCAAATTAGAAAACGCCTTGCATGTTGTACAGAACAAATAAAAAAACATTTTTAAATATAAAAAAATCAGAAAAAAACGTATAAAAAACTTCAAACATTTATTGAAAATCATTAAAAAAAACTAACCGCAGCGCGTCTGGCGGCCGCCGCGGCCTGATGTTCTTTCTCCTTGCGATCGGCGCGCAACGCGGCCAGCTGAATGTTTTTCCGGCGTTTATCAACGTCCGCCTCCCAGTCGTCAAACTGCGATACATACTGTTCGTAGGCCGGGGTGCCCGCCAGTTTGCTGAAAGTTAATTTTGTCGTTTTTTTATCAAGTAGTTACAGCACTGGCATCACAAGTCGATGGTATTGTGGTGAACAACCAGAGTTTAAGATGAAAAATATATACAGAGTGGGAGTGGGCCAAAAAAAACGACCAAGCAAGATCTGATATAAAAATGGTTGTGATGAATTTTAACAATTGTCATTTTCACCATATGTTAACAACATATAAACTTAGTTATATTGAGAATTTCATTAGGATCGGTTAGGGTTTGAGAGAAATGTGCACTTTTGACTGAAAAAGTTGCTCGCTCGTTTTTACAACAGCCATACACGCCATATACGATATATTGTCCCTACGATGAGATTTGCCACTGAAACATGGACTTCTGTTGTTTTGGGGTATTTTTTAGTACAGTTAACCTTTTCCCGCATAAACAGATGAGTTTAATCAAAAAATTTCATTTTTGAAACGTTTGTGAAAATTTTAAATTAAAAAGTGAAAAAGTGGCGTTTATTAGAGTATGACCTGTTTTAAGCGTAATTTCGAATTTTTAGTCTGAATTAAAATAGGGTTAATTCTATCATAAACGAAATTTGATTATTTTGATAGTTTTGATGAAAATTATAGTCTACAAATTGATAAAAAAAAATCGTAGTTGAGTCCCATTATAAGCTGTTGTAAAAATGCGCGAGACGTTTTTTTGGATGCACGTGCACAACTTCTGTTAGAGTAAACATATCATATTGAAAACTTCAGGAAAACGAATTTATTATGTTGTTAATATATGTTGAAAACGACAAGTCAAAATATTGGACACAGTCACCTCTAGGTAAGATCAAAGTGTAGTCGTTTTTTTGGCCCACCCTGTATAAAAAATTATTTTGGGTTGGGTGTGTTTTGGAAAAGAAATTCCTTCCTTGAAAAGAATTGGCCCTTTTTTTATTTACCAAACCCGCTTGCCATAGGCATATCATGGAATCAAATAGATGTACAGTATAGTCGATACTCAACACAACCTTTCTACTCAACAAATCAGAAAGACTCACTTCCAACACACCAACCTGTTCTGCGTTTTCCACTCCTCAAATTGTTTGCGATAATCCTGGTACTGCCGCTCAAGCTCAGCCAACTCGTCCATTTTAGCTTTCTGAAAAACGTGCGATTTGATTGGGAATGAAACTCAGTTTTAATTTAACTTGTTTCAACTCTTTTTAAATATTTGGATTTCATATTTTAACGATTTCTTGTAGTTTGTATGGCCCTCAATTCCCAACATCGGTGAAACACATACGGTGAGGTGAGGGTAGGGTTGTTTGAGATTTGTCCGGCTCTCACCAGGATACGGCTCGGCTCGCTACCTACTTCAGCTCTATCAGTGCAACGGTGATCGTACGTGTGTGTACCGGACCATATATCGCACTTGTGGACGAGATGGGGAGGAAAAGTGGAATTCCCCCCTGTTTGGCTGTTTTAAAAAGGTGTAGGTAAAATGGCCTAAAAATTGTCAGTTTCCCCCTCCCTTTGTCAGACTTTAACGCTTTTAGATATTCGAGATCACAGGCGGACGAGATAATCCACCAAGAAGAGGAATTCCGTCAAAGATATTGAATCGGCACTTTTCAGGCCATTTTAACCAAACCTCAGGGGGAAATTCTGTATATTGAAAACGCCAAAGCAGGGGAATTTTATTTTTCCCACTCCTTCCCGTCCGGTAGTGACCCAACCTTCTCTTCTCATTATCTGGTCTCATTATCTGATTATCACATTCAATACATCTCTGACGGACAAACCAAACCTCCAAAGGGAGGGGATTTTCCATCAAAGAGGAGGAGGGAATGGGCAGAAATTAGGTCTTTTACGACACCTTAAGGAAAATATCCACTTTTTAAAACCACCAAAGAGGGGGAATTCCACTTTTCCCTCCTCTTCACGTCCGATCGTGCGTGTAGACCGCAAATAAACAAATCCCATTCACAATCAATTCAAACCTGAGCGGCGTTGAATGCGACCGACGGTTCGACATGATCGACGTCATCACGCGTGGGTCGGGGTGACGCGGCAGTGGCTGCTGCCTCCGGGGACATTTCCTCGTTTTCATCGTCCGATATCGCTTCACCGTCGTTCATTTTAACTCACTTTCCGGCGATACTTTTCAATTTAATAAAGGTGGACCGAAATCGCATTCAAGACTCCAGACGTATCTGATATATGATTTGGAGATGATTGACAAGACCAATGAGAAACGCTCTTATCTGATCTGAAATTATGACAAAATGTAAGTGGAAAATGATTGCAAACTATTAAATTAAAAAAAAATAATTAAAAAATAATTCCGCATTGTTAAAATTTTCCGCATTGCCAAAGGGCAGAGTGTAAAACCCCCCTCGAAAACCCCCCTGAGGGGGGTTTTCAACTCCCTGAGGGAGGTTTTCTTGAAAAATAGTGTAAAACCCCCCTCAGGGGGGTTTTCGAGGGGGGTTTTACCCGATTTGACGAAATAGATGAAAACCCCCCTGGTACTTAAGGATTTAGAAAACCCCCCTCAGGGGGGTTTTCGAGGGGGGTTTTACCCGATTTGATGAAATAGATGAAAACCCCCCTCGAATTCCCCCCTGAGGGAGTTCTTAAGTACTAGGGGGGAAATCCAGGGGGGTTTTCTTTAAAAAAGAGAGTAAAACCCCCCTAGTGTTATAACATAGGCCAGGGGGGAAATCGAGGGGGGAATTCTGAGGGTCGAATTTAGGGTTGAAAATAGAGCGGATTATTATACTTTGAGTGCTCCGCGGTCTGTGAAGAGCTTGTTATCCGCACCCATGCACGCACCAGCTTACACAACCGCACCCGGGCCTACGCTGAGCACTAATATACGCATTGGGCAATTAACCGCACCCATGCCCGCACCACACATAAGCACGCATCGGAAAGTAAGTGCACACTCTGACTGTTACCCATGCACCTACCGCACCCATGCAAACCTTCGAACAAAAAGTCATGATTTAGCGCATTTTCCGCACCCATGCACGCATCGGAACTTGCAACGATACCCATGCATTTTCTGGTTTCCAACACGCATTAGAACGAATTTCCGCACCCAGACACCTCTGTACACTCGCGTGCCTCAGAACACATTCCGCACCCTGACCCGCACCCATGCACCCGTGCACGCTTTGGAACAAATTCAGTCACAAATGCATTTTGAACACTCAATGACGCATTGAGACATATTTCCGCACCCGTGCACCTTTAGTTTCTCAGCGCGCATTAGAATAATTTCCGCACCCATGCACGCTTTGGGACAAATTCATCCCCAAATACACTCTAAACACATATTTACGCCGTCGAACATTTTTCCGCACCCATGCACCTCATTTTACCATGTGACCACAATTTTCATAAAAATATGTATATACATACATCGCACAAAAACCAGGAATTGAACAGGGTAACTCTCGCGCACGAGACGAAAACCCTGCCACTGAGCCAACGACCCATCTGACAACGATGCTTAAAACACTTCAATGTATCAAGCTGCCCAAGTCCTTAAGTACCAGGGGGGTTTTCGAGGGGGGTTTTACCCGATTTGATGAAATAGATGAAAACCCCCCTCGAATTCCCCCCTGAGGGAGTTCTTAAGTACCAGGGAGGAAATCGAGGGGGGTTTTCTTGAAAAAAGAGTGTAAAACCCCCCTAGTGTTATAACATAGGCCAGGGGGGAAATCGAGGGGGGAATTCTAATGGTCGAATTTAGGGTGAAAATTGAGCGGATTAAAGCGGATTATTATACTTTGGGTGCTTCGCGGTCTGTGAAGAGTTTGTTATCCGCACCCATGCACGCACCAGCTTATACAACCGCACCCGGGCCTACGCTGAGCACTAATTTACGCATTGGCCAATTAACCGCACCCATGCACGCACCACACGTGAGCACGCATCAGAACGTAAGTGCGCACTCTGACTATTACCCATGCACCTACCGCACCCATGCAAACCTTCGAACAAAAAGTAATGATTTAGCGCATTTTTCGCACCCATGCACGCATCGGCACTTGCAACGATACCCATGCATTTTCTGGTTCCCTTCACGCATTAGAACGATTTTCCGCACCCAGACACCTCTGTACACTCGCGTGCCTCAGAACACATTCCGCACCCTGACCCGCACCCATGCACCCGTGCACGCTTTGGAACAAATTCAGTCACAAATGCATTTTGAACACTCAATGACGCATTGAGACATATTTCCGCACCCATGCACCTTTAGTTTCTCAGCGCGCATTAGAATAATTTCCGCACCCATGCACGTTTTGGGACAAATTCATCCCCAAATACACTCTAAACACATATTTACGCCGTCGAACATTTTTCCGCACCCATGCACCTCATTTTACCATGTGACCACAATTTTCATAAAAATATGTATATACATACATCGCACAAAAAACCAGGAATTGAACAGGGTAACTCTCGCGCACGAGACGAAAACCCTGCCACTGAGCCAACGACCCATCTGACGACGATGCTTAAAACACTTTAATCTATCAAGCTGCCCAAATCCTTAAGTACCAGGGGGGTTTTCGAGGGGGGTTTTACCCGATTTGATGAAATAGATGAAAACCCCCCTCGAATTCCCCCCTGAGGGAGTTCTTAAGTACCAGGGAGGAAATCGAGGGGGGTTTTCTTGAAAAAAGAGTGTAAAACCCCCCTAGTGTTATAACATAGGCCAGGGGGAAATCGAGGGGGGAATTCTAATGGTCGAATTTAGGGTGAAAATTGAGCGGATTAAAGCGGATTATTATACTTTGGGTGCTTCGCGGTCTGTGAAGAGTTTGTTATCCGCACCCATGCACGCACCAGCTTATACAACCGCACCCGGGCCTACGCTGAGCACTAATTTACGCATTGGCCAATTAACCGCACCCATGCACGCACCACACATAAGCACGCATCAGAACGTAAGTGCGCACTCTGACTAAGTACCAGGGAGGAAATCGAGGGGGGTTTTCTTGAAAAAAAGAGTGTAAAACCCCCCTAGTGTTATAACATAGGCCAGGGGGGAAATCGAGGGGGGAATTCTAATGGTCGAATTTAGGGTGAAAATTGAGCGGATTAAAGCGGATTATTATACTTTGGGTGCTCCGCGGTCTGTGAAGAGCTTGTTATCCGCACCCATGCACGCACCAGCTTACACAACCGCACCCGGGCCTACGCTGAGCACTAATTTACGCATTGGCCAATTAACCGCACCCATGCACGCACCACACATAAGCACGCATCAGAACGTAAGTGCGCACTCTGACTATTACCCATGCACCTACCGCACCCATGCAAACCTTCGAACAAAAAGTAATGATTTAGCGCAATTTTCGCACCCATGCACGCATCGGCACTTGCAACGATACCCATGCATTTTCTGGTTCCCTTCACGCATTAGAACGATTTTCCGCACCCAGCATCAGAAGACAATCCGCACCCTGACCCGCACCCATGCGCCCGTGCACGCTTTGGAATAAATTCAGTCACAAATGCATTTTGAACACTCAATGATGCATTGGGACATATTTCCGCACCCATGGACATTTTGTTTCTCTGCGCGCTTTAGACAATGTTCTCGCACCCCCAACACCCATTCAAACAACACACATTACCACGCGTTGGCACCTATCACCGCACTCTGATGGACAACCGTTGCACCTACTACAAAAAAGAACGCTTTGAAACACAAACCGCACCCTTGCACGCATTGGAGAAGTTCCGCACCCATGCACCTTCAACATTTATGCACGCTTTGGGCAGATAACCGCACCCATGTACTTAGCACGCTAGACCACGTATTAGGGTGTGTTTTATGTGTGTACGCAATGTGATAATAGTTGTCATAGTATGTGCCGGCCACGAGCCATACCAGGCGCCGGCTACATACCATACATACCAGTTCCACTATCGGCTGTGTGAACGTTAGTTGGTCGGATGAATCATCACTTCAACCCACTGGCGTTCACTACATAAACGCCGTGTTCAGTCGGATTGGTCAGTCCAGTTCAGTCTACATTTTACCCGGCTACTCTACGCACCCGTTTACTCTCATTAGCTGTACACTACCGTAAACCTGATGCTGCGTACATACGCTGTTAGGAGTCAGGGTTCCGGTAGCAGGTAATGTACAGTCGAGTAAGGTGCGTACGCTGTGGCTTGACTGAGCTGGGCCGCTGCTTTTACCCCGGCTAAAAGCGGGCTTGACTTGACTTGAAAAACAGTAATTTTAGTAAAAGGTCCTCAAAAGAGTTTATGAAGAGCTTTTTCGAAAAAAATTCAAATTTGCCAAAAATCGATTAAATGACATGTATGTGTACTGTGAAGCTCATGATAAGTCAAAAACGTTGAATTTTGAATGTTTTTGAAAAAGCTCCTCGGGGACTTTTTCAGGCGTTTTCATGAAATTACATCTAAATTTGCCGACAATTTTGCTGTAAATTGGTGAAATGACCTGTAAGACTGCTGTGAAGCTTGTGGTAGGTCAGTGGTTTGCTAATTTTTGGTGCATTCTGAGTAAAACGCAAAAAAACTCAATTTTCGAAAAAAATTCAAAGTTGCTGGAAAATATAAATTTGACATTTATGATTACTCTGAAGTACATGGCTAGTCTGCAACACGCATATCGTTGTATTTCAGCAGTAAAAGGCTAAAAAAACAGTAATTTTAGAAAAAGCTCCTCAAGAGGGTTTTTGAAGAGCTTTTTTTGAAAAAATTCGAATTTGCCAAAAATCGATTTAATGACATGTATGAGTACTGTGAAGCTCGTGATAAGTCAAAAACGTTGAATTTTGAATGTTTTTGAAAAAGCTCCTCGGGGACTTTTCCAGGCGTTTTCACGAAATTACATCTAAATTCGCCGACAATTTTGCTGTAAATTGGTCAAATGACCTGTATGACTACTGTGAGGCTTGTGGTAAGTCAGTGGTTTGCTACTTTTTGGTCCATTTTTAGTAAAACGCAAAAACCTCAATTTTCGAAAAAAATTTTAAGTTGCTAAAAGCTGAAATTTTTACATTTATGATTCCCCTTAGTCGTGTTGCAGACTAGCCATGTACTTCAGAGTAATCATAAATGTCAAAATTATATTTTTCAGCAACTTTGAATTTTTTTCGAAAAATGAGGTTTTTTGCGTTTTACTCAGAATGCACCAAAAATTAGCAAACCACTGACCTACCACAAGCTTCACAGCAATCTTACAGGTCATTTCACCAATTTACAGCAAAATTGTCGGCGAATTTAGATGTAATTTCGTGAAAACGCCTGAAAAAGCCCCCGAGGAGCTTTTTCAAAAACATTCAAAATTCATCGTTTTTGACTTATCACCTGCTTCACAGTACTCATACATGTCATTAAATCGATTTTTGGCAAATTCGAAATTTTTTCGAAAAAGCTCTTCAAAAACCCTCTTGAGGAGCTTTTTCTAAAATTACTGTATTTTAGCCTTTTACTGCTGAAATACAACGATATGTCGTGTTGCAGACTAGCCATGTACTTCAGAGTAATCATAAATGTCAAATTTATATTTTTCAGCAGCTTTGATTTTTTTTTCGAAAATTGAGGTTTTTTGCGTTTTACTCAGAATGCACCAAAAATTAGCAAACCACTGACCTACCATAAGCTTCACAGCAGTCTTACAGGTCATTTCACCAGTTTACAGCAAAATTGTCGGCGAATTTAGATGTAATTTCGTGAAAACGCCTGAAAAAGCCCCCGAGGAGCTTTTTCAAAAACATTCAAAATTCAACGTTTTTGACTTATCACGTGCTTCACAGTACTCATACATGTCATTAAATCGATTTTTGGCAAATTCGAAATTTTTTCGAAAAAGCTCTTCAAAAACCCTCTTGAGGAGCTTTTTCTAAAATTACTGTTTTTTAGCCTTTTACTGCTGAAATACAACGATATGTCGTGTTGCAACTAGCCATGTACTTCAGAGTAATCATAAATGTCAAATTTATATTTTTCAGCAACTTTGATTTTTTTTCGAAAATTGAGGTTTTTTGCGTTTTACTCAGCCTGCACCAAAAATTAGCAAACCACTGACCTACCACAAGCTTCACAGTAATCTTACAGGTCATTTCACCAATTTACAGCAAAATTGTCGGCGAATTTAGATGTAATTTAATGAAAACGCCTGAAAAAATCCCCGAGGAGCTTTTTCAAATAGAAGTAAAGGTTTCAAAAATTGTTGAAATGGTGTTTCGACCAGATATTAAGACACCGAGGTAGAAGAAGGGTCTTGAGGTCTCATCAGTTAAGCAAGACCGAAAAGAAAGAGAGAGAAGCAAAAAAAAAAAAAGGGAAAATTTTTTATATTATTTTGATGATATGATCGCATTTGTATCTTCAAGTTATCAAACGTTGACAATATAGTGTTCAACAGATTAATAACCCTTAGACAGCAAATGGAGATTCCAGATTATTATTTATTATATTAATGTTGTCACACTCAATGCATAACTAGAAAGAAGTGAATATGCATTTCACTTCAGTCGTAGTACATATGCAAGGTGTTTGTCGGATTGATGAATGAATGACAAACTAGTTAAATGGTTCCAATAAATATAGGGAGTCACTCGCGCTACTGTTGAGGTATAATCCGTGAGGATTATCGGAGTGACGCATACAGGGTGTTCGAAAAAAGCAAAAAATAGAAAAAAATGAATTTTGAATTTTTTCAAAAAACAGATAATCCTAATAGTTTGTTTTGAATTTATAGTGTGTTCACAAATTTTTTATTAAGCTCAGAAACTGTTTTTTGTTTGTAATTTTGAATTTCCACATCAGCTGAGGATGTTTCGCGTGAAATTTCAGTAAGCAAGTTAAAATAACGGGTTCGTTGAAACGATTTTCTCTCAGTGTACCGATTAATTTTCTGGTTTCAACTTTCCAGCTTTCAACGTTGGAGAGTTTTCTGGAAAATTGTATTAGTCGACCTATGACTATACCGGTTATCATTTTACTGTGTACGCAGTTTGTGGAGGTAAAATATTTTTTGACTGTAAAAGGAAAAGCGTCTGTTTTGTCAAATATTTTCAAGTTCGTAGTATTCTTGGTTATATGTAAATCCAGATAGTTGATACCGCTTTGTATCATGCACTCTTTGTTCAATTTGAGACTGCTGTCGTAGATATCCTTCGTGTGTTTCTCGTAATCATAATTAATTGCTAGGATATCATCAATATAACGAAACAGGGGTGTATTAGATGGTAAATGAGTTGTTCTCATGTATTTGAATTCCATTGCGCTTAAGACCAAGTCAGCAATCAAGGGGCTAGCGTTTCCACCCATCGGTATTCCTTTAATTTGTCTGTATATGTGTCCGGTGAATGTTACGTATGTGTTATCGATCAAAGATTTGGTCATTTGTTTCATGGTGACTGAATCAATGTAATAGTACTTGTCACTGTTGGTTTCTTCTTCTGTATAAAACGTTTCACCATATTCTGATTTCGGAACAGCTAAGTACTTTTTGCATGCGTTTTTAAAACAGAGATCAAATATCATGAACAAGTTTTGTTCGATTATATCGTGCTTTAGTTCTGTATAAAGAGTAGAGAAATCGAAACTGTTACCCGTTGTGGGGGTTATTTGCTTGTTTGAAAGAAAGTCACAAACTTGCTGACTGTCGTTAATGGAGATGTAAAGTTTTTTACCAGAACGTTTTTCCGAAATTTTGCAATAATTTATGAAATGTGATCTGAATTTTTTTAGACATTTCAGAATTGTTACAGAAAGTTGTTTAGTTGTAGCTGAAGCAGCACCAGCTATCATGCGGAATTTTCGTGGATTTTTATGTAGCTTTGGCAACGCATATATAGTTGGAATTGTGTTCTGATTACTGTCATGTGTGATTCCGAAACTTTTGTATATGTTCTGGTGTTGTGTAATAATTTGTTCACTTGTAAGTTTGGTTTTTATGTAAGCACAACCGGTTGAGTTGAGTTCAGTGTCAATGACTTCATAGTAGAATTTTTTACAAATAAAACAAGGATTGTTGGAGGCTTTGTCAATTGGTGTAATAACGAAGTTTTCTTTTAGTTTTTTCAATTCCACGGAATCTTCGTATGAAAATTCAGGTGTTATGCCATATTTTGAGTTTTTGTGGTAAGAAGTGTATATTGAGCTTAACAACCATAATTTGTGTCTTTCCAAATCATCATCTGTGCATGTAAGTGTTGATCTATAGCGTTTATAAAATTCAGTTAGAGACTCGTTTAGTTCGTTCAAAAATGATTCAATCTCGAAAAACGTGTTTTCTCGATGTTTAAGTCCGTTCTGGAATACGCTTCTCAAATTTTTGTTGGTTATGATATCAATATTTCCGGTTATCACGTGTTTATGATGATTGTCTATAAATTTTGGATGATTTGCACAATTGCATTTAATTTGGTTCTTGTTATGTTCTGTTGCTTTCCGTAGAAACTTATTGTAGTTGCAAGAGATTTGACTGAGAGTTTTATTATATTTGTACGTAACCATTATTCGAACATCTTTATTGGGTGCCAGTATGTCCATTGCGTATGTTTTGTTCATAAAACCGTTGATTTTCAGCTTTTCAATTATTATGTTAGTGAAAGGGACTTTTATTATCAGGTTTGTCATATTGTTTACCTTTTTAGTTTCCTTAGCGTCAAAGTGACCCAATAGGTACGCAGTTAGTATTAGTTGTATTTTCGGGTTTGAATAAGTGTTGGATTCTAGTAGAGCTTTTTCTAAAGTTCGCTTGTTACAGGATCGCAGCGTAACATATAGATCAAAGTCAGAAGATGTTTCGCAGTTTCTCAGAAGTGTAACAAGTTTCTGATTGTCGAGGTTTCTATTACTGCGTTTCTTTTTACGATTAACTCGGTTTCTTGGGGTTGTACGATATTTGAAGAACGGGGATGTTTTAGTAGTTATGGATGTTATGAGGGTAGTCCTAATATTACCAAGTCCTTTAATATTGTCGTTCATCCCGAATGGAAAAGAACTATTGAGTTGTAGGATCCATGAATGTTCGGCTTCACGTAATTCTTTTTTGTTTGTCATGTTACTTTGTAAAACTCTTATCGACATATTATTAACCGTGTGTCCATCTTCATTGAAATGTTTGACCATTAATGAATCTTTTTTGTTGTGTTCAACATCTAAACGGTGTTGTCCGAAACGAGTACGAAGAGCTTGAGATGTTTCACCAATGTAGTGTTTCCCGCAACGTTTACATTCGATACAGTATACCACATTTTTTGTTTCACAAGTTGAAATTCCTTGTCCGGTTGGAACGAATACATCGTGTGTTAGGTTGGAAACAATTGCTGTGTTTTCATTTATATAAGAGCATGTTTTGCATTGTCGTTTTTTGCAAGATATTGTGTGATTATCAGTGGTTTCATTAGTGGTTTCTAATTGCTGTGCTGCGTTTAGTTTGAGACGTGTGACAGATTTTTTGTTCGGTATGAGAAGGGGCGCAAATAATGTGTATGAAGTAGGCATGTGTATACTACTTAGTATGAAAATGTATGAGGTGGGTAGCCTGCGTCACAACATTGAAGTAACAACTGAAGAAAAGGGGGGGGGGGAGTACCGAACCAAGTGGTGTATTTAGGTTCCGCTGATTATGCAGCAAAGATTGTTTCGATGAAAAACTAGTAAGGATGAGTATTTGATGAGACTTAGAAATATTGAATTAGCTTTAAAAAAATTATTTAATGAATTTTTATAGAAAAATTAATTAATTTATTGGTCCCGAAGGACCAATCCTTTACACGGCCCGAGGGCCGAGAACGTTACTGGCCCGAAGGCCAGGACAAGCAAAGTCAGAGACTCTGCGATAAATTGGAACGAAAGGTGACAAAGTGAATCTAGACTTTCGAGCGAAGGGTAAAGCCCACACTCAAACTCGTCCGTCTAGATCCGGAAGAAATAGAAGTAAAGGTTTCAAAAATTGTTGAAATGGTGTTTCGACCAGATATTAAGACACCGAGGTAGAAGAAGGGTCTTGAGGTCTCATCAGTTAAGCAAGACCGAAAAGAAAGAGAGAGAAGCAAAAAAAAAAAAGGGAAAATTTCTTTATATTATTTTGATGATATGATCGCATTTGTATCTTCAAGTTATCAAACGTTGACAATATAGTGTTCAACAGATTAATAACCCTTAGACAGCAAATGGAGATTCCAGATTATTATTTATTATATTAATGTTGTCACACTCAATGCATAACATTCAACGTTTTTGACTTATCACGAGCTTCACAGTACTCATACATGTCATTTAATCGATTTTTGGCAAATTTGAATTTTTTTCGAAAAAGCTCTTCATAAACCCTTTTGAGGACCTTTTACTAAAATTACTGTTTTTCAAGTCAAGTCAAGCCCGCTTTTAGCCGGGGTAAAAGCAGCGGCCCAGCTCAGTCAAGCCAGAGCGTACGCACCTTACTCGACTGTACATTACCTGCTACCGGAACCCTGACTCCTAGCAGCGTATGTACGCAGCATCAGGTTTACGGTAGTGTACAGCTAATGAGAGTAAACGGGTGCGTAGAGTAGCCGGGTAAAATGTAGACTGAACTGGACTGACCAATCCGACTGAACACGGCGTTTATGTAGTGAACGCCAGTGGGTTGAAGTGATGATTCATCCGACCAACTAACGTTCACACAGCCGATAGTGGAACTGGTATGTATGGTATGTAGCCGGCGCCTGGTATGGCTCGTGGCCGGCACATACTATGACAACTATTATCACATTGCATACACACATAAAACACACCCTAATACGTGGTCTAGTGTGCTAAGTACATGGGTGCGGTTATCTGCCCAAAGCGTGCATAAATGTTGAAGGTGCATGGGTGCGGAACTTCTCCAATGCGTGCAAGGGTGCGGAAGATGCATGGGTGCGGTTTGTGTTTCAAAGCGTTATTTTTTGTAGTAGGTGCAACGGTTGTCCATCAGAGTGCGGTGATAGGTGCCAACGCGTGGTAATGTGTGTTGTTTGAATGGGTGTTGGAGGTGCGAGAACATTGTCTAAAGCGCGCAAAGAAACAAAATGTCCATGGGTGCGGAAATATGTCCCAATGCATCATTGAGTGTTCAAAATGCATTTGTGACTGAATTTATTCCAAAGCGTGCACGGGTGCATGGGTGCGGGTCAGGGTGCGGATTGTCTTCTGATGCACGCGAGTGTACAGAGGTGTCTGGGTGCGGAAAATCGTTCTAATGCGTGAAGGGAACCAGAAAATGCATGGGTATCGTTGCAAGTGCCGATGCGTGCATGGGTGCGAAAATTGCGCTAAATCATTACTTTTTGTTCGAAGGTTTGCATGGGTGCGGTAGGTGCATGGGTAATAGTCAGAGTGCGCACTTACGTTCTGATGCGTGCTTATGTGTGGTGCGTGCATGGGTGCGGTTAATTGGCCAATGCGTAAATTAGTGCTCAGCGTAGGCCCGGGTGCGGTTGTATAAGCTGGTGCGTGCATGGGTGCGGATAACAAACTCTTCACAGACCGCGAAGCACCCAAAGTATAATAATCCGCTTTAATCCGCTCAATTTTCACCCTAAATTCGACCATTAGAATTCCCCCCTCGATTTCCCCCCTGGCCTATGTTATAACACTAGGGGGGTTTTACACTCTTTTTTCAAGAAAACCCCCCTCGATTTCCTCCCTGGTACTTAAGAACTCCCTCAGGGGGGAATTCGAGGGGGGTTTTCATCTATTTCATCAAATCGGGTAAAACCCCCCTCGAAAACCCCCCTGGTACTTAAGGATTTGGGCAGCTTGATAGATTAAAGTGTTTTAAGCATCGTCGTCAGATGGGTCGTTGGCTCAGTGGCAGGGTTTTCGTCTCGTGCGCGAGAGTTACCCTGTTCAATTCCTGATTTTTTGTGCGATGTATGTATATACATATTTTTATGAAAATTGTGGTCACATGGTAAAATGAGGTGCATGGGTGCGGAAAAATGTTCGACGGCGTAAATATGTGTTTAGAGTGTATTTGGGGATGAATTTGTCCCAAAACGTGCATGGGTGCGGAAATTATTCTAATGCGCGCTGAGAAACTAAAGGTGCATGGGTGCGGAAATATGTCTCAATGCGTCATTGAGTGTTCAAAATGCATTTGTGACTGAATTTGTTCCAAAGCGTGCACGGGTGCATGGGTGCGGGTCAGGGTGCGGAATGTGTTCTGAGGCACGCGAGTGTACAGAGGTGTCTGGGTGCGGAAAATCGTTCTAATGCGTGAAGGGAACCAGAAAATGCATGGGTATCGTTGCAAGTGCCGATGCGTGCATGGGTGCGAAAAATGCGCTAAATCATTACTTTTTGTTCGAAGGTTTGCATGGGTGCGGTAGGTGCATGGGTAATAGTCAGAGTGCGCACTTACGTTCTGATGCGTGCTCACGTGTGGTGCGTGCATGGGTGCGGTTAATTGGCCAATGCGTAAATTAGTGCTCAGCGTAGGCCCGGGTGCGGTTGTATAAGCTGGTGCGTGCATGGGTGCGGATAACAAACTCTTCACAGACCGCGAAGCACCCAAAGTATAATAATCCGCTTTAATCCGCTCAATTTTCACCCTAAATTCGACCATTAGAATTCCCCCCTCGATTTCCCCCCTGGCCTATGTTATAACACTAGGGGGGTTTTACACTCTTTTTTCAAGAAAACCCCCCTCGATTTCCTCCCTGGTACTTAAGAACTCCCTCAGGGGGGAATTCGAGGGGGGTTTTCATCTATTTCATCAAATCGGGTAAAACCCCCCTCGAAAACCCCCTGGTACTTAAGGACTTGGGCAGCTTGATACATTGAAGTGTTTTAAGCATCGTTGTCAGATGGGTCGTTGGCTCAGTGGCAGGGTTTTCGTCTCGTGCGCGAGAGTTACCCTGTTCAATTCCTGGTTTTTGTGCGATGTATGTATATACATATTTTTATGAAAATTGTGGTCACATGGTAAAATGAGGTGCATGGGTGCGGAAAAATGTTCGACGGCGTAAATATGTGTTTAGAGTGTATTTGGGGATGAATTTGTCCCAAAGCGTGCATGGGTGCGGAAATTATTCTAATGCGCGCTGAGAAACTAAAGGTGCACGGGTGCGGAAATATGTCTCAATGCGTCATTGCGTGTTCAAAATGCATTTGAGACTGAATTTGTTCCAAAGCGTGCACGGGTGCATGGGTGCGGGTCAGGGTGCGGAATGTGTTCTGAGGCACGCGAGTGTACAGAGGTGTCTGGGTGCGGAAATTCGTTCTAATGCGTGTTGGAAACCAGAAAATGCATGGGTATCGTTGCAAGTTCCGATGCGTGCATGGGTGCGGAAAATGCGCTAAATCATGACTTTTTGTTCGAAGGTTTGCATGGGTGCGGTAGGTGCATGGGTAATAGTCAGAGTGTGCACTTACTTTCCGATGCGTGCTTATGTGTGGTGCGGGCATGGGTGCGGTTAATTGCCCAATGCGTATATTAGTGCTCAGCGTAGGCCCGGGTGCGGTTGTGTAAGCTGGTGCGTGCATGGGTGCGGATAACAAGCTCTTCACAGACCGCGGAGCACTCAAAGTATAATAATCCGCTCTATTTTCAACCCTAAATTCGACCCTCAGAATTCCCCCCTCGATTTCCCCCCTGGCCTATGTTATAACACTAGGGGGGTTTTACTCTCTTTTTTAAAGAAAACCCCCCTGGATTTCCCCCCTCGTACTTAAGAACTCCCTCAGGGGGGAATTCGAGGGGGGTTTTCATCTATTTCATCAAATCGGGTAAAACCCCCCTCGAAAACCCCCCTGAGGGGGGTTTTCTAAATCCTTAAGTACCAGGGGGGTTTTCATCTATTTCGTCAAATCGGGTAAAACCCCCCTCGAAAACCCCCCTGAGGGGGGTTTTACACTATTTTTCAAGAAAACCTCCCTCAGGGAGTTGAAAACCCCCCTCAGGGGGGTTTTCGAGGGGGGTTTTACACTCTGCCTGCCAAAGTACTCGTAGAATTTTTCTCATCCAAATCCGATTGTGGTTGTGAAAACAAATTTTTTAAAGAACTTTTGAAGATTCAATGGAAGAGCTATGTATAATGCTATGTGGTTATGTTACATGATAAAGTTTAATGGTTAAAATAGAAATTTACTTTAACCAATCGCATATGCATAACTAAACTGTGTGCAGCACTGGCAGACGAAACAAACTCCAAAGAGAGTGGAATCTCTCCGGAGAGAGGGGAATTTACAGAAATACATATGCTATATTAACTTACATTAAGGTTCAAAAAGATTTTTTTGATAACCGCCAGAGAGGAGGAACTTCTTTTTATCTCCCTTTCTTGTCCATTAGTGGAATAGCACGTGGGCAACACTTCAATTCAAATCTGGCTAATCAGCCCAAATCTGGTTAATCATTTCATTAGTAAGCTGTCAGGTCAAATTATATTAATACCTAATACGCAATCATCATGACCACCTGGTTTTTCTTCAGGTTGGAAGAATTATGAATCAACTATTCATTGTGAATTACGCATCGGAGAACAGCACGTTAACTTAGAGAGACTAAAACTGAACCATTTAGTTAAAACCCGTATGTTATTTCTGCAAGCAAACGTACTGCCCAAAAAACCGATAATGAAACATCAGTAGCCTCAACTCAACTCGATTGACACCATAGTTTAACACCAGAGCATGGGGTGATGATGATTGATGTGCGTGTTAAAACTGATTGTCTGATGTTTCATTATCAGAAGTTTTGGGCACGATTTTTGTTCGCAGAAACAATATACGGGCTTTAGTAACCATTTTTATGCATATGCGCACAGTGACATTGGCTTCATTCACATTTGTATCTGAGGTCTTTATCAAAACTGATAACTGATAAGTAACTAGAAGTCTTGGCTATGTTGGCTGGTTTAACAATTAAAAAATTGAACCCGAATGTTTCCGGTCTGTGTATAAGCTTCTAAACTCAAGGGAAACCTTAAAAAATTATGAAAATTTCAATCAAAATCAGTTTTTTTTCTATCTGCTATTTGTGTGTGTTCTTATTCTTTAAATTTCAGAAAAAATCGAAGAAAAAAATCTTACAATCACAATCGGTTTAGTCTGAGAAAAATCTATTAAAAATGGCATTTGGGCAACAACATAAATCACTCACTCACTCACTCATTTACTTATTCACTCACTGTGGCATGACAAACTTACTGACTGACTGACTGATTGACTGACTGACTGACTGACTGACTGACTAACTGACTGACTGATGACTGACTGATGACGGACTGACTGACTGACTCACTGACTGTGTAGGACTGAGGAAACGGTTGACTGATTGACTATTAACCGAATTTTCCCAGATAAACGCGTGTTTGGGTGTCATTTTTTGCGTTACATCACTCACAGACAACAGAACATAAGTATTTATTTATGAATTCGATTCAGTGTTGATAAAAATATTTTCCGATATAATTTCCTACACCTTATTATAAAATTAAAATAAATAAATTCTTCAGGTTGAGCACATAATTATATATCATTATCATATGGTAAACTTATTTACAATATCGTTTCATACCTAATAAAGCCCGTACGTTATTTCTGCAAGCAAACGTACTGCCCAAACATCTGATAATGAAACATCAGTAGCCCCAACTCAACTCGGTTGACACCATAGTTTAACACCAGAGCATGGGGTGATGATGATTGATGTGCGTATTAAAAACTGATTGTCTGATGTTTCATTATCAGAAGTTTTGGGCACGATTTTTGTTCGCAGAAACCACATACGGGCTTTACATAACTATAATGAATAAATTCTTCAAGTTCATCACATCAAATATATATTTCGTTATCATATAATAAAAAAAATTTGTGTCCGCGAATTTTGTGGCAATTCACTGGTGTCGCAATCGAAAGTTACCACGATTGCCTTTGTTCCTATGTTTTTCACACCACCAGTTTTTCGGTGATGAACAGATGCCTTGGTAGATTTTGTCATTCATACATTCGCAGAAGAGCTTATTGCACTGGTAGCGATTACCCATGGAATCCCTGAAAGGTACTCCTACTCACTCATTCACTCACTCACTCACTCACTCATTGACTCACTCACTCACTCACTCACTCACTCACTCACTCACTCACTCACTCACTCACTCACTCACTCACTCACTCACTCACTCACTCACTCACTCACTCACTCACTCACTCACTCACTCACTCACTCACTCACTCACTTACACACTCACTCAATCTTCACTCACTCACTCACTAACTCACTAACTCACTCACTCACTCACTCGCTCACTCACTCACTCACTCACTCACTCACTCACTCACTCACTCACTCACTCACCACAACAACGTGCGCAATAATAGCCAGTGACAGCAGACCCTGCACGAGCATGTTTCTGAAAACAAACACTTTCATTAAATAGGACAACTGTGCCCAGAATTCTTTGTGAAACGATTTTACCATGCAGATATAGTGCTGACAAACTTCTATTAGAAAGTTTTGTTTGTAAAATTTTGTCCTGCGCAAATGCGAATTATGGATCCACACAAAAACTGCATCAAAAATGGTTGTTTTCAAGGTGAATTATAATTTAGATAGTTCGAAACTTACATTGGGTTCATGAAACATCACCTTACGGTATGAATAATTAGATTTTATCTTATTTCCCGTTTTCAAGCTAAAAATAGCTTTCATAGCAAAAAAACTAGAAAAGTAGTAAAAACAAAAGTGGCACTTCATTAAATCTTTGTTTTATAGTCCTAATAAGAAGCTTAGAAGCAATTAAAGTTTATTTCATCTCGAAACCAATCATTTTCGAGATGGTTTTTGTGTGGATCCATAATTCGCATTTGTGCAGGACAAAATGTTACAAACAAAATTTTCTAATAGAAGTTTGTCAGCACTATATTATACTCATCATGGACTAAATTAGTTAGATAAATAAGCATCTAAAGAGCTTCTTGAGATTCAAGTGAGCAAATTACATATTAACTTGTCCAACCCGGATAACACCCACTGAACATGATGATTGCAGGTTATAGCATGCAGTTTCTCTAACATATGATGTTATGCATCACTTTCTCTAACATTTGATGCAGCTAACGATTCAAAGTTGTATTAGTTAACACTACAACTTTTCACTTGAATTCCAGGTAGCCCTTTAACTAATAAGTTCTAGACATTTGGTACTTCCATTGAATCAAGGTAAATAGAAAACATTCACATAATGGATTGAGAATTCCAAACAACAAACTAAGATAAAATGAATGCAAAAATCTAATTGCATTAATTTATACGAAAAAAATTAAAAAAACTTCGGTCAACTGTCAACGCGCATTGAACAAGCACCCAGGTGTTTTAACGTTACGCAGAAAAAAACATTGCAACAAAACGCAACAGTTACTGTACAAATCTCTCTTGTGTCGCGGAGCCTTTAGCGGATGAGAAAAGGGAGAGAAAACTGGAATTTCCCCCTCTTTGGCAAAATCGAAAAGTTTACTTCGTTCCTTAAGGTGTAGGTAAATTGACCTAATTTCTGCCGATTCACCTCTCTTTGAAAAGATTCCCTCTCTCTTTCGAGGTTTAACTCGTCCGCCAGTGCGTCGAGCCACGCGTGCAACATGTTGCATGTGATAATTACTCTCCGTGAATGCGAAAAGCTAAATTCATAACTTTTTACAAAAAATATAGCAACTTTTCTTTAACAAATGTATTGAAGAAACACGAAAAAACACCAGGTGTTAATCAGAAAAGAACTTTACAGCGCAAAAACTACTGTAATGTTGTCTTGATTTTTGTCGAGCTAAGCGTTGCAACATGTTGCATGTGATAATTTTTGTCTTTTAGTCATTTAAGATACTTTTTATGCTCTTTAAAAATGGAATGCAGGTGGAGATCGAATAATAAAAAGGTATGCGAAAAAATATTT
>OZ038446.1:27453922-27471422 GCA_964036265.1 Daptonema setosum
CCAGTTTTCTCTCCCTTATCTCATCCGCTAAAGGCTCCGCGACACAGAGAGATTCGTACAGTAACTGTTGCGTTATGTTGCAATGTTTTTTTCTGCGTAACGTTAAAACACCTGGGTGCTTGTTCAATGCGCGTTGACAGGGGACCGAAGTAATTTCTTTCTTTTTCGTATAAATTAATGCAATTAGATTTTTGCATTCATTTTATCTTAGTTTGTTGTTTGGAATTCTCAATCCATTATGTGAATGTTTTCTATTTACCTTGATTCAATGGAAGTACCAAATGTCTAGAACTTATTAGTTAAAGGGCTACCTGGAATTCAAGTGAAAAGTTGTAGTGTTAACTAATACAACTTTGAATCGTTAGCTGCATCAAATGTTAGAGAAAGTGATGCATAACATCATATATTAGAGAAACTGCATGCTATAACATGCAATCATCATGTTCAGTGGGTGTTATCCGGGTTGCATATTTGTAAACTGCACCCACTTTTTGTCAGAATTCGTGCAACCCAACGACAGCTAATAACCATTTGATTGTTTGTACGGCTTAGGCTTAGTTCCGAGCATAGACTGTACATCCGGGTTGGACAAGTTAACATGTCATTTGCTCACTTGAATCTCAAGAAGCTCTTTAGATGCTTATTTATCTAACTAATTTAGTCCATGATGAGTATCTGCATGGTAAAATCGTTTCACAAAGAAATCTGGGTACCGTTGTCCTATTCAAAGAAAGTGTTTGAATTCAGAAAAATGCTCGTGCAGGGTCTGGTGTCACTGGCTATTATTGCGCACGTTGTTGTGGTGAGTGAGTGAGTGAGTGAGTGAGTGAGTGAGTGAGTGAGTGGGTGAGTGAGAGAGTGAGTGAGTGAGTGAGTGAGTGAGTGAGTGAGTGAGTGAGTGAGTGAGTGAGTGAGTGACTAAGTGAGGGTAGGAGTAGTAGGAGTACGTTTCAGGGATTCCATGGGTACTCGATACCAGTGCAATAAGCTCTTCTGCGAATGTATGAATGACCAAATCGACCAAGGCATCTGTTCATCACCGAAAAACTGGTGGTGTGAAAAACATAGGAACAGTGGTAATCGTGATAACTTTCGATTGCGAAACCAGTGAATTGCCACAAAATTTGCGGACACAAATTTTTTTACTATATGATAACGAAATATATAATAGTTGATGTGATGAAGAATATATTTATTATAGTTATTAGGTATAAAACGATATTGTAAATAAGTTAACCATATGATAATGATATATAATTATGTGCTCAACCTGAAGAATTTATTTATTTTAATTTTATAATAAGATGTAGGAAATTATATTGGAAAATATTTTTATCAACACTGTCGATTAATACATAATAAATACTTATGTTCGGTTGTCTGTGAATGGTGTAACGAGTGATGCAAAAAAACGACACCCAAACGCGCATTTCTCTGGAGAAATTCGATTAATAGTCAATCAGTCAATCGTTTCATCAGTCCTACACAGTCAGTCAGTCAGTCAGTCAGTCAGTCAGTCAGTCCGTCATCAGTCAGTCATCAGTCAGTCAGTCAGTCAGTCAGTTTGTCATGCATGTCAAAGTGAGTGAATAAGTAAGTAAATGAGTGAATGAGTGAGTGAGTGATTTATTTTGTTGCTGAAATGCCATTTTTATAGATTTTTTCTCAGACTAAACCGATTGTGATTGTATAACTTTTTTCGATTGTTTTCTGAAATTTAAAGAATAAGAACACGCGGGATCAGCAAATAGAAAAAAAGTTTGTTTCTTAATAATTTTTTTAAAGTGTTGCCCGCGTGCTATTTCACTAGTGGACGAGAAGGAAAAATAAAATTGAGTGTCCCCTTTTCTGGTGGTTTCAAAAAAAGATTTTTTTTGTTTAATGTCAGTTAATATGGCATATTTTCTGTTAATTTCCCTCTCTTCGGAAAGATTCCCCTCCCTTTGGAGTTTGACTCGTCCGCCTGTGTTGCCCACAGTTTAGTTATGCATATGCGATTGGTTAAAGTAAATTTCTATTTTAACCATTAAACTTTATCATATAACATACCACATAGCATTATAGATAGCTCTTCCATTGAATCTTCAAAAAGTTCTTCAAATTATTTGTTTGCACAACCACAATCGGATTTGGTTGAGAAAAATTCTACGAGTAATTTGGGGTTCGATATATATTGACTATTTCAACAGCTAACAGGAAAACCACTATACAAAAGTTGAAAAAAACAATAGAATGTATTTTGATTTCAAAAACTTAAAATGAGTCGAAAATTTTTCAGTGAGCGAGTGACTGAGTGAGTGAGTGATTGAGTGAGTGAGTGAGTGAGTGAGTAATGAGTGAATGAGTGAATGAGTCAGTTACTGAGTCAGTGGGTGAGTGAATGAGTATTTTAGTGAGTTTAAGGCCCCATACACGTCCAAATCCTGGCTAATCTTGATTAACCTAGGATACATTTTCCTATCAAAATACACTGCGAAAAGATTAACCCAAGTTAATCATGATTAACCTAGGTTAATCTTTGCGTTCATTTGTGCGAAAACTTGATTATCAAAAGTTTTCAGGAATAAATATATTTCTGGACCTGAAATTTTTTCGTAAGTAGGCCCAACGATCAGCATGACCCAACCGATTACTCGTAAGATTTTATTTTGTTTACACCAAGTTTATTTCAAAGAAAACATTTTACCTCAAGCGTTCGAACAAATGAATGCAAAGATTAACCTAGGTTAATCAAGATTAACCTAGGTTAATCAAGATTAGCCATGGGCATACTTATACACTACAAAAAAGGTTAACCTAGGGTAATCTAGATTAGCCAGGATTTGGACGTGTATGGGGCCTAAGAGTGCGTGAGTGAGTGAGTAAGTAAACAGTGAGTGATTGAATCAAGTCAGTGAGGTAATGAGTGAGTGAGTTAGTGAGTGAGTTAGTGAGGGAGTCAGTGAGGGAGTGAGGTAGTGAGTGGGTGAGTGAGCGAGTTAGTGAGGGAAAGAGTGAATGAGTGAGTGAGTAAGTGAATGATTGAGTGAGTTAGTGAGTGAAAGTGTGAGTGAGTTAATGAGTGAAAGAGTGAGTGAGTGAGTGAGTTAGTGAGTGAAAGAGTGAGTGAGTGAGTGAGTTTGTGAGTATGTGAGTGAGTGAGTGAGTGAGTGAGTGAGTGAGTGAATGAATGAGTGAGTGATTGAGTGAGTGAGTGAGTGAGCGAGTGAGTGAGTGAGTGAGTGAGTGAGTGAGTGAGTGCGTGAGTGAGTTAGTGAGTGAGTGAGTGAGTGAGTGAGTGAGTGAGTGAGTGAGTGAGTGAGTGAGTGAGTGAGTGTATGAGTAAGTGAGTGAGTGAGTGAGTGAGTGAGTGAGTGAGTGAGTGAGTGAGTGAGTGAGTGAGTGAGTGAGTGAGTGAGTGAGTGAGTGAGTGAGTGAGTGAGTGAGTGAGTGAGTGAGTGAGTGAGTGAGTGAGTGAGTGAGTGAGTGAGTGAGTGAGTGAGTGATAGAGTGAAAGATTGAAAGAGTGAGTGAGTGAGTGAGTGAGTGAGTCAGTGAGTGAGTGAGTGAGTGAGTGAGTGAGTGAGTGAGTGAGTGAGTGAAAGAGAGTGAGTGAGTGAGTGAGTGAGTTATTGGTTGAGTGATAGTGATTGGTTGATTGATTGATTGATTGATTGATTGATTAATTGAGTTAGTGAGCAATTAAGTGATTAAATGATGAAGTGAGTGAGTGATTAGTTGAGTGCGTGAACTTTTTTGCTAAAATTTTTCTTTCGTGAACTTTGGCATGAGTCCGATTATTTTTAAACAAATTCAGACAATTTTTATTTTCAAATCCAAAATATTTTTTTCAATGAGAATTTTAGAATTTACCTTCAACACTAAATATTTGTGCCGCACTGCAGGCTGCTATTATTTATTTAAATCCTGCAGTGCGGTGTTCGACGGCTATTATTCACTAGACTGCTATTATTCAAATAGTGAATATGTTTGTAAGCGTAATTTGGCAATGCGGAAAATTAACAATGCGGAATTATTTTTTAATTATTATATTTTTAATTTAATAGTTTGTCATCATTTTCGACTTACATTTTGTCATAATTTCAGATCAGATAAAAGCGTTTCTCATTGGTCTTGTCGATCACAACTAAGTCATATATCATAAATCGTACGTCTGGTTAAATCCAATCCTTAGTTGAAGACGGCAGAGTTCAGCGATTTCGGTCCACCTTTATTAAATTGAAAAGTATCGCCGGAAAGTGATTGAAAATGAACGACGGTGAAGCGATATCGGACGATGAAAACGAGGAAATGTCCCCGGAGGCAGCAGCCACGGCCGCGTCACCCCGACCCACGCGTGATGACGTCGATCATGTCGAACCGTCGGTCGCATTCAACGCCGCTCAGGTTTGAATTGATTGTGAATGGGATTTGTTTATTTGTGGTCTACACGCACGAGCGGACGTGAAGAGGAGGGAAAAGTGGAATTCCCCCTCTTTGGTGGTTTTAAAAAGTGGGTTTTTTCCTTAAGGTGTCGTAAAAGACCTAATTTCTGCCCATCCCCTCCTCCTCTTTGATGGAAAATCCCCTCCTTTTGGAGGTTTGGTTTGTCCGTCAGAGATGTATTGAATGTGATAATGAGACCAGACCAGATATAAGATAATGAGACCAGATAATGAGAAGAGAAGGTTGGGTCACTACCGGACGGGAAGGAGTGGGAAAAATAAAATTCCCCATGCTTTGGCGTTTCCAATTAGAATTTTTCCCCTGAGGTTTGGTTGAAATGGCCTGAAAAGTGCCGATTCAATATCTTTGACGGAATTCCTCTTCTTGGTGGATTATCTCGTCCGCCTGTGATCTCGGCTATCTAAAAGCGTTAAAGTCTGACAAAGGGAGGGGGAAACTGACAATTTTTAGGCCATTTTACCTACACCTTAGGGAAAAAACTCTGGTTTTTAAAACCGCCAAACAGGGGGAAATTCCACTTTTCCTCCCCATCTCGTCCACAAGTGCGATATATGGTCCGGTACGCACACGTACGATCACCGTTGCACTGATAGAGCTGAAGTAGGTAGCGAGCCGAGCCGTATCCTGGTGAGAGCCGGACAGGACAAATCTCAAACAACCCTACCCTCACCGTATGTGTTTCACCGATGTTGGGAATTGAGGGCCATACAAACTACAAGAAATCGTTAAAATATGAAATCCAAAGATTTAAAAAGAGTTGAAGCAAGTTAATTTAAAACTGAGTTCCATTCACAATCAAATCGCACGTTTTTCAGAAAGCCAAAATGGACGAGTTGGCTGAGCTGGTGCGGCAGTACCAGGATTATCGCAAACAATTTGAAGAGTGGAAAACGCAGAACAGGTTGGTGTGTTGAAAGTGAGTCTTTCTGATTTGTTGAGTAGAAAGGTTGTGTGGACTATCGACTATACCGTACATGTACATCTAATTAATTCCATGATATGCCTATGGCAAGCGGGTTTGGTAAATAAAAAAAGGGTCCATTCTTTTCAAGGAAAGAATTTCTTTCCCAAAACACACCCAACCCAAAAATTTTTTTTTATATATTTTGTTCATGTTAAACTCTGGTTGTTCACCACAATTCCATCGACTTGTGATGCCAGTGCTGTAACTAATTGATAAAAAACGACAAAATTAACTTTCAGCAAACTGGCGGGCACCCCGGCCTACGAACAGTATGTATCGCAGTTTGACGACTGGGAGGCGGACGTTGATAAACGCCGGAAAAACATTCAGCTGGCCGCGTTGCGCGCCGATCGCAAGGAGAAAGAACATCAGGCCGCTGCGGCCGCCAGACGCGCTGCGGTTAGTTTTTTTATGATTTTCAATAAATTTTTGGGGTTTTTTATAAGTTTTTTCTGATTTTTTACATTGAAAATGTTTTTTTATTTGTTCTGTACAACAGGCAAGGCGTTTCCTAATTTGAGAATGGAATGTCTATTGTCCCTTATGTTCGGGAGATTGATACTTTTTCGTAATAAGAGCTGGAATTTGTTTTTGTAACCGATTTTATGACCGCCAAATTTCGGATTTTAGATTGAAACTTGATGGCAACCAAGAATAAATATAAAGGTGTTGTTGGTAAACTTGTTTTTTGGCATATCCTGCCCGTGGGGGGCTTTCTTTCCAGTTGTTGTATTGTATTTCTCTTACAACCATTCAATGTATTTTATCTTTTCAGGAGAAGCGCGAGCGTCAGCGACGGGAGCAAGACGACATGGAAAGAAGACAACAACATCATCAACAACATAATCAACAACAACAACAACAACAACAACAACAACAGTATTCATATAGGTATCACGACACAATATCTGGTGAACGATTAGAGGTTAGAGGGCACGAGATTAATTCATTCAGTATTATGGCATTCGTAAATGATCACGAGATTGATTTCGAAACTTGAGTGTGATTTTTTCCCGGAGTTCAACCTGTAACAACTTCAAAAAAAAGTTTTTTTGCGGAATGTGTATGAACAGATGTAATGAGAATAGAAAAATAGCTTTATCAGTGTTTCTTCCTTTGCTCCTGACATTTGTGTGCCCTCTCATTTCCCTGTTTGGTTCTTGAGTAAATGAATGACTTGAATAATTGAGTTTAAAACCAGTTAACATCTGTTTTTTTTTGTTTTAAATAATTGAATTATTTGTGTTCAGGCCATTTCACCGGAACCATTGAGTGATGAAGTCGAGTCACCATCCGCCACCCCGCCGCCTGTCAATACCACTCAGGTATGATATCTGATTGGTTAAGAGAATGGTTTGGTAATCAGAGATGCTGGGTTCGAAACATTTGAAAAGATTCACCTACAGTATGAATCGTTGTGTAGTGTAGTTACTTACTGGTTGTATTATTGCTAGAGTAATAATAACTGTGTTTTTTTCTGGTTAAGCTCTATTTTTTCATTCAATATATTCAGACGATAAACTTTTGCTTTGTATATACTATTTAACTTCGTTTAACTTAGTTAACCTTCAATTTACCTTCATTCAAGGTGTTTGATCGGCCGGCACAGAAGAAGATTCGAATTTCGCGCTTCTCCGCGGCCACACTTAATATAGTCAGCAAAGGTCAGGAGCAGCAGCAACAACAACAACATCTGCCACCACCGCAACAACAACAACAACAACAGTTGCCGCCGCACCAAATGCAACATCAGTCGACCGCACAGTTTGCCGCGCACCAGGTGAATTTCCATTTTATTTTATCCTAAAACGAAAAATTGTGGTGGAAGTTTGTTACTACTCAACTTGTTTCGACTGTTTTATAGCTCCCTTCGCGAGTCAGTGATTATAGTGTCATTCTGTCATTGATTTTGTTTTACTGGATTCTTGATTGTAATTCAATTTATCGTTATAATGTTCAGGTGGCACAGCAGAAGGCCCTTCAAGCTCAGCAACAGTATCAGAATGATCAGTATCAGGCCAACCAACGGTTGCAACAGCCGCCACCGCAGCAGCAACAACAACAACAACAGTTGCCACCGCAACAACAACAACAACAGAAGGTTCTAGCCCAACATCCCGCCCAGCCACCGGCTGTGGATGATCTTCGAGGTGAGTAAATGTGTTGGTATACCAGAAAATGGTATAGCATATACAGGGTGTCTTGTTACTCAGAAAAAAATTCTCATTGAACATTAACATTAACCTCATTATCAGCGATGACTTCGACAATGCGTTTTCATGCGCTCTGAAAAAAAGTTCTCTACATTATATTCAGAGTATGTTAAATAAAAAAAAAACAAGGAAAAAAAATAAAAAAAATAGACCGTTTTGTTTTTTTTATTTGTTTTTTCTCTTTAATTCAGGATGGTTTCTTAAAAAGCGCGTACGGTTGTTTGTGTGAGTGTTGTTTGTGCGAAAAAGGCAAAAGTTTTACATGGTAAATTTTTTGCAGGCCGATTTTCAACATTTCCGTCCACCAAACGCACAAAATTTGAAATGTATCTTTCGAACTGAAAGATACATCTGGCAAACGCACTAAATTTGAAATGTACCTACGCACTAAATTTGAAATGTACCTTTAGAACTGAAAGATACATCTTTCAGTTCGAAAGATACATTTCAAATTTTGTGCGTTTGCCAGAAGTATCTTTCAGTTCGAAAGATACATTTCAAAACTCTTGATTAGAAGAGTACCCGAGCATGGATGAGAGTCTAAACGTCATTTCAAATTTGATTTGCAGTAAAAAAATGGGCCGAAAGTGTTTAATGATGAGTTGATGACAAATCGAATCACCACAATAACAGTTTGCTTTTATTTCCATCCCAAAATACAAAGCCGAAAAAATTTTAGTACCCGAACCCGGCGGATTGGTGGATCATAGCGATTATCTCTTACCCTTTCAATGTTGAATTTTTGCCAATGCCGAAAAACAATAAATTTCGGCATTATTTTTTCGTTGAAATTTTGAAGTTTTCGATGTTTTTCAAGTTTGTTCGAAAAAAAACAAGGAAAAACAAGGAAAAAAAACACAATTGGGCCAATTGTTTTATTTAACATACTCTGATTATATTTTATATTCTATATTTATGATTAAATTTCCGTATTGTTTCTTCAGATATCGAATGTCTGGAGCCGTACACATTTATGACGGGCATGCTGCATCTGATGAACAGTCAGCCGATGACGGCCGTGGCCATCATGCTGGCTAGCGAACACACTCTGGGTAATTCAAATTTGTTTCACTAGCGGACGAGAAGAGGGGGGAAAGGTGGAATTCCCCTTCTTTGATGGGTTCATAAAAGTTGAGTTTGTTCCTCAAGGTGTAGTGAAAATGTCCTTATTTCTGCCAATTACACTCTCTCTTTATAGAATCCCTTCCTTTGGAGGTTTCACTCGTCCGCCAGTGCTTCTTTCATGGTAGATGATCATAAGCTTTTCCCTTTTACGGAAGTGGGTAAAATGTAGTTTTTCCCCCTTAAAATAGTCATCTATGCAACAGTCATTTGAGAGACGGTTTGTAATTAATTACCCAAGTACAGAATAAATGAGTTTTATTCACCGACTGGAAACGTGTGTTCACATCATGTATTTTTTACTTGTCAAAATCTCAGTTTGAGATTATAAAAGGGGTGGTAAACGTAAAAAGGAATGAAACTGAGGTTAAAGTTGAAGTCATTTTCATCCTTTTTTCAGCCGAAGACGAGGAAAAACCCGTACAGGGACCGCAGTTGCCCGCGTCCTCAAATGCAGCCAAACAAGCAATCGGTTGGTTGGGTTGTTTTTGAATAATTTTTGATAATAGATTTTGTTGAGAAAAATATCAATGAAGAGGATTGTTAGTGTGCGGAAGGTATAACAACGCAACGCTGTTTCTGTCTCTACGAATTAAGTTTTGTTAAATTGGTATATCTATGTAATGTACAGGGTGGGCCAAAAAATTGACACGATTTTATCCGTGAATAGCTTTTTCTTGAAACTACCGATTTCATCGGGCTAGGCAGCATTTTAAAGACAAAATATCAATTTAAATATCCCGAAATTTTTGTCAACCTCACTCGTTCAAATCCTTTCAAATAAAGGAAGTTCTGAAAAATTAATTTTTCTAAATTTACAAGTTTCGTATGAGTACTTGATTAACCGTTAATAACTTTTTCATGCAAAAACAAATTTGCATGCGGTAAGTTGGCCCACCCTGTATATTTGACCTACGGCCTTCGTTTGCCGGCTATATTTCGCTTAATTGAACGTTTACGCAGAGGCGGGCCGCAGGGGGGGACGGTTTACCCCCCACTTTTCAGGGTCGGCGGGTAGCCTACCCCCTCCCCCCTAGACAAAAATTCAGGTCGCCTACCCCCTCCCCCCCTACTCGAAATTTTTGAGAAAATCGGCCTCAAAACCTCGATTTTGAGGCTCATTTTTCAAAATTTTCTAGCTGTGAGAATTTTTTTCGAAGAAACACGTTTTCTGGGTCAATTTTCTTGGTTAAAACCTGAAAAAAACTGTATATGTGATGTTTATACCTTATAATTGAAGATTTTTTTTAGCAAAAACAAGCAAAAAACAAGCGTTTTTTGCGAAAAAAAATTTCTACCCCCCCCCCCCCTCTACCCGACCTCCCCCCCCCACTTTTCGGACAGGTCGGGTAGGATGGGATTTTCTGTCGGCTACCCCCCCCCCCCACCCCCTTCAAAACGCCAAAAAACCCGGCCCACCCCTGCGTTTACGTTTGATGTTTTCTCGTTTCCAGCGGCCGACGCGACCGCCAGCTCATCGGCGCAGTTCGGCAGCCACGCGCCGTTCGACGCTTCGGATCCGTTGTATCGGCGATGGGGTGAACGCGCCGCACCACCCGGGTACAAAACACCGTTTGAACAGGTTGGATTATTGAAAATAATGTTGATCCGGACTCAAAGAAAAAATTGTTTTGAGACCGAAACCTGCAGACTTTAAGGCATAAAGTTTTGGGTTTGCGTACTATCGTGCTCACATAAGAACCGTCATGTATCCAACTAAGTGATCAATTTGATACAAGTTAGAACTTTTTTTACCATTTCATCTCCATATGTGAAGACGTGAAAAAGATCCCTGTTGGTATTTATAAACCAAATGCCTTTTATTTATGGACCAAACGTCAGCCATCTCACTTCATGTGTGAATGAAGTAAATAATAAATATGTGAATGAGCTAAATGAAAAAAACAAAAAAGTTGCTATATCCATTTATTTCCAGACCAAACTGCCGCCCATGTCACAGCCACCGCCCGGCTACGGCGCCCCGCCACCCAACGCCGCCGCCGCCGTGTCCGGGGCTGCTGCCATGCCGATCGTGAATGGGGCTGTCGTTTCAGGTTGACTGGATAGGCCGGACATTTTTGTTCCTCAACTTTTTTGCGTCACCTGTCTCACGAAACTCTTTGAACCGGATTTTTTATGGGCGTTATTTCCATTCTTTTTTGGAAAACGTGTTTCTTTGACAATACTTCCTGACTGATTTTTGTTAAATTTTGTCCCCTTTCAAATCAAAAAAGTTGCATTTTTGGGGTAAGCCTGCACCGAGGAACGATATCCACTCCAGTGCTACTTTAGTTTAGTCTCCCACGTCCCACCTAATCAGTTGAGTTGATCCAATCCAAATATAATTTGATTATATTGATTTTGTACAGGTCCACCACCAACGGTACCCCCGCCCAACACCTCACAGGCACCGTCCCAACGAAGTCTGCCCTTTACCGGACCCCCGCCCGGAGCGCCAATACCCCCGGGCTGGCAGATGGGAACACCAATCAGGTCAGTCAAATTGTCTTCCAAATTTCCAAATACAACATACCACTGCTTGACAGATTTGACGGTTTCTTGTTATCATGATTTTTGGGACCTATTATGTGCAAAAATGTTAGGCACAATCTTCGTATATTGTTGTTATGTGAAAAAATGGTTTTGTTGAAAAATTTCACACATGCGCCGAAACTAAAATTGCATTCAAATTGTGCGCCAGAAAACTTTTTCGAGTCACAGGAAATTCGGGATATGCGATGTTCAGTTCAGAAAGCTATACTTTTTTCATGTTTTGTGATGTCGGAAAAGTATGACTTTTCTAATCTTAGGTTCGATCCGCATCTGCCGCCGCCCGCGCGTGAATACCGCACCCCGAAGATGCCGTTTCGCGATTTCTCCGTCAAGAGCTGATAGTGGTAATCGAGGATTAGCTGATCGTCGTCATCCAATCGTTTTGGGGGTTTCCCTTGTTTTTTTCCTCGGCTGATGGGAGGTGGGGATCAGCTGCTCCACTAGCGGATGAGAAGAGGAGGGAAAAGTGGAATGCCCCGCTTTTTGGCGGGTTTCAAAAAGTAGATTTTGTTCGTTAAGGTGTATGTAAAATGGTGTTGTTTTTGCTAACTCCCCACTCTTTGGATTTATTCCCCTCTCTTTAGAGGTTTGGCTCGTCCGCCAGTGAGCTGTTCCATCATCACATCACTAGCGGACGACAAGGGGAGGGAAAAGTGGAATTCCCCCCTCTTTGGAGGTTTCAAAAAATATAAATTGTTCCCTAAGGTGTAGGTAAAATGGCTTAATTTTTGCTAACATCCCACTCTTTGGAATTATTCCCCTCTCTTTAGAGGTTTGGCTCGTCCGCCAGTTAACTACTCCATCATCACATCACTCGATAATCCGAATTTATTGGTATTAAAATATATTAATTTTAATTAAGAAACTTTCTAAACAATCACACCGAGCGAAAAAGTTAAGAATAAGAAAAGGAGTTACGTGTTTCGGCGGACTTAAAGAACGAGACACGTTCCCTCCTAGATATGTTCGCATCACTGGCGGACGAGTCAAACCTCCCAAGGGCGGGGATTTTCTGCCAAAGAGGGGCAGGGGAATAAGCAGTTTTCCGACCATTTCACCTACATTCTAGGGAACTAATTCTACTCGAAATAAACGTCAAAAAGGGGTATTCCTTTTTTTCCACCCCTTCTCGTTCGCTAGTGGTTGGCATAGTGATTGCTTTTTTCACGTGTTTTAGTATCAATCAATTGGGTGAGTAAAAGGCCAGTTCATCCCACTGGCGGACGAGCTAATACTCCAAAGGGAGGGGAATTTAGTCAAAGAGGGGGAATTGGAAGCTTTCAGGCCATTTTACCTACATCTTAGGGAACAAATTCTTAATTTTGAAATCGCCAAAAAGGGGGGAATTCCACTTTTGCCTCCCCTTCTCGTCCGCTAATAGTTCATCCGCCAGTCACGTTCGTAGTATCGGATGAATTATTCAGTATTTCATGGGTTGACCCAATAGAGTAAAATTATTTTTCATAGTTCGGTCAAGATCTCTCGTTACTATACTTAGTGTGTTTCTGAAACATTTAATTAATCTAAATAATTTTTTTGCGATGTTGTCCACATGAAATGTGAACAGCAAAATCTTTATTAGATTTGAATGCGCGCCAAATAATTTCTGAGTAACAAGAAGCTTTGATCAGACTATCCAGTTGTGTTATACTATGCTGGCTCATTTTTGTGTTATTTGGAGTTAATTTTGGTAAGAAACGATCATTTGTTGGATCGTATTGTTGCCGATAATGACTCGGAATTTCAACGGAAACTGGAAATCTTTCTTATGTTATGTATCTTCTGTTGTAACTGTGTTATAATTTACCGTGCTCCGTATTTTTCTGTTTATTTCCATGCCGTTCAAAGTTTATATAGTGTTTTTATATATTTTTCATTTTTTCGTATATGTTGTGATGTTTCATGTTTTTGATTTCAATTTGCGTCCTCATCGTGTGGTTCTGGCGCACGGAAGATTGAGAATAATTTGATTAATTTGGATAATAATAATTTATGAATTTGATTATAAAATTACAGGTTCTCGAGTTTGCGTCACGATCTGCTTTGATTTGTTTCGTACATAAAAGATTAACCCTGTGAAAAGCTGATATACTTCATCAAACCAATGATCATTATTATAATATTCGTCTCATTGAGAGAAAAAAAACAATAAAAGTCATATGTTATGTTTATCGACAGTTGGGCTATCGCATGTAAAGAAAATTAATTGTGTTGATCACCTCACTATATCTAACTTGTCATTTCATTAATCATCCCCAAATCAGTGTTACAAGCCCCAGCAGAAAGATATAGGTCTCGTAATTGTTTTTTTTTTTTAATTTTATTGTTGGGTTTGGTTGTCTCACTCGGATCAAGACTTCGGTTATGAGAAAAACTCGGGTTCTGGCTATTTTCGAACTTGATTCTCAATTTCATTGGTTGTCGCAATCATCATTTTTGGGCCTATACCACAAGCGGACGAGAATGGGGAAGTGAAAGTGGAATTCCCCCTCTTGGGCGGTGTCCAAAATTCTAGTTTTTTCCTAAATGTGTAGATGAAAACACCTATTTTCTGTCAATTCCCCTCTTTTTGGAGAGATTCCCCTCCCTTTGAAGATGTGGCTCGTCCGCCACTGGCTTATACCTATCGGCTATGAAACATCATGTCATAAGAAAATTAACAGATTCACGAAATAATGCTGTCCTCGTATGGTTTCGATCTGCTGGCACTTGGGATGGGCGTTTGTGGAGCGGCGACGGCTGTTTCCTTAACACTGGGCAACATGTATGCCACATATGGACGTTATACCGACATGAGTAGTCTGGCCAAGGTGGGTCGTGTAGCTTAGTCGGTTAGCGTGTTGTAGCGCCGAACGGAGGGTCGCTGGCTCGACTCTTGTGGGTGTCTTGAATAGTTCCTGAATCTTGCTGTGTTGAACAACGGACTTGGTAGTTTGTAGATCGCGGGTTGAAAACCAGTGATATCAGGCTTTGCAGACATGATACTAAACTACTGAACTATTCAATTGGGGGTTCCAATTCAGGTGTTCCAAAATTTACCATATTTTTCTACTTAAAAGTGGAAAAGTATACTTGTTTCTCCGGGTTTAGAACCCTTGACCTAGCGCTCGGCCAACAGTATGCTAACCGATTGCGCTATGGCTTGCAGATTAGTCTACCGAGTCGAGTGGCCTGGTTCACGCAGGAGCTGCCCTCGGTTGTGGTTCCCGTTTATCTGCTATGGAGCGGTGAACTCACACGGTTCTGGCATGTTGGCAACTGTCTGGTCATCATGCTCTTCCTTATTCACTACGTGCAGCGGTTAGTGCGTTAGACTGACAAACCCGCGGTACCGAGTTCAACTCTCGTCGGGCAATGTGTTTTTGACTTGTGGAAGAAATGGGGGGACGGGCATTTGAAACTGACTAGGTGATTGACTTCCCATCTTGATTTGCCTGAAATTGTACCAGTTTTTCGTTGGCTGGGGCAGGGTATGTCAAATAAAACAAGGAGACCAATTTCTTTACCTTATTTCATCTTGTGTTTTTTTCAAACCATCCCTACAGAGCCAAAGCAACAGCCGAATAATTTCTTGAAAGCGACTTTTATGTAGTTAGAAATGTTGTTTTTTCCTTGTTTTATAATACGCATACCCTGGTCTGGGTGGGGCTGCTCGGAGAGAAATTCGAAAAATAAAGTCCGTATGTTATTTCTGCAAGCAAACGTACTGCCCAAACATCTGATAATGAAACATCAGTAGCCTCGGCTCAACTCGGTTGACACCATAGTTTAACACCAGAGCATGGGGTGATGATGATTGATGTGCGTGTTAAAACTGATTGTCTGATGTTTCATTATCAGAAGTTTTGGGCACGATTTTTGTTCGCAGAAACAACATACGGGCTTTACTAGGACTTCTGGCTTCTGTTCAATTGATATTGTGATATGAACGTGGATAATCTCTTTCTTATCTTTCAGCACATTCCTCTTCTCGTTGTGCATTGTGGGTGGCAAGCGAACACCGGTACATGTGTGGGTGTTGGGCATGCTCTTCTGTACGGTCAATGGTTATATGCAGGTTAGAGCTTGGCGTGATACCTGGTCGGTTGGCCGATCGGTTAAGTGGTCGGCCTCGTACTACAGAGGTGCTGGGTTCGGTAGTCCTAGACTCATGGACTATTTTTAGTGACCCACACACATTTCTAAACGAACAAAGCAAGTATCTTTCTTGTCAGTGAAAACGCTGACAAACAGAATATTACCAGCACTATTATTTTCTAACTTGATTTAGCCGATTGACATACTTTTTTCATGACTTCAGTCATTCCATTAAGTTAAATGATAAACAAAAGTTGAAACTTCACAAACGAATCTGGAACGGGTTTACAAAAATTCGAAATTGGTTTTCAGGCCGGCTATCACGGCGTGTATGCCCGTTATGGAGAAGTGCTCTACTGGGAAGACCATCGGGTTTACTTGGGTTTGTTGTTGTATTTTTTACTTGGACTTCTCCATTAACTGAAGTCATCAGGGCAAACTAATACCATATCAGAATGGTGTTTTCGTAGTGGCCCGAGAGGTTGAATAAACTGACGGGCAATGGCAGAAACCATAGAGCAACGCGTCAGGATCTGTGTCTCGGGTCAAGTTTCGAACTTAGGACCGCCGATTTTCGAGTCCGGCGTCCTACGCACTAGACTAGACAGGCGACAATTGTTGTGTATTATAATGACTTATAAATGACCATTTTTTCGCTTCTATTAGTTGCCATATTTAGTTTTTATTTTGTACCTTATGTGTTTGAAACGAGGGAGCTGAGAGCGATTAAATTCAATAAAAAAACTTAATCTGCATGTATTTGTTTAGGTCTGCTTCTCTTCTGCAGTGGTATGGTCATCAACATTCACTCGGATCATGTGCTGCGCAATTTGCGCAAACCGGGGGAAACTGGTTACAAGATACCGCAAGGTTTCTTTTAGTCACTCACTCACTCACTCACTCACTCACGCACTCACTCGTCTAGTAAACTAATCTAGCTTATTCACTGATTCACATAGTTTGCCTTATTCATCGATTTTAGGTGGCATGTTTGAGTTTGTATCGGGCGCTAACTTCCTTGGAGAAATCATTGAATGGTCGGTTTGTTTGATGACTGAGTTATTGATTGACTGACTGAATCACTGATTGTCCAACTGATTGACTGGTTGATCGACTGACTGACTGACTAAGCGATCGATCGACTTGCTGACTGACCGACCGACTGGGTGACTGACTGACTGACAATTGCAGGATTGGTTATGCAATCGTGGCTCGGTCATGGACGGGATGGGCGTTTGCCTTCTTCACCGCAGCCAACATTGGACCTCGGGCACTTTCTCATCATCGGTCAGTCAATCAGTCAGTCAGTCAATCATTCAGTCAGTCAATCAGTCAGTCAGAGTGTCAATTTATGAATCAGTCAGTCAAGTCAATTAATGAATCAGTCTTTAATTCAGTCAATCATTCAGTCAGTCAGTCAATCAGTAAGTCAGTCATTAAGTCAGTCAATCAGTCAGTTAGTCAAGCAGTCAGTCAATCAGTCAGTCAAGCAGTCAGTCAGTCAATCAGTCAGTCAGTCAAGCAGTCCAAGCAGTCAGTCAGCCAGTTAGTCAAACAGTCAGTCATGGTCATACAATACCTTTGTCATGTGTACTCATGCTTTTGTATGTCCTGGGCCCTAATGAAATAAAAAATAAATATGAAAAGTCAGTCAATCAGTCAGTCAGTCAGCACATGGACACAACTTGAGATCAACTCACTAGAAGTGTGCACCTTTTAATGAGGTTGAGCGAAAATAGCGCATTCTCACTCATTCAGTCACTCATTCTGTCACTCATTCATTCACTTATTCAATAATTCATTCGAGAACTCATTTAGTCACTTAGTCACTCCTTCAGTCTTTCATTCAGTAACTACTTCAGTTCCTCATTCAGTCACTTATCCAGTCACTCATTCAGTCACTACTTTCAGCTGGTATCAGCAGAAGTTTGAAGATTATCCAACCAGTCGTCGCGCATTGATTCCTTTCATCCTTTGATGAAATAATAAAGTTGATATTTTCATAAATTAATGTGGTGTACATTGAAATGTAAAATGTTTTATTAAAATGTGTTATTAAAATGTGTTATTGCTTGCCGGATATTCTGAAAGTAAAAAATGAAAAAAATGTTAAATGTTTCTATAC
>OZ038446.1:27473922-27478694 GCA_964036265.1 Daptonema setosum
TAACTCACTCACTCACTCATTAACTAACTCACTCACTCACTCACTCACTCTTTCACCCGCTCACTCACTCACTTCGGAAAACTGAAAAAACTGAATCCGAAATGATTTTAAATCGCATTGCCTGAGAAAATCTACAGTTTGGCGTCGACGAAAAAAATCTTGAGCTGTTAGTGGTTTTAGAACCACTATATGGTGGGTAGTAATCGACCATAGTATTAAGGCTCACAGATGTTTCATCACCGAGAACGAGGACTTTGAAATTTCAAAATTGAAAATTTCAAAAGTCTGAAAAAATGTGTCTTTTTTAACTTTGAACGGCGATATCAAAAGTTAGCAAAGAGATACTGCCCTGAAAATTTACAAGCTTGTTCTATGTTTCATTGCGGTCATTTTGAGCTTTAAAACGCGGTGTTTAATCAGAATTTCTTCGTAGATATTTTATGAAATGTCGCGCTTGGTCGCCTATCCAAGTCACTATACTCAAGGCGATTTCCAATGTTAGCCGAAGCTATTCAGAATATGGCATATAGTCCACGAGTTACCTCAATACATTGCCTTCACAACCTACTGGTGCCACCCCCCCCACATCGTCTTCTTTTAGAATGAAAAATTTGATTTTGTGAAAATTCATCAAAATGAGGATTGTATTTTTTTCGTTTCCAAACATAAAAAAAATTCATGGTGATCTATGGTCTTCTGAAAGTTAAACAGCAGTGTTTGCCATGTTTTTAGCAACATTTTGAGCTATAACAGTATTGAATTTGATTATTTTTCAACATCTGAAAGTGCAGGTGAACGTTGAGAACTCGGGTATATTGGCGGCAAATAATTAATGTCAAACTTCCTTAGATTTCTTTTATTGAATGATTTATGCACATATATAGTTATATAACTATTGAAACTTATTTATTGTTGTGTTGGCAACATATTCAACACAAGAAACCGCAATGATGGCACTGTTAATGTGTTATTGAAATGACTTGATACTCGTTGAACGGGCCATCGTTATAAAAAATCGGTATTTCACACTTTTTCAAATTTTCTCCTGAGATATAGTCAATTGTTCAGTTGTCCATTTTATAAGTTTGTCCTATGTTTTTTGCGGTCATTGTGAGCTCTGTTAAGCAATAATTAACAATATATCTTATATTTTTTAGTTATTTCATAGAGTTTCCAGTTTTGATCGCTTATCCATGTGGTTGTATTCAAGGCGATTTCTCACCTTAGCCGAAGCTATTCAGAATAAGGCATATAGTCCACGAGTTACCTTAATACATTGGCTTCACAACCTACTGGTGCCACCCCCACCACATCGTCTTCTTTCACAATGAAAATTTCGATTTTCAGAAAATTCGTCAAAATAGAGACTCGATTTTGTCATTTCTAATCATAAAAAATGCATGGTGAACTGTAGTCTTTTGAAACCTAAACAGTTGTTTTGCCATGTTTTAGCTTTATTTTGAGCTATAACGGTGGTTAATTTGTTTATTTTTCATCATTGGAAAGTGCAGATAAATTTTGAGAACTCGGGTATATTAGCGACAAATAATTTTAATGTCGCACTTTCATAGATTTATTTTATCGAGCGATTGATGCACAGATGTAGTTAAACGACTATTTAAACTTATTTATTGTTGTGTTGGCGACACATTCAACACAAGAAGCATCAATTATGCCATTGTTAATGTGGTATTGAAACAACTCGATGTCCGTAGGAAAGGCCATCGTTATCAAAAAGTCGATATTTCACACATTTTTCGGATTTTCTTCCGAGAGCTGTTCAACCGTTACTGGTTGCATTCTAGGACAACTGCGAACTTCAAATAACGAATTCGATGCCTTTTATAAAGTTTATTACAAAAAACTAATCTCATAACCATTCTCATATTAAAATTATGTTTATCGTTCGTTCATGTCATGTCACAAAAAAGTTATGCTCATTTAGGTTACTGAGATTCAGCTAATTTAATTCATTTAAAGCCATCAAAATGATGTTCTGAAAATCGAAATTTTCATTGTGAAAGAAGACGATGTGGTGGGGGTGGCACCAGTAGGTTGTGAAGCCAATGTATTTTAAGGTAACTCGTGGACTATATGCCTTATTCTGAATAGCTTCGGCTAAGGTGAGAAATCGCCTTGAATACAACCACATGGATAAGCGATCAAAACAGGAAACTCTATGAAATAACTAAAAAATATAAGATATATTGTTAATTATTGCTTAACAGAGCTCACAATGACCGCAAAAACATAGGACAAACTTATAAAATGGACAACTGAACAATTGACTATATCTCAGGAGAAAATCTGAAAAAGTGTGAAATACCGATTTTTTTATAACGATGGCCCGTTCAACGAGTATCAAGTCATTTCAATAACACATTAACAGTGCCATCATTGCGGTTTCTTGTGTTGAATATGTTGCCAACACAACAATAAATAAGTTTCAATAGTTATATAACTATATATGTGCATAAATCATTCAATAAAAGAAATCTAAGGAAGTTTGACATTAATTATTTGCCGCCAATATACCCGAGTTCTCAACGTTCACCTGCACTTTCAGATGTTGAAAAATAATCAAATTCAATACTGTTATAGCTCAAAATGTTGCTAAAAACATGGCAAACACTGCTGTTTAACTTTCAGAAGACCATAGATCACCATGAATTTTTTTTATGTTTGGAAACGAAAAAAATACAATCCTCATTTTGACGAATTTTCACAAAATCAAATTTTTCATTCTAAAAGAAGACGATGTGGGGGGGTGGCACCAGTAGGTTGTGAAGGCAATGTATTGAGGTAACTCGTGGACTATATGCCATATTCTGAATAGCTTCGGCTAACATTGGAAATCGCCTTGAGTATAGTCACTTGGATAGGCGACCAAGCGACACATTTCATAAAATATCTATGAAGAATTTCTGGTAAAACACCGCGTTTTGAAGCTCAAAATGACCGCAATGAAACATAGAACAAGCTTGTAAATTTTCAGGGCAGTATCTCTTTGCTATCTTTTGATATCGCCGTTCAAAGTTAAAAAAGACACATTTTTTCAGATTTTTGAAATTTTCAATTTTGAAATTTCAAAGTCCTCGTTTTCGGTGATGAAACATCTGTGAGCCCTAATACTATGGTCGATTACTACCCACCATATAGTGGTTCTAAAACCACTACCAGCTCAAAAAAAAATTTCGTCGACGCCTACCCCCATACAAACCGTAGGTTTTCTCAGGCAAGCCGATTTAAAGTGTTACTTATTGTGAATATATGTACGTTTTGGTGATGTAATACATTTTAATTTCCACTTCATGTCTTTCTTCTTCTTCTCAGTCATTCGTTATCACTCAGTCATTCGTTATCATTATACCAAACCTAATTTATGTCTCACAATTATTATGATACCGACAATAAACAGTACCGTATTGCTAACAAAGCAGTATTCAGACTCGAGTGTTGATAAAAGACACAGTACAAAAGAAGACATGACATAATCGGAGAAAGCAACAATTTCAGTATGATAAATTTGGACGCATGGTTCAGCGGTCACACTGACGGAGCTTACTCTCTCTCTCAAAGGGAGCAGAATTGCTCCGAAGAGGGTAATCTGTAGTTTGGAGGCTATTTAATTATACCCTTAGCGAACAAATTCCACTTTTGGAGTCCCGAGTACAAAGTGGAATAATCCATGCTTTGCAAATTCATCTGTTAATGTTCGCAAATGGTCCAGAACACGTGAAAGTCGCCTGAACGCTGAGAATTTTATGCGGACTAGAAACCAGAATTATCGGCGCAATTATAATTTCTACTTTTTTCCGATTAAAGAATATTCTTCTGAACTGAAATTTGAAATGTCAATTGAATTGAATTGAATGATTTTACACAAACTTTGCGTTTTCAGAAAAGTTTTACAAACTTTTTTTTGCAGACCGACATTTTTGAATTTCCATCCGACATCCAAGCGTCCAAGCGTCCAAGCGATTCACTTTACCGATCATAACCGACTATAGTTGCGGGTTACCGGTTATACCGTTGACGGTGGGCTGCTTTTAGCTCCAAAACTGCGTTTATAATATCCTCTTCCGTTGCATCCATTGAGTAAAAATATTATATAGCCATTTTTATAAAATAGGAAGAAGCAGTCGGGTTATACTCAGCGGTCTTCTGGAATTTGTGAAAAATTAATCAACCAGTAATAGCCTGATTCTATAATGGACGATGGTGAGTCGTGGCGCAAGTACTGGCCGATAACACAAGATGAGGAAGCTGATATGGATGGGTTGGTCGAGTACTTTCGTTATTTGGTAACGCGCACGGGAAGATGGAGATGATACTCGCACTCGGCAATCTGAATCTGCACATTCAAAATGAAATACGACAATTTAAGCGTAAGCCTTAGCCCACGGTCTAAGCCTAAGCCTAACCGCACATCCAAAAATGTCCCGTAATCTGTTAGGCTTAGGCTGGCTTAGGTTTAGGCATTGTCGTATTTTATTTCGGTTGTGCAGTTTTTGGATGTGCATACTCAGATTGCCGATGATACTGATTAGTATAGTTCTGTAATAATCAGTTACTTCCAGGCCCAATCCGCCGCCACCAACTGCTCGTGGGCCACCGCTACTTCACGGTGACAACAACAACAATAATAATAATAATAATCAAGGTATGTTTTTCAAGTCAATTCAACTTGTCGGCTGTCTACTCTAGTTGAGTCGCTTGTCTAGTCTAGTGTGAAGGGTGCCAGCCTCGGAAACTGGTGGTACTAGGTTCGA